>CM046999.1:2800374-3202162 GCA_025698465.1 Gossypium longicalyx | reverse complement strand
AAAATTTAAAGAAATTGAATGGCAATTTGCCATTGCTTCAAGCCACAAACCGAGTACCCAATTGCTAGGGTTTCGGCGCAACAGCTCTCTTCCATCCAATTCAGCCATTCAACCACCAGCTCACCATTAAAATTGGTGAATGATGTAGAGGCGCTCTTTTTTTTCCATCAAAATTAAGACTCAAAGCTCATTTTCAATCGAAAATCCACGTCTCCAATCCCGATTTCGACGGAGAAGACAAGGATCTTTCGTCATACATCTACGAAGGTAAATCTCTCTCATCTCTCTTTTTTTTTTAAATATTCTACAAACGCAAGATATATGCAAAAGGAAATAGAAATATTGAAGACGAAGGGAAAAAAATTAAATCACCTTCTAATTTCTTTTGCTGATTCTTTGTATCTAGTATTTTCAGTGTGCGTGTAAAAATCAGATTACATTTGTTGGCTTTTATAGTCGGAAAAATATGAATTAAAAAATACAAAAAATCTATTTCTTTTTCTTTTTCTATTTTTCTATTATATTTTGCTGCTTCTTGTGTATTCTGTTGCAGGTGTGGCTGTACGGAGGAGGAGACCCTGGTGACGTGGAGGCTGTGCGTGGGAAACCCCTTGTGGGAGGCCGATCCTCTGGTGCTGCTCTAGCATATTCCAGAAACCTCTAGGGTTTCTGGTGTTCTCAAGCTATTTGGGCTTCCTTGGGTCGTTTGTGAATTGGGTTAAGGGCCTTTGGGTGTAATTGTTGGGCTGTAGTTAAATTTAAATAGGTTTGGGTTTAGGCTCGAAATTTTGTAAATAAGTTAAGTTTGGGTTTAACTTAGGCCCGGAAATCTGTAAATGGACATTGGCCTCATAAACACTTTAGTTTATTTATATATTTTTTATTTTTTGGTTTTTTGGTTTATTATAGGCCTAGGCGAAATGGGCCTATTACAACTGCCCCTCTTTACTCATTGTCGTGTAACGAGAGGAGAGCAAGGACTTCAAATATGGCCAATTTTGCCCGGTTTTGCTGAATCTTGACTGTAACTTTAGGGAAATGGGACTGGCTTAAATCTGCTCCATTGCTGATACATGTAGATAAGATTCGCCATCTTCGATCTGCTCCACAACTGATTAGGGAGATAAGATCTTCAATCTTCGGTCCACTTCCTTGCTATCTCAGAAAAATAAGACTGCAATCGTCAACCTGCTCTCTTACTTCGATCTAGGGTTTCTGGTGTTCTCAGGCTATTTGGGCTTCCTTGGGCCGTATAGGTTGTTTTGTAATGGTGTGAGCAGCATCGTGTAGCTTACATTTCGACCCATAGCTCGTGTGAGCAGGCTTATTTCGCAGCTTGTGTGAGCATTGATGTAAAGGAAATGTTAGGATTATATGTAAAGGCACACTATATGTGAGCTTTCTCGAGTATCCAATGTAATTCTAGATGGTTCAATGGGTAAGAAAAGGAAGTGAAATGGTAAGTATGCAAATGGAATGAACCATGATCTTATGGCAACATTGATGAGTTAAATGATGTGTTTATATATGGAAATTTACTTATCTTATGGTTGAACTCATTTGTATCATGAACAAGTGTACTAACTTGTGAAATTGATGATGTTGTATAGGCTTAAGCTAAGGTTATGGTATTGGTAATGATGTATGGCTAATCTATGAATTGTATAAATGAAATGGTAAGTTAGGCTTAAGTTTATACGAGCTTACTAAGCACTCGTTGCTTATGTATTTACTTTCCTTTGTTTTATAGATTATCGGAAGCTCGACGGAGACCTATCACACTATCCAACAGTCAATTCGGTAGTTTTTGAGTAATTTTGGCCAAGGTTAATAATGGCATGTATAGGTTGTTTTGTAATGGTATTTTGTGAATGTAAGTTTTGGTATGTTTGTGCCACTGAAGTTTATGTTTGGTTGATGGGCTTGTAATGCTTGTTAAGTTAGGTCTTCTTGACCACCTTTTGGTAATTGAAATGTATGGTCTTTTGGTATGTTTGTGATGGATTGAAAATGGTCATTGTGATGTGTTTTTGTAGGTGTTTGAATTAGGTTAGATGCTTATGATATGGTCAATTTTGCTTTGGTCTAATCCATAAGGTTTTGATACAATTGAGGTGCCTTTGAATGGCATATTGGTTAGATGAATTAGGATGTTTGAAATGGCATGTTTATGTATGTTTGAATGATGTTTAAATCCCTTAATTGTGTACCCAATTGGAATGGTTAGTTATGCATGAAATAGACTTGAAATGGCTTAATTTTAGGTAAATTTTTGGGTTCACACGGCCTGGGACAGCCTCCACGGGGTCACTCTGTTGAATAGGTAAGGTCGAAGAAGTAGGAATCTAGTAGTATATTATGGGGTGGCTGTCAAATTTATTTAATAGTATTATTAATATAAAGAAGTAGACAGCCTCCATGGGTCACACAGCATAAATTGATAGAGATAAGCATGGAGCAATATATGATGCAAAGAGAGGCGGGTTACTTGCAACCGCCCAAATAATAGGGTCTTCGGGTTTAAGGATCTTAGTAGCCACCTGATATATAGTTTAATTAATTAATTTCTTATGCTACAAAATCAAAATAAATGAAAAAGAAAAAAGAACAAATTAATTAATTAATACCTTACAATCAATGGTCCAAAGAATAATCCACTTAACCCTACCAACATCATACACCAGGCCTCCGTACAAACCGTCGACTACCATATTCTGCGCAAATGGAGTGGGTAATGAATCTTTTTTAATCGTTACCGGAGCACCTTGGTAACTCGAATAATTCAAGCTCGCTTGGCAGTCATCAGAAACATTCTTAAGCTCACCTTTTACCACTTTATAAGTCGGAGGACAAGCCATTTTTAACTCCTTTTTTATTTCACTCTCCTTCTATATATTATCTACCTCCATACACATATTTATACACAACCTTCTAGCATTACAAGTAAGACTCTTAAATTTAAATATGATAACAAAGTCATTTTATTTTGTATGTGTAAATATCAAATATGGCCCAGACTTAGTTGTACCATTTTTTAATATACTTCAAAGTCAAAGTCATATTATTTAGTTTTAATAAAATAAAACTCGAAAAGCCTTCTTGTTATGAGGATATTAAATGATTAGGACAAAACCCTTATAGTTAACAGGATATTAATGTCATCTATCGTTGTAAGTAGGCATGGACCTTGGCTAAACTGGACAAATTGCCTTTTAGGCCCTCACGCCAACAAGGATTTAATTAACATGCTCTTTGAAAAAGAATCAGTTGAACTTTTAGCTCTAGCAAATAAGAATACTAAAAATATTTCAAAGGAATAATAATATTTCTAGTATTTATTACGAAAAGTTAAAATATAATGAGTAGGTATATCATTACATTGAAGACAAAAGCTCCACAGTTAGGGGGATATTATTGTCATCATGTATATTAGGCCAACAATTTTTATTTCAACTAGTCAATCTTATTTCAAATTTAGACCTGAATAACAACAAAAGCCTCATAGTTAGGAGGATATTATTGTCATCTTACCTTCTTTTAAAAAAATATATATTAGACTTGTGAGTTTTAATTGTGCATGGATATGATTAGCTGATTCAAAATATAAATAATTGTACTTTATTAAAATCTATTTTTAAACATAACCAACAACGATTAATCAAATAAGTTTATATTTATCTTTTACATTCTTATATATTTTGATCATTGACCATCTAGTTAGGAATCGCTATTTTACGACCAAGTTGAGAATGCAAGGGAATGATCCTTAGTTAGATTTCCAAATAAAATAGTTTAAATTGTTAAGATATTATTATTAGTCTTCCTCTTATTATTAAAAGTCATTTTTTTATTGTTAAGAGGATATTAATAACATTTTACGTTGTTTTATATTTCTAAGTTTTAACTTGATAATACTTAGCTCGCAGATCAATCTTTGAGAAAACTCTAGCTCCAGTTAGCTGATCAAAAAAGTTCTTAATCCTGAGCAACTTAATATGGTCACTTTTTTCAGCTGCCTATAATCAATACATAATCGGAGGTCTCATCCTTCTTCTTAACAAACAATATTGGTGCAGCCCAAGGCGAAACACTTGATCTGATGAACCCGTTATCTAACAGTTCTTGCAGCTAAACTTTCAATTCCTTCACCTCTACTGGAGTGATTCTATACAGCACACCTGATATAGGAGCGATCCTCGAAGTCGCATCAATAGAGAAGTCCACATCTCGAATATTTAGGTCCATTTGTTATAATTCTTCTGTTAAATTTGTTGGCATGCCATTTTGAAATTAAAAAATATACTTACTTGGTATCCAAGGAGCAAAAAGAATTACATTGTAATTGACTAGAATTTAAAAGAGAATTTTGATGGTGTTAATAATTCTTTTAAATTCGCATGAGCGTTTTAATTAGAATAACATATTTAGACTAACGAAAGATATTATAAGAATTCAGGTGCCAACATTTGTTAGAATTAAAGTATAGAGATTCAATTTCAAATTTGAGTGAAATATAGAGATAAACTTGAAATTTAACCAATTTTATATAATCTAAAAAAAATGCAATATGCCTTACTATTGCACCCAACACTTTTTTTTTTTATCTAGTTGAGACTTTTATAAAGACATAGATATAGACAGAGACATAGACATTTTTTTATTAATTCACACAATCGTGTGTGTATATACTATTACAGAAAAGAAAAGAAAAAGGAGAAACAAGGCACACAATGTTGAATAGGTAAGGTAGAAGAAGTAGGAATCCAGTAGTATATTATGGGGTGGCTGTCAAATTTATTTAATAGTATTCTTCATATAAAGAAGTAGACAGCCTCCATGGGTCACACAGCACAAACTGATAGAGATAAGCATGGAGCAATTTATGATGCAAAGAGAGGCGGGTTACTTGCAACCGCTCCACATGATTTGTGCTGTCAGGTTTAGAGATCCATCTCCATTTGCATGGATATGAGCTTCGGAGGAAAATGCACCCCCACATGATAAGGACAAGTTGTCAGAGCTGTCGTAGGGCTGAAGGATGCTCACTATATCCTCCCAAACAATATGGTTTTCGGTCGGAATGATCTTAGTAGCCACCTGATATATAGTTTAATTAATTAATTTCTTCTGCTACAAAATCAAAATAAATGAAAAATATATTGATTAATTAATACCTTACAATCAGTGGTCCAAAGAATAATCCACTTAACCCTAACAACATCATACACCAGGCCTCCGTACAGACCGTCGACTACCATATTCTGCGCAAATGGAGTGGGTAATGAATCTTTTTTAATCGTTACCGGAGCACCTTGGTAATTCGAATACATCAAGCTCGCAAGGCAGTCATCAGAACCATTCTTAAGCTCACCTTTTACCACTGTATGAGTTGGAGGACAAGCCATTTTTTAACTCCTTTTTTAGTTCACTCTCCTTCTATTCTGCTTCATATCTACCTCCATACACATATTTATACACAACCTTCTAGCATTACAAGTAAGACTTTTAAATTTAAATATGATAACAAAGTCATTTTATTCAAATATTTAATAACATAACTTCAAATTCAAAGTCATATTATTTAGTTTTAATAAAATAAAACTCGAAAAAGCCTCCCTGTTAAGACGACAAAACCCTTATAGTTAAAAGGATATAAATGTCATCTATCTTGGCATTGACCTTGGCTAAACTGGACAAATTTGCTTTTAGGCCCTCACGTATGCCAACAAGAATTTAATTAGCAGTGTCCAATGGTACTTTGAAAATATATTGGGAGATAATTTAATTAAATTGAAGACAAAAGCTCCTTAGTTAGAGGGATATTATAGTCATCATGTATATTTCGCCAACAATTTTTATTTGAGTATGTATATCAAGTAGTCATTTTATTTAAAATTTAGACATGAATATGAACAAAAACCTTGATATAATACTAAAATTATTAAAAAATAAAATATAAAAGTGAATTAAAAATCAAGGAAATAGGGATTAAATCAAAATAAAAAAAAGGTTGAAAACGAAAATGAACAAAGAATAAATAAGAACAAACTGTAGAAAACAAGAACGCAAGAGGGAGAGAAATTTGAGTGAATGCTCTTAAGAATTCTTATTGCTTCCCAAAACTCAAGTCTGTTTTACAATGAAGGGAGAGGCCTCTATTTATAGTTGAGCCTCCCCAAATCCAACGGTACAGATCAATTACATCAACGGTTAAGATTAAAGGATATCTACAAATTAAATCTCTAAGATTACAAAATCATATCTTCTAAGATTGTATATCATATCTAAGATTGCAATCATATCTAAGATTGTATCATATCTAAGATTGCATATCACATCTAAGATTGCATATAATTGAAGATTATATTTCCATATGAGTCAAACTTGTAGATGGACCTTAAATCTTTTCAAGTAATGGGCCATTCCGATCGAGCCAAATTATATTTGTAATTCTGGACTGAACTTGGACTTCGTTTTTTTTTGGTTTATTATTTTTGTTTTTGGACTTATTTCTAGGCCCGAGCAAAATTGAGTGTTTACAGCTACCCCTCTTTGCTTATTGCTGTGTAACAGGAATAGAGCAAAGACTATAAAAAGACCAATTTTGCCCAGTCTTGCCAAGTCTTGAGTTCTTGATCTTCCTTAAATGGCCTCTTGATGGCTTCAATCTGCTTCTTGCAAACTCATGACTGTCATGTTGATATCTTCGATCTGCTCTCCATCGAATACAGAGACACCAAATTTGCTTCTTCAATTTTTTCCCTGACAATACAGGGATGCCGAATCATCTTAGATTTGCTTCAACGTAAACACGCGAAAGCCAAATCAGCTATGTCTTCGATTTGCTCCTTGTAAGCACAAGGATACCAAACCATCTTGGATCTACTTCAGTCTAATCATCTGAAGGTTAGATCTGCTATATGTCTGTCCTCCGTCGAATATGGAGACACCAAACTTCGATTTGTTCTCTGACAATACAGAGATGCCAAATCATCTTAGACTTGCTTCAACGTAAAAACGTGAAAGCCAAATCAGCTATGTTTTCGATTTGTTCCTTGTAAGCACAAGGATGCCAAACCATCTTGGATCTTGCTTCAGTATAAACATCTGAAGGCCAGATCTGCTATGTGTCTGCCCTCCGTCGAATATGGAGATGCCAAACTTTGATTTGTTCTCTGACAATACAGAGATGCCAAATCATCTTAGATTTGCTTCATCGTAAGCACGTGAAAGCCAAATCAGCTATGTCTTCGATTTGTTCCTTGTAAGCACAAGGATGCCAAACCATCTTGGATCTTGCTTCAGTATAACATCTGAAGGCCAGATCTGCTATGTGTCTACCCTCCGTCGAATATGGAGACGCGAAACTTCGATTTGTTCTCTGACAATACAGAGATGCCAAATCATCTTAGATTTGCTTCATCCTTAGCACGTGAAAGCCAAATCAGCTATGTCTTCGATTTATTCCTTGTAAGCACAAGGATGCCAAACCATCTTGGATCTTGCTTGAAGATAAACATCCGAAGGCGGATCTGCTATGTCCGCGCCTCCGTTGAATATGGAGACGCCAAACTTCGATTTGTTCTCTGACAATACAGAGATACCAAATCATCTTAGATTTGCTTCATCGTAAGCACGCGAAAGCCAAATCAGCTATATCTTCGATCTGCTCCCCGCCGAATACAGAGAGATAAGATCTGTCATCTTGGATCTGCTTCAGCGTAAACATCTGAAGGTGAGATCTGCCATGTGTCTGCCTTCCATCAAAGTGGAAATGCTAGACTTCGATTTGTTCTCTGACAATACAGAGACGACAAATCATCTTAGATTTGCTTCATCGTAAACACGTGAAAGCCAAATCAGCTATATCTTCGATTTGTTCCTTGTAAGCACAAGGATGCCAAACCATCTTGGATCTTGCTTCAGTATAAACATCTGAAGGTTAGATTTGCTATGTGTCTGCTCTCCGTCGAATATGGAGATGCCAAACTTCAATTTGCCCTCTGACAATACAGAAATGCCAAATCATCTTAGATTTGCTTCATCGTAAGCACGTGAAAGCCAAATCAGCTATGTCTTAGCCTGTTGCCCTACAGCTTAGGGGTTAAGGCGCATCAATCTTCATTGTCCCTTGAAGGACATAACCTGTATAATGTGTATGAGTTCATGCTTAATAATTAGGATGCTATGATCGAAGTGAGTCAAACTCTCCTAACTAGGCATGTTATAATGCAAAATGTTATGAATATGACCCCTATTTCGGACGTCATCACACATTCCCTCATCGAAGTTCTATCTTTATACTTCTTGATGTATCAATCATACTCTGCTTGTATGCTTTGAATCAACTTAGTCCTATTGTACCATTCTCCAAACGTTGTGACCCGCTGGAGATGTTTATGAAATGATCTTTTCTTAAGATCAATATTGCTTAAAACGTCCAACCACCTTTTGGACTGAAGAATAAAATCTCTTGAGTATCTCCAACCCATACATATGGGAATTCCTTAAACAATTGTCTTGTTTCAATTTCTTGTATTATCTAGAAATTTCTAGAGTAATATGCAAAACTTTGTTTGTGAAGATATTTCAGTTCATCTATCATTATTTCAATGCAACATGCTTTATGAATAATGAGAGACAAATAAATTGATCCTGAGGATAATTAGGTTTGGACAAATTATTAGAAGGAACGCAAAAAGATTAAATTGAGAACATATCTTTGCGAAGAAAAAGAATCCAAAGATAGTAAATAGGATAGAAATCAGATGCATTAGATATCGCCGCTTGAGCGTCTATACACTAGATCCATGAAGACTTTCTTGAGTTCAACATGTGTTTAAAAGATCCAAAGTAATTCGTTGATGCCTCGATGTGTAACATACTTCACTTCTCGTCGAATCTGGTATAGCAGGGTCACTGCATGACTTTCTAAATTTGAGCTGCCCTTTCGGGTTTTCAACTCAAAACCCCTTTGGTCACAAGGCGTCCTTTGCGGGTTTTCACCTTGGCCTCTCTATTTTTTCTTTTTTCCTTAATTTTATTATTTTTTTCTCTTTTTTTTTTCTTTTTTTTTTTTTTTCTTTTTTTTATTTTTTTTTGAAATAGAAGTCCCAAAATGCCCTTTGCGGGTTTTCACCTTGGCCTCCCTTCTCCTTCAGACAAAGTACTCCTTGACCGAGTTTGAATTCACTGGATCAGATAAATTCTTCCTATCCATTTCTTGTCAAAATCAATGCACCTCTAGAGAAAGCCCTCTTCGCAACATATGGCCCTTCCCAATTCGGCATCCTTTTGCATGGGAAGGATCTCTTTTAGCACAAGGTTTCCTTTATGAAATTCTTTTGGATGAACCTTCTTTGTCATAAGTCTATGTCATCCATTCTTGGTACATTTGCTTAGGATGAATGCTTTCAAGTTAAGTTTACTAGAGGTATTCAATTCTTGACTCCATCAAAACTTGGAGGAAAAATCTTGATTCATAAACCAATGAGAAAGGGATTGCCCCAGCAGCAGTCCTGGCTGTTGTTTGTCAAACCCTACAAAAAGATGGTTCAATGATTCTCAGCAGACAAGAATGAAGTTGCTGACTTTATCCTTCAACCTGGAAAGCTGAGGTACAGAGATTACTCCCGGAGCATACATCCCATCATGACTCGATGATGTTTCTGAAGCATCCCTAATCTTCATAAATTGCCCCCAACTGTGAAGCTGCCAAATGAGCGTAGCAAATAGGAGCCACAACAAATATGGCTGTGGTGCTCCTTTGATACATATAGGATAGAGAATGAACAAACTCTTGCAGATCATCAGCCGAAAACCCAGCTTGGTCTAAGAGAACATGATAGTGGGTCTGTTTCGTGATTCCAATCATTCCAGCATGGGTACCAAGGTAAAAATTATTGTTCTTTGGATGGCATACTTTGTTGTCAATGACAGTACCATGTAGCACATTGTCAGGAGATCCCTACTGAAAAAATTTGGTATGATGGTTTTTCGTACAACAATAACCACAATCTTTAGGGTTCCACTTCTCGTCAAGGAACTTGCAAGCCTCAATAACTTAATCAAAACTTGATTGAATTGAGACTCGCTAACCCCATCCCTGAAAATAATGATTTGATCAGGTTTCCTCTTCCCTGAACTTGTATAGAAGTCTTAGAGAGCTTCCTTCATGATACCGTCATCCATTTTGTCAGAAACTAGTTTTGAAGAAAGAATCTATCATTTTAAGCTTCAGAGACTGTGTACGGCCTGATGCCCCATAGCTGGAAATCAATGGCCACCGCCTGGAGCTAACCATCGCAGCTATTGACGGAACATCAAACTGCTCAGGAAAGCCAAACAATGCACCCATTCCAAGGATGATGGTTGGAACCTTTGAAACAACTAGAATTGAAGGTGTTTTCCCCAGCATAAGCATAGAGAGTAGGCGGTAGTTTCTTATGCCAATTTTTACTACTCTTGGTCATCTTCTGTAATTCGTTTTTTCTTCTTTTTCTTTTCTTTTGGCAACCTTTGTTGTACTGTGGTATGGCGCCTTATCTTTGAAAAGACTGCAAACTTTTGGCATTGTGCAGTTGGATATGATGTTTTTATTTGTTTTTTTTTTTTTAAATTCGATGACTATTGACTTTGTAATATTGGCATATGAAGCTATCTCTACCCTCTTAACGGAGCAGTTGACAACCACAAAGATGAACCATTTTCAACTTGAAACTTTTGACGGGCCCATAACATACATGCCCTATAAGTCTTGGCTCATTAAATTCAGCATTTATGATATAACTGATGTGATCTCCTTCCATGGTGAACCAACAGTGCCCAAGGCTCTTGTTTATCCTGGTCATTATGAATCCTCTTGCATGTGTTCTTCCGACGTTTCTATGAACATCTATGAATTCCCATAATAGTCCCAACAAGGTCTTGTTTTGTCTCTCTGGTTATGCACGTTCCAATTTCTCAACCTTTCATTTCTCTAAGGCTAAATTCTCTACCACCTCTTTATGGGGTAAAATTTGCTGCTCTTCTTGCTTTACTATTTCCAACAAATCAAAAGATAGATTACAATCTTTGTCATCTTCAAAGTACTAAGATTCCTCTAAACACATGTCACGCTCAAAAAGGAACTCTGAATCTGTAGTATCGTTGGCCATGTCATTGATATTTAGGGACCCATGATAGGCACACAAAAGAATTTACAAGGAATAAATGAATTCAAGAATGACTATTTAGATGAAATGAAAATTTATAAAGAATGTCAAGGGTCAAAAGAATCAGAATGAAAGAATATTTACTCGGATAAATAATAAAAGTATGTTTTATTGAAAATAAAAATGTCTGAACATGAGCCCACTTCTCAAAAGAAATCTCATTACTCCTAGGCTTTAGAACAACAAGAGTGTTCTGAATATTACTCCGTAAAATTCCTAAAGGTTACAGGAAGTTCTTCTGCAGTCCAATTGTTTAAACAACTTCTCGGTTCGTAAGGGCGAATGCCCTCAAGGTTTCTTTGTTCAGTCCCTTCCTCATGTATGACATTGATGAGATGATTTTCATTTCCAAACACTCGCTTCTCTGGGTAAGCTATCCCTCCTCACACAAAAGTCGGGGATATGTAAGGGAACGTCATTAATTCCCATTCAACTTCTTTTTCACTCAGCCGCGACCCTCTTCTCTCTCTCTCTTTTCTTTCTCTTTTTAATAACTTTAACTACTTAGGGTCTTTTTACAATTTTAAATGCATGTGATGTGATGCAATGCAAATGCAAAAGAAAAGGAGATGTTGATCTTGAATTCAATTCCATTAGAATAACTTTTCTAGAAAACAAATTTCTATACATGAAAATAAATTACATATGCGGTCTTGCCCTTCATAGTCCAAGTAAACGCTGATCTTTTCTTCATGGTCGAATCCTGTAAATTCTCCAAAAGATGCCTTTGCTAGCTCCTTGCTGCTTAATCTGAGCCTCAATCTTTTACTCGCTTATCTCCATGATACTCATCAAAAAGTGTCGGCTCTTGGATAATCTTCGTTGGTAGTTAAATCAAGTAACGTATTCCTTCGTGGACTTCCGGCTTTCTCTCGTCATGCTTTTGTTGGCTTGAATCTCTGGCAATTACATCATGTATTCCTCCGTGAACTACCAGCTTTCTCTCATCGTGTTTACTTGGACTATATTCAGACGACCGCATTATAATCCACTTTATCATGGAATTTGTTTCCTTATGACAAACTATTCTATTTAGGAATCGAATTTCGAATCAACACCTTCTTTTCTTTGATGTAATGTAATGCAAATGCATGAATGCAAAAAGGTATCGATCTCGATTCAGTTTCATTTTAGAAATTGTTATTTAAGGAACAAAAGTCTTTTTATAAAACGGATTACAAATACGCTTTCGCTTTCAGAGGCCCGAGTCTTAACCCTATCTAATAATAAAGCTAACTTTCGACCACGATCCGATCAGTAGCTCATATTGGTGCTCAACGTGCTCGCCTCTTTCTACCAAAAGATGTAAATGATCAGCTTTCTCTTGAATTTGAATTACGGCTTCACCTATGAAGTAAGCTCTACAGCCAAAGACACCTCCTCCAATGCCTGTGAAGTTGCTCTGATTACCTTGAAAGAAAGATTGACGAACAAGTAGGCATTCCTGCTTCGCAGCATACTGCCTTAAAATGATATCAAACATCCTCAGTGCTTCTTGAGAGTCTTCAAATTTCTGCTCCCACAAAACATTTTGAATTGCTTGCATGGGTATCTTCGCAGCATAGCTAATCTCCACTTTAAAGGTCTTTAAACGATACGATCTTCTTTAATCTCTTTCTTTCATGCTCATTTGGGCTGTCCCGACCATTAGTGCTTGCATTTTCCATTATTTCTGATAGGTACAACATCCTAAAGTACTACAGTAAATTCCAGCTTGTTGTTTGGTAGCGGTCCAATAATAAGTGAGCCTTTCTACCATCATAAGCAAAATTCTTTCCATCCAATTCAATTTTGTAGGTCTTATACCCTTACCATCCACGAGGTGACTATCTTCATCTGTAATGGTAGAAGTGTCCATCAGTACTCCCCACGCTCACCTTGAATTGTTCATCTATCTTCATGTCAAGCAAATACTGCAATTCCCCATAACTATTGTAGAACAACTGCTTGGCTTCGTTACTCCATTAATCCCATATTTCCTTTAACTCTTGGAGATTATTTCGCATCACACTAATGAGAGTGTAGTCCCATAAATCTGATGTGTATCCTTCGGTGACACTAATTTCTTTTTCTATCTGGGTTTTCTCTGACTAAGCACAAACGAAAGAGTTGTCCTCCACTTTATTAAGATATTAATTCGTTCCCCATTACAAAACTTTCTAACTCAGAAATCGAACCTTGAATCGACACCTTTTAATGATAAATGACATACAATGATAGCAAAATAAGAGAAACAAGTCAGTGTCACATATATAAAAAATATATATATAATAAATAAGAACTTATAAAGGTAGGCACTAAAGGTCATCATCATACTACCTGGGGCAAGCACTTAAACTTCACTATATGTAGTTCAGTTCTAAAGCAAGGGTACCTGAACCAGCAGATTCCTCGATCCTCACCCATTACAGGCTCATATGGACTAAGTTCGATTCAGGGGGACACATTTCCCTATGACCATGCGGAGATGAAAATCTCACGAAGACATAGGTACGAATGTATCCCGGAAGCAATCCACTAGCCCATGTGGAGGTGAAAGCCTCACGAAAGCCCATGCGTGCGTAAACAATAACAAACATATGCAACAAACACATGTAAAAATGACGTATTTTAAAATTTTTCCAAATTTCTGACATTAAGACAGAAAATAATCAATTTTCGGCTTGACTCTCTTATACATCCCCAACGGAGTCGCTAAGCTGTCGAAACCATTTTTTAAAGGGGTTTGAAAAACGGGGTTCGACTTTTTGAAAAATGAAAATGGGAGTCGCCACCAACCTTTTTAGGTGTGATTGGATCACCTTTATAAAACATTTTGGTCTAAGAAATTCAAGAAAATAGGTTCGGGAGTCGGTTACGCACAAGGAAGGATTAGCACCCTCGTAACACCGAAAATTGGTACCGAATTGATTATATATTGTCTTAATGTCGAAAATTTGAAAAGATTTTAAAACTTGAACAATTTAAAGTTGAAACTTGATATTCATTTGTTCCGAAAGTATACAAACATTACATCCAGCATGTTAGGACACGATGTTTTAAATCCTCGTAACTAAAATTATCTCATGATTTTGAAAATTTATTAAAAGGATATTTGGTTATTTAATCAAACGAAAAATCGCAACCCAGCATGTTAGGGCACTATTTCCCGAATTTCTAAACACTAAACATTGCCTTATTTAAGAAAAACTTTTTCAATTAAATGAAATATATTTTTTAAAACAATGAATAATATAGAATTTAATAAAAAAATAATTTGATATAATACTAAAATTATTAAAAAAATAAAATATAAAAGAGAATTAAAAATCAAGGAAATAGGGATTAAATCAAAATAAAAAAAGGTTGAAAACAAAAATGAACAAAGAATAAATAAGAACAAACTGTAGAAAATAAGAACGCAAGAGGGAGAGAAATTTGAGTGAATGCTCTTAAGAATTCTTATTGCTTCCCAAAACTCAAGTCTGTTTTACAATGAAGGGAGAGGCCTCTATTTATAGTTGAGCCTCCCCAAATCCAACAGCATGAGATCAATTACATCAACGGTTAAGATTAAAGGATATCTACAAATTAAATCTCCAAGGTTACAAAATCATATCTTCTAAGATTGTATATCATATCTAAGATTGCAATCATATCTAAGATTGTATCATATCTAATATTGCAATTATATCTAAGATTGTATCAGATCTAAGATTGCAACCATATCTAAGATTGCATATCACATCTAAGATTTCATATCATTGAAGATTATATTTCCATATGAGTCAAACTTGTAGATAGACCTTAAATCTTTTCAAGTAATGGGCCATTCTGATCGGGCCAAATTATATTTGTAATTCTGGACTGAACATGGACTTCGTTTTTTTTGGGTTTATTATTTTTGTTTTTGGACTTATTTCTGGGCCCGGGCAAAATTGAGTGTCTACAACTGTATGCCACTTTTTCAGAACATTTGCAGTCTAGCTGCAAGATCATAAGGCATTAATTCCCCAGTAACAAAAATATATGTGTGGCTGAGCCACTAAATATGACAAATAGATTAAACTTCCTACACTTCCTCTGCAAACATATATCCCACACAATGCTCATGCAGAAATATAGATATAAAAAATGTATATTAAATAGATGTTTATCATGACAGATACATATTTTGTCGTTCGTTGTTTTCTCAGATTTTTGTTACACACATGGATGTTTTCTGACATGGGTTACAAAAATGAGTATACCAACACCTAAACATATCATACACTTAACGAATTAGCCAACAATAACGGATCGATTTAAGAGGATATGCTCCTCAATTTTGATAAAAATACCAATCCTGTCCCCACCAATTACTCCAAACAGCCACAACAGTTCCAAATTTGCAAAAATCCCTTACCTTCGGATGATCAACACCTCCAAAATCTTGAGTCGCTGAAAGATTATTCGTTTCTTGACTTTCCCCTAAATCTTAAGTTTCCCCTAAACCCAACCAATAATTAACAATGATAAGACACACCAACAAGGCTATAACCAACGAAAGAAGATTTCCATAACGAAGAAGAGAAAAACGATAATTACACATGAATTAATTTACAATCTATTCAATCAACACTTGCTACTGAACTTGATTGATAGAATAAAAAAAAATTGGGGACAACAAAGATCAAGAAAAGAAAGCAACAACTTGAGATCTTACCAACAGAGAACCCTTGTGAAGAAGAAAGGAAAGAAAGTAAATTTGTTGAAAAGAAAAGAAAAGAAAGAAAAAGGGAACGTGAAAATAAAAGAGAGGTTTTTGGAAAATCTTTTAGTTCTCAAAAATAAAATAATCCTTACAAAATCAAAACCTATCTATCCACTAAATAGGCGGCACACAAAGACTAGCAAAAATAATCCTTCTTGCTCACATAAGGATTTGAACTCAAAACCAAGAGGGAAGCTAAAGTCTTACCACTAAACCAATAAGCTTATTCTATTATGAATTGAGTGAAAATATTATTTAATTCATAAGGACCAAGACAGGAATAGGGACAAAAATAACAAAATTTTCCAAGAGTTAGGTTTGAACCTATGACCTCAAACACACAACCAAAACCCTTAACCACCAAAGCAGATACTGACTTATGGAAAAATTTAATAAATAAAATACACCAATATTTGGGACGTTACATGGTGTGCTTTTGGATGGATGAGTTCCGGGGAACTCTAATTTGGTGTGTAGCAGAGTTGGGTAAGAAATTTTCTAAAAAATCTGTGCATGTTTTTCTGAAAATTACTGCATTGACATAAACATAAATTCTTAGTTTTGTTGAATTGTTCGTTATGAAGCTCTCTGCAATACTTTGATTTGTTTATTGTGTTCTTTATGTTCTTTGATTCAGTTTAGTTACACACTAAGCTTTATAGCTCACACTTTTGTTTTACCCTTTTAGGTATTCATCAATCTTAGGATCTATCGATGCGAGGGAGCTTGGATTGGATTCTCGGAAAATTAATTAAGATGTTTTTATGTTTTTAACTATGTTGGATTGTAAATTATTTTTTGGACTTTGTTTTGGGTTTTTGTTCTGTTCGCCAGTTTTTGGTATTTTTAACTAAAACTACAAAATCACTCGAACTTACAAATTAGTAATCGATTTTCAAAACTAAACTCTGGCAATTTTCCGCTGCTAAACTAAGAAAATGATTGAGTGATTTTGTCATAAAATAATTGTTTTGAGTATGAGATTATCTAAAGAATACATAAAAGGTCTAGCTAAACATTTTATTTCCTGACCATTTAATTTTAGAATCTTCATTTTCCAAGATAAGATGAGTTACGGGATCAAGTGGCTAAATTTTTAAATTTATCATTGCCCCCTTCACACTTGGGTCATAAGTTCTAGGCCGAGTGTAGGGTGTTATAGTGTTCACCTTTTCTCCATTTCAGAGATAGGTAGGATCATCACATTGTATTGCTTTTAATGTGACTTAAAGAAGAATCCCTTGAACGGTGTTAGAAATGATACATAGTTTTTACAATTAATTTGACGTCAAATTACTTTACCGAAGAACAAGTTGGCGTGTTTCGATTGGGAGTGTAGGTGGGTGACATGTAACACCACACGCCCAACCCGGTCGTACTATCTGGGTATACATCCCCAACGGAGTCGCAAAGCTGTTGAAACCATTTTTTAAAGGGGTTTGAAAAACGGGGTTCGACTTTTTGAAAAATGAAAATGGGAGTCGCCACCAACCTTTTTAGGTGTGATTGGATCACCTTTATAAAACATTTTGGTCTACGAAATTCAAGAAAATAGGTTCGGGAGTCGGTTACGCACAAGGAAGGATTAGCACCCTCGTAACGCCCAAAATTGGTACCGAATTGATTATTTATTGTCCTAATGTCGAAAATTTGAAAAGATTTTAAAACTTGAACAATTTAAAGTTGAAACTTGAAATTCATTTGTTCCAAAAGTATACAAACATTACATCCAGCATGTTAGGACACGATGTTTTAAATCCTCGTAACTAAAATTATCTCATGATTTTGAAAATTTATTAAAAGGATATTTGGTTATTTAGTCAAACGAAAAATCGCAACCCAGCATGTTAGGACACTATTTCCCGAATTTCTAAACACCAAACATTGCCTTATTTAAGAAAAACTTTTTCAATTAAATGAAATATATTTTTTAAAACAATGAATAATATAGAATTTAATAAAAAAATAGTTTGATATAATACTAAAATTATTAAAAAAATAAAATATAAAAGAGAATTAAAAATCAAGGAAATAGGGATTAAATCAAAATAAAAAAAAGGTTGAAAACGAAAATGAAGAAAGAATAAATAAGAACAAACTATAGAAAATAAGAACGCAAGAGGGAGAGAAATTTGAGTGAATGCTCTTAAGAATTCTTATTGCTTCCCAAAACTCAAGTCTGTTTTACAATGAAGGGAGAGGCCTCTATTTATAGTTGAGCCTCCCCAAATCCAACGGTACAGATCAATTACATCAACGGTTAAGATTAAAGGATATCTACAAATTAAATCTCCAAGATTACAAAATTATATCTTTTAAGATTGTACATCATATCTAAGATTGCAATCATATCTAAGATTGTATCATATCTAAGATTGCAATCATATCTAAGATTGTATCATATCTAAGATTGCAATCATATCTAAGATTGCATATCACATCTAAGATTGCATATCATTGAAGATTATATCTCCATATGAGTCAAACTTGTAGATGGACCTTAAATCTTTTCAAGTAATTGGCCATTCTGATCGGGCCAAATTATATTTGTAATTCTGGACTGAACTTGGACTCCGTTTTTTTTTGGGTTTATTATTTTTGTTTTTGGACTTATTTCTGGGCCCGGGCAAAATTGAGTGTCTACAACTGTATGCCACTTTTTCAGAACATTTGTAGTCTAGCTGCAAGATCATAAGGCATTAATTCCCCAGTAACAAAAATATATGTGTGGCTGAGCCACTAAATATGACAAATAGATTAAACTTCCTACACTTCCTCTGCAAACATATATCCCACACAATGCTCATGCAGAAATATAGATATAAAAAATGTATATGAAATAGATGTTTATCATGACAGATACAGATTTTGTCGTTCGTTGTTTTCTCAGATTTTTGTTACACACATGGATGTTTTCTGACATGGGTTACAAAAATGAGTATACCAACACCTAAAAACATCATACACTTAACGAATTAGCCAACAATAACGGATCGATTTAAGAGGATATGCTCTTCAATTTTGATAAAAATACCAATCCTGTCCCCACCAATTACTCCAAACAGCCACAACAGTTCCAAATTTGCAAAAATCCCTTACCTTCGGATGATCAACACCTCCAAAATCTTGAGTCACTGAAAGATTATTCGTTTCTTGACTTTCCCCTAAATCTTAAGTTTCCCCTAAACCCAACCAATAATTAACAATGATAAGACACACCAACAAGGCTATAACCAACGAAAGAAGATTTCCATAACGAAGAAGAGAAAAACAATAATTACACATGAATCAATTTACAATCTATTCAATCAACACTTGCTACTGAACTTGATTGATAGAATAAAAAAAATTGGGGACAACAAAGATCAAGAAAAGAAAGCAACAACTTGAGATCTTACCAACAGAGAACCCTTGTGAAGAAGAAAGGAAAGAAAGTAAATTTGTTGAAAAGAAAAGAAAAGAAAGAAAAAGGGAACGTGAAAATAAAAGAGAGGTTTTTGGAAAATCTTTTAGTTCTCAAAAATAAAATAATCCTCACAAAATCAAATCCTATCTATCCACTAAATAGGTGGCACATAAAGACTAGCAAAAATAATCCTACTTGCTCACATAAGGATTTGAACTCAAAACCAAGAGGGAAGCTAAAGTCTTACCACAAACCAATAAACTTATTCTATTATGAATTGAGTGAAAATATTATTTAATTCGTAAGGACCAAGACAGGAATAGGGACAAAAATAACAAAATTTTCCAAGAGTTAGGTTTGAACCTATGACCTCAAACACACAACCAAAACCCTTAACCACCAAAGTAGATACTGACTTATGGAAAAATTTAATAAATAAAATACACCAATATTTGGGACGTTATATGGTGTGCTTTTGGATGGATGAGTTCTGGGGAACTCTAATTTGGTGTGTAGCGGAGTTGGGTAAGAAATTTTCTAAAAAATCTGTGCATGTTTTTCTGAAAATTACTGTATTGACATAAACATAAATTCTTAGTTTTGTTGAATTGTTCGTTATGAAGCTCTCTGCAATACTTTGATTTGTTTATTGTGTTCTTTATGTTCTTTGCTTCAGTTTAGTTACACACTAAGCTTTATAGCTCACACTTTTGTTTTACCCTTTTAGGTATTCATCAATCTTAAGATCTGTCGATGCGAGGGAGCTTGGATTGCATTCTCGGAAAATTAATTAAGATGGTTTTATGTTTTTAACTATGTTGGATTGGTAATTATTTTTTGGACTTTGTTTTGGGTTTTTGTTCTGTTCGCCAGTTTTTGGTATTTTTAACTAAAACTACAAAATCACTCGAACTTACAAATTGGTAATCGGTTTTCAAAACTAAACTCTGGCAATTTTCCGCTGCTAAACTAAGAAAATGATTGAGTGATTTTGTCATAAAATAATTGTTTTGAGTATGAGATTATCTAATGAATACATAAAAGGTCTAGCTAAACATTTTATTTCCTGACCATTTAATTTTAGAATCTTCATTTTCCAAGATAAGATGAGTTACGGGATCAAGTGGCTAAATTTTTAAATTTATCATTGCCCCCTTCACACTTGGGTCATAAGTTCTAGGCCGAGTGTAGGGTGTTATAGTGTTCACCTTTTCTCCATTTCAGAGATAGGTAGGATCATCACATTGTATTGCTTTTAATGTGACTTAAAGAAGAATCCCTTGAACGGTGTTAGAAATGATACATAGTTTTTACAATTAATTTGACGTCAAATTACTTTACCGAAGAACAAGTTGGCGTGTTTCGATTGGGAGTGTAGGTGGGTGACATGTAACACCACACGCCCAACCCAGTCGTACTATCTGGGTATAGAGCGATATGAGTCAAAACATTTGAGGTAACTGTACTTCATTTGAAAAAAAAAAAGAAGAAATTTCCATTTTGGCGGGTACACGCTTACAAGAGTAGTGTCCCGATATTTTTAAAAACATATAAGGTTGAAAGCAAATTAAAAATAGTATGGTTACAAATGAAAAAAAAAATTAGTATGGTTTGACCCACACTTTGCATTGGGTTAATTAATTATTTATTTATTGATTAAAATATTGTGTACCAATGTAAATATTATAATATGTTCAAAGTTCTTGTACTCTTCATGTAACAACCCGTTTTTAGTGGTGTCGAAAACAGTGGTTTTGGGACCATAATTCTAACGAGTGAGTTATTATTTTATTATTTTTTAATGACTACAGGATTATATTAAGGTCGTATAAAAATTTTGTTAAGAAATTTTGATGTTTAAATGGTTAATTAGGTAAAAAGGACTAAATCGTAAAAAGTGTAAAAGTTGAGTTTTATCATTTAAAAGGATCAGATTGACGTGAAATCTTAATCAAATGGACTTAGATGGTAATTAAAACATATAATAAGATAGTGGATTGTGATGGATAGGTTTTATGGTAGTTTAAATGATTTTTAAAGGTTAATTTAGTAATTTAATAAATAAATGATAAAGATGACCTAAAGCAAAGTATCATCTTCCACACTCATCTTTCTAAAACTGACATTAGGCATTAAAGGAAGAGGAGTCGGAAAATGCTTGTTTCCCTTGCATGGTATGATTTTGTGTCTCGTTTTTAATGATTTTTTAATATTTTTTAGTTCGTTTTAGCTTAATCTAGTTAGCCCGGGGGTTAATTTGCAAAACTGTTAAAGGTTAAGGGACTTGCAATGGATGCTTTTGTATTTTTTTATGTTAGTTGATAGATTATTAATCTTTGTTGTAAAATAAACATGGTTTGTTAAGTGATTTTTGTTGAATTTTTTTAATTAGGGATTAAATTATTAAAAGTATAAATCCAGGGGTTTTATTGTGAATTTTCAATAATAATGGGTTTTTTAAAGTTCCCTTGTAACATTGGTTAAGTAGTAATCCAGTAGTATATTATGGGGTGGCTGTCAAATTTATTTAATAGTATTATTCATATAAAGAAGTAGACAGCCTCCATGGGTCACACAGCACAAACTGATAGAGATAAGCATGGAGCAATATATGATGCAAAGAGAGGCGGGTTACTTGCAACCGCTCCACATGATTTGTGCTGTCAGGTTTAGAGATCCATCTCCATTTGCATGGATATGAGCTTCGGAGGAAAATGCACCCCCACATGATAAGGACAAGTTGTCAGAGCTATCGTAGGGCTGAAGGATGCTCACTATATCCTCCCAAACAATATGGTTTTCAGTCGGAATGATCTTAGTAGCCACCTGATATATAGTTTAATTAATTAATTTCTTCTGCTACAAAATCAAAATAAATGAAAAATATATTGATTAATTAATACCTTACAATCAGTGGTCCAAAGAATAATCCACTTAACCCTAACAACATCATACACCAGGCCTCCGTACAGACCGTCGACTACCATATTCTGCGCAAATGGAGTGGGTAATGAATCTTTTTTAATCGTTACCGGAGCACCTTGGTAATTCGAATACATCAAGCTCGCAAGGCAGTCATCAGAACCATTCTTAAGCTCACCTTTTACCACTGTATGAGTTGGAGGACAAGCCATTTTTTAACTCCTTTTTTAGTTCACTCTCCTTCTATTCTGCTTCATATCTACCTCCATACACATATTTATACACAACCTTCTAGCATTACAAGTAAGACTTTTAAATTTAAATATGATAACAAAGTCATTTTATTCAAATATTTAATAACATAACTTCAAATTCAAAGTCATATTATTTAGTTTTAATAAAATAAAACTCGAAAAGCCTCCCTGTTAAGACGACAAAACCCTTATAGTTAAAAGGATATAAATGTCATCTATCTTGGCATTGACCTTGGCTAAACTGGACAATTTGCCTTTTAGGCCCTCACGTATGCCAACAAGAATTTAATTAGCAGTGTCCAATGGTACTTTGAAAATATATTGGGAGATAATTTAATTAAATTGAAGCCAAAAGCTCCTTAGTTAGAGGGATATTATAGTCATCATGTATATTTCGCCAACAATTTTTATTTGAGTATGTATATCAAGTAGTCATTTTATTTAAAATTTAGACATGAATATGAACAAAAACCTTATTGTCATCGCACATTTTTCTTTTTTTTTTCTTTTTTTATAAAATAAATATTAGACTTGTAGTTATAGGAGGATATTATTGTCATTTTACCTTTTTATAAATAAATATTAGGCTTGTGAGTTTTAATTGTGCAAGGATATGAATAGGTAGGTGATTGAAAATATACATAATTGTACTTTATTAAAATCCATTTTAAAAAATTACCAACAAGGATTAATCAAATAAGTTTATATTTAATTAACATGTTTTTAAAAACTGTGAAAAATAAAATAAAATAAAAAATAAAGATAAAGATAAAGAACACACAAATTTTACGTGGAAACCCTTTCGGGAAAAAAACCACGGGCAGAGGAGAAGAAAATTCACTATGTCGAAAATTTGAATCAATACAAGAGGAATAGACTGTCTATTTATAGGCTTGTAAAGCCATATTCTAATAGGATTGAAACACCTTATCCTAATCAATATAAAATAGATGGAGTTTAATAAGGTTTAAAAAACCTTATTCTAAAATAAAATAAAAAAAGTCTAGTTCTATATGGATTTTACTTTTATTTTATTTTCCATCGTATTTTATTTAAATAAGAATTTGGGCCACTTAATTCTAACAATCTCCACCTTGACACAAATTCTCAATGAACAAGTTCTTCATCGCAAACTTTCAATAAACAAGATATAACCCCTTAAGGGTTTAACTTCAATAATGAACACCAACCAAGTCTAAGCAATGCTCAAACTTGGTTATAGGAAGTGACTTAGTCATCATATCTGCAGGATTTTCATGAGTACTAATTTTGCTCACAACAATATCACCACGAGCAAAAATATCACGGACAAAATGATACCGAACATCAATGTGTTTTGTTCTCTCATGGAACATTTGATCTTTTGTAAGAAAGATGGCACTTTGACTGTCACAAAATACTGTGCTGATTTGAAGGTCTTCATTGAGTTCACTAAAGAGTCCCTTCAACCAAATAGCTTCTTTACAAGCCTCACTAATCGCCATGTACTCAGCTTCAGTGGTAGACAAAGCGACTATAGATTACAAAGTGGCTTTCCAACTGATTGCACAACCTCCGATTGTAAAGACATAACCTGTGAGAGATCTTCTTTTATCAAAGTCTCCAGCAAAATCAGCATCAACATACCCAATGACTCCATCTCTAGTTCTTCCAAACTGTAAGCAAACATCAGTAGTACCTCGTAAGTATCTTAGAATCCATCAATCGCTTTCCGGTGTTCTTTACAGGGATTCGCCATGTATCCGCTAATCGCATCGATCGCATATAATAGATCTGGACGTGAACAAACCATAGCATACATGAGAGATCCCACTGCACTAGAGTATGGAACATGTGACATGTACCCAATCTCATCATCTGATTGTGGAGACAAAACCGATGAAAGTCTGAAATGGGCTGCTAAAGGAGTACTAATAGGCTTAGCACTCTGCATATTGAACCTGCAGAGAACTTTCTCAATGTACCCCTTCTGACTTAGGTACAATTTACTTGTTTTTCTATCTCTGAGAATCTCCATTCCAAGTATCTTCTTTGCTGGTCCTAAATCTTTCATCTCAAATTCTTTACTTAGTTGGGTTTTGACCTTTCTTATCTCTCATTTATCTTTTGCTACTATCAACATGTCATCAACATAAAGAAGTAGATACACAAAAAAACCATCACTGTTTTTCTTAAAGTAAACACAACTGTCAAAACTACTTCTTTTAAAATCATGAGAAGTCATAAAGGAACCAAACCTCTTGTACCACTATCTTGGTGACTGTTTCAAACCGTAAAGGGACTTTTTCAGCAAGCAAACATAGTCCTCTTTTTCTGAGACTATAAAACCGTCTAGTTGTTGCATGTAAATATCCTCCTCAAGTTCTCTATGCAGAAATGCAGTTCTTACATCTAACTGCTCAAGCTCCAAATCATGCATGGCCACAATACCAAGTATCGAGACCATTTTTAACGGGTTTGAAAAAATGGGGTTCGACTTTATAAAAAAACGAAAACGGGAGTCGCCACCAATCTTTTTAGGTATGATTGGATTACCTCTAAAACATTTTGTTTTAAAATCATTAGTTTTGGTCTATGAAATCAAGAAAACGGGTTCGGGAGTCAGTTACGAACGAGGAAGGGTTAGCACCCTCGTAACGCCCAAAAATTGGTACCTAATTGACTATCAAATGTCTTTAATGTCGGAAGTTTAAAATTTTTAAGATGCAATCCTCTTTAGAATATTTTAATTTTAAAAATTAGGGTTCACTTGTATCAAATGAATCAAAATATTACATCCAATAAGTTAGGAAGCAATATTTTTAAGACATTCGAAGCTAAGCTAGCCCTTTTTGAAAATCCCTATCTCAAAACGACAAAACGCCATATCCAGTAAGTTAGGACACAATGCTTTGAAATTCCAAGATAGTTGCTCGTATTTTGAAAACCTTAAAAACTTGGAAGGGTGCTTGACTATTCGAACTCAACGAGAAAAGTTGCAACTTGATCGGTTAGGGCACTACCTTTCTCGAAGTTTCCAAATACCAAGCATTGCCTTTTTATTTTTGAAAACTTTTGAATCTCGTTTTTAATTAATGCATGAAGAACCATATATATACATTATAACATGTAAGATAGCATATTACAATAATAGGTAGCTAAAACATGCATTTAAATAATATAATAGCAATAATATAAAGGTCCTATACTAGATACATACATAAATATAGCAAATCTTAGTTACATAACAACATACATATTAAGATATACATAGCATATATTGAAGATGAATAAGCAAAATATACGAACATACAAAGTAATAATTAATTTAAAAAACGATGCATGATATACAATTAGACATATAAATATATATACAAAACAAATGTGATAATATATAAAAAATAATAATAATGTAGTAACATATATATATCAAACAAAGAACACTTAATAATATTATGAAACTAGCATTTAATATATAAATGATATAAAATATAACAATATATAAAAGATTTAATACGTATTAAAATATAAAATAAAGTGAGTAATTATTTAAAAAATATACATATATAATTAAAATACAATATTTAATAATGCATGATAATAATATAGATAATATATATGTAATGAAAAACAATTTTATAGCACATGGTATAAAGTATAAATTTTTTTAAAAAACATGAATAAATAATTAATAGAATATATAATACCAATTTTGTACAAAAATCTATCAAAATAATAATATAGATAATAATATACAAAAATACATAATAAATATGATGTAATAATAATATAAAATAACATATATTAAAGTGTAAAATAATATAATAATAAAATATAAAATAGTATAATAAATATTATGTAATAAAATAAAATATAGATATAGGCAAATAATAATATATAAATAAAGTTTTTTTTAAAAAAAAGGACTAAAATTGAATTAAAATAAAAATCAGAGGCTAATTTAAAAAAAGAAAGGGTTTGGACCCAATTGCAATGCCTATGTAAACCCTAGAGACTCATGGGGAAAAATTCCCTTACCCCTAAAACGGCATTGTTTTAATCCAGGACTTAAAGTGGCTATTGCAGGGACTAAATTAAAACTGAAACAAAATATTAGGGCCAAATTATAATAATAATAGAATGGATTTATAAAATTTAAAAATGTAGAGGGACCAATTAAACAAATATCCCAAGACTTAAAAAACGTGGATCTCTTTCGGGTTTCCGGATCAACACGCGGACCCTGGAAGCTTTAGAACGACATCGTTTTGAGCTTATTAGATTAAGCAGAAACGATGTCGTTTTGTTGAAACTATATAAGGCTGATTTCCTTTGTTGAAATTCATTTTAGCCTGTCTCAAAAAAAAAAAAAACCGAGAGAATTCTCTCTCAAATCTCTCAAGCCCTCTGAGCTCCGGTCAAGGGACCATCACTGCTCATCCTTGAGCTCCGTCGTGCGTGGCCTTTACGCGCCGACGCGCCGTCCTAAGGACCACCGCACACGGTGGCTAGGGTTCGAGAAACCCTTCCTTTTTTCTCTCTTGTTTTCCTTGATTATATTTTTTAAATCTGTGTATTCATGCCAGAAAACAAATAGGTAAGTGGAAAATAAAAAAAAATGATTCGATTACCTTGAAAAAAAATGAGAAACTACCTTTTATTTCTTCTCCTTTGAATTAATACAACTGTTCGTAAATCTCTATCTCTCTGTGGTTTTTTTTCTCTGTATGTGTAAAAAAAAACTCTATTCTGTATGCCTGTGTGTAAGTGTGTGTGCTTCTCTGCCTTCTTGGGTGTAAATCTCTGCTTTTTCTCTGTGTATTGTGGGTATCATAAGCGTAGGTTCCTATTTATAGATTCCTAGAAAGGCTTTATAGCCTTAAACTGACATATTTTAGGAAAGAAATCACAAGATTTCTTTCCATATCTTGTTCTAATCTGCCTACTAATTTTCTTTCCTTTTTCGCAGGAAAATCGAGAAGATCTCGGTGGTAGACTCGTCGGCGTTGATGGAGGCATGAAATCTGATGGTGAGGAGCCCTGGGTATGCTAAGAAATCCCGATTGGTAGCTGAGGAGTCGTCTGGGCTATGCTGAGAAAATGCATTGATGGCCTCGATTCGAGGAGCTGGACAGACGCTCCACGAGGCTTCTATAAGATGTTGCGGCGCTAGGAGGGAAAGGCAGAAACCTTAGGGTTTCCTGCCTCAGTGTAAAAGTTTGGGCCAATTGGGCCACTTAAGTTTTGTAATCGTGTTAGGGGTTTTAGGGGCTGATAGGTTTATTGGGTTTGGTGTATGTGTTGGGCTTTGGGTGTATTTGGGTTACACGGGTATTGGTTATGCGGTTTGTTTAGGCTTGGGCCCCAATGCTTGGGCTTTGTAACCTGGACTGTTAAATGGACTTTAAAATAAATATTTATTTATCCATTTATCTGTTTTGCCCTTTTAAAGCCCGGTCAAATTTGGGCTATTATAGCTGCCCCTCTTTGCTCATTGATGTGTAACAGGAATCGAGCAAAGACTCATAGAAAGACCAAATTTGCCCGGCCTTATCGGATCATGGTTCTCAATCTGCTCATTGCAAACTCAAGACTGTCATGTTGATATTTTCGATCTGCTTTCTAACAATACAGAGACGCCAAATCTGCTATCTTTGATCTGCTTTCTGACAATACAGAAACGCCAAATCTACTATCTTCAATCTGCTCTCTGACAATACAGAGACGCCAAATCTGCTATCTTTGATCTGCTTTCTGACAATACAGAAACGCCAAATCTACTATCTTCAATCTGCTCTCTGAGAATACAGAGACGCCAAATCTGCTATCTTCGATCTGCTCTCTGGCAATACAGAGACGCCAAATCTGCTATCTTCGATCTGCTCTCTGACAATACAGAAACGCCAAATCTACTATCTTCAATCTGCTCTCTAACAATACAGAGACGCCAAATCTACTATCTTCGATCTGTTCTCTGGTAATACAGAGACGCCAAATCTGCTATCTTCGATCTGCTCTCTGACAATACAGAGACGCCAAATTTGTTATCTTTGATCTGCTCTCTGACAATACAGAGATGCCAAATCATCTTAGATCTGCTTCAGCGTAAACACGTGAAAGCCAAATCTGCTATGTCTTTGTAAACGCAAGGATGCCAGATCATCTTAGATCTACTTCGATGTAAAAACATCCAAAGATTAGATCTGCTATGTCTTTGTAAACGCAAGGATGCCAGATCATCTTAGATCTACTTCGATGTAAAAACATCCAAAGATTAGATATGTTATGTCTTCGATCTGCTCTCCGTCGAATATGGAGATGCCAAATCTGTTTCTTCGATTTGCTCTCTGACAATACAGAGACGCCAAATCTGCTATCGATGATCTACATTGTTCCTTAAAGGACATAACCTGTAAAATGCATATGTACTCATGCCTGATGATTAAGATGCCATGCTTGAAATGAATCAAATGCTCCTAGTTATGTTATGAAAATGATTCCTATTCCAGACACCATCACTCATTCCTTTGTCAAAGTTTATCCTTATTTCTCTCGAAGTATCCTTCTTACTCAGCCCGTGGGTTTGTACCATTCTTCAAATGCTATGACCTACCAAAAATATCTGTAAGATGATCCCCTTTTAGGATCGAACCGTTTGTTTTGTCCAATCATCATTTTGGACTAAAAGAATTTTCTCGAGTTCTTTCAAACCTCACTTACATGAATTCCTCGAACAATTGTTCTGTTTTAGTTTCTTGTATTATCTAGAAATTTCCAGAGTAATGAGAAAAACTTCATTTGTGAAAATTATTTAGTTCATCTATCATTATTTTAATGCAACATACTTTAAGAATAATGGAAGATGAATTTAATCTTGAGAATAATGAATTTTTCAAAAATACAAAGGAAATTAATCGGATAGCCTATCTTTGAGAAGAAAGAGAATCTAAAGATAGCAAACAGGACAAAAGTTAGATGCCCTAGATATCGCCGCTTGAGCATCTATACACCAGCTCCATGAAGACTTTCTTGAGTTTGACATGTGTTTAAAAGATCCAAAGTACTTTGTTGATGCCCCGATATGCAACGCGCTTCACTCTTCGTTGAATAGTAAGATTACCGTGTGCTCTTCAAAATTTGAGCTGCCTTTTCGGGTTTTCAACTCAAAACCCCTTTGGTTATAAGGCACCCTTTGCGGGTTTTCACCTTGGCCTCTCCATTTTTTTTCGAAAACTCAAGACGCCCTTTGTGGGTTTTCACCCTGAATTCTTCTCTCTTTTAGACAAAGTACTTTTTGACTGAGTCTGAATTCACTAGATTAGGTAAACTCTTCCCATCCATTTCTATTAAGATCAATGCACCCCCAGAGAAGGCCTTCTTTACGACATACGGCTCTTCCCAATTCGGCATCCATTTTCCTCTAAAATCCTTCTGAGTGGGGAGAATCTTTTTCAACACAAGGTCCCCTTCGTGGAATTCTCTTGGACAAACTTTCTTATCATAAGCTCGCATCATTCGCTTCTGATACATCTGAACATGGCGAATAGCTTTTAGCCTCTTTTCTTCGATCAAGTTCAATTGGTCATACCGGGATTGTATCCATTTAGCTTCATCCAACTTTATCTCTGACAAGACTCGGAGAGACGGTATTTCCACTTCAATGGGTAACACTGTTTCCATCCCATAAACCAACGAGAAAGGAGTTGCCCCAGTAGAGGTTCTGACGGACGTTCGATAAGCTAAGAGTGCAAATGGTAACTTCTCATGCCAATCTCTGTAGGTTTTAGTCATTTTCCCTACTATCTTCTTGATATTTTTATTAGCAGCTTCTACTGCCCCATTCAATTTTGGGCGATACGGAGAAGAGTTATGATGCTTAATCTTAAACTGACTGCAAACTTCTGCTATTTTTTTATTGTTCAAGTTCAATGCATTGTCTGATATGATCTTTTCAGGCATCTCGTACCGACAAATAATCTCTTTCTTCAAGAATCGACTTCAGCTGACTTAGTAACATTTGCATAAGAAGCAGCCTCTACCCACCTCGTGAAGTAATCAATGACCACAAAGATAAAGCGATGCCCATTTGAAGCTTTTGGTGATATTGGCCCAATGACATCCATGCCCCACATGGAAAAAGGCCATGGAGAAGTCATAACATGTAGAGGGGAAGGTGGTACATGAATCTTGTCTCCATAAATCTGACATTTATGGCATTTCTTGGCATAGTTGATACAATCCCCTTCCATAGTAGACCAATAATATCCAAACCTCATGATTTGTCTAGCCATCGTGAAACCATTAGCGTGCGTCCCACAAACACCCTCGTGAACTTCTTCCAAGATTAACTTAGCTTCCATGGCGTCAACACATCTCAACAGTACTTGATCCTTTCTTCTTTTGTACAAGATGTCCCCATCCAAAACGTAGTCGCAGGATGATCTCCTTAAAGTTCGATTATCATTTTCAGTTACTTGTTCTGGGTATTTATGATCTCTCACATATCGCAATATATCCTAATACCAAGGGTTTTCATCCTTTTCTACTTCCTCAATGTTACAACAGCGAGTTGGAGCCTCAAAGATACTTATCTGAATGGGTCTCATCTCCTCCTCTTTATTTGTTTTAATCATTGAAGCCAAGGTTGCTAAAGCATCTGCCATCTAGTTTTCGTCTCGTGGGATATAATTGAAGGTGATGTCATTGAATTCCTCAAGTAACCCCAAAACTACCTTTCGATAATTGATCAATTTAGGATCCCTTGTCTCCCATTCACCTCTAAGCTGGTAAATTACCAACGCAGAGTCTCCATATATTTCCAAGGTTCTTATTCCTCGCTCTATAGCCGCTCGGAGTCCCATGATGCACTCTTCATACTCGGCCATATTGTTTGTGCAGTCGAAATCCAATTTACATGTGAATGGATAATGATCACCATTTGGGGATACCAAGACTGCCCCAATTCCATTTCCTACCGCATTGGATGTGCCATCAAAGTTCATCCTCCATGTACGCTCTTCAATAGTTGCCACATACATCAAATCCTTATTAGGGAAATCAAAATTTAATGGCTCATAGTCTTCTAAAGCTCTGCTCGTCAGAAATTCTGCTATCGCGCTCCCTTTTATAGCTTTTTAACTCACATAGACTATGTCGAATTCTGAAAGAAATATTTTCCACCTTGTCATTCTTCCATTTAGTGCTGTTGACTCCATCATGTACTTTAATGGGTCAAGTTTTGAAATTAGCCAAGTCGTATGATATAACATATATTGCCTCAACCTTCGAGTCGTCCAGATTAAAGCACAACACAATTTATCAATTGGCGAATATCTCATCTCACACTCTGTGAATTTCTTACTGAGGTAGTATATCGCCTTCTCTTTTCTTCCCAACTCATCATGTTGGCCAAGCACACATCCCATAGAATTACTAAACACTGATAAGTATAGTATTAATGGTCTATCTAGACTGGGCGGAGATAACACTGGAGTATTTAACAAGTATTATCAAAAGCATTCTGGCATTCCTCATCCCAAATGCCTTGATTGTGCTTTCTAAGAAGGTGAAAGATAGGATCACACTTCTTAGTTAGTTGTGAAATAAATCGAGCGATGTAATTCAATCTTCCTAGAAATCCTCGAACTTCCTTCTGAGTTTGTGGTGGAGGCAATTCTTGTATGGCTCTGACCTTATCTAAGTCCACTTCTATCCCCTTTTCGCTGACCACAAAGCCTAATAACTTCTCCAACCTAGCTCTGAAGATGCACTTTGCTAGATTAAGCTTCAACTGAAATTTCCTTAATCTCAGGAACAACTTCCTCAAAACCTCAATATGTTCCTTCTCTGCTCAAGATTTAGCAATCATGTCATCAACATACACCTCAATTTCTTTGTGCATCATATCGTGGAATAAAGTAACCATAGCCCTTTGGTATGTTGCCCCTGCATTCTTCAACCCAAAGGGCATTACCTTGTAACAAAAGGTGCCCCACAATGTTATGAAGGTGGTTTTATCCATGTCTTCCGGATGCATCTTTATCTGGTTGTACCCCGAGAAACCATCTATGAAGGAGAACAACGAATATCCTGCTGTGTTGTCTACCAAAGTGTCTATATGTGGCAAAGGGAAATTATCTTTTTGGCTAGCTTTGTTCAGATCTCTATAATCAACGCACATTCGTACTTTCCCATCCTTCTTAGGGACTGGTACAATGTTAGCTACCCATTCAGAGTACTTCACTTCTTGTAAGAACCCTGCATCGAACTGCTTCTTGACTTCGTCCTTTATCTTTAATACGATATCTGGTCTCATTCTTCGTAACTTCTGTTGGACTGGCCTACAATCCTGTCTTATTGGAAGACGATGCACCACAATACTAGTATTTAACCCTAGCATATCTTGATAGGACCATGCAAGATATCCTTGAACTCAGATAGCAACTCAATCAGTCCTTGCCTTGTGTCCTTGGCAATGTGCGTGCCGATTTTCACCTCTTTCCCTTCCTCTATGGTTACATTCTCTATTGCCTCTTTCTCATGGGGCATGATTTGTTTCTCCTCCTATTTTACCATCCTCAACAGATCCAGAGACACATCATAATCCTGGGCATCCTCAAAATCCTAAGATTCTTCTAAACACATGTCTTGCTCGCGAGAGAAATCAAGATTTGTCATATCAGTGCTCATGCCATTGATATCTAGGGATCTGTGAAGTATAAAGAATATACAAAGAATGAATGAATTTAAGAATGATTATTTATGTGCTATGAATGAAAGAATAAGAATTGCAAAAGTTTAACAGAATATTGGTTGATAAAAATGAAACAATACTCGTTCAAATTGGTAAAAGTTATGTTTTATTTAAAAAACATTAGATGATCGTAAGCCCATCCCACAAAATGTAATCCTATTACTCCTAGGCTCTAGAGTAACAAGAATGTTTTGAAAACTATTCTGAAAAATTCCTAAAGGCTACAGGAAGTTCCTCCGCAGTCCAATTGTTTAGAGAGCTTCCCGGTTCATAAGGCCGAATGCCTTCAAGGTTTCCTTACTCCGATCCTTCGTCATGTATAGCATTAACCTGATGACATTCTTTTATAGGTAACCCTCTCGATATGAAGGTTTGGGATAGTGGAGGGAATGTCATCGGCTCCCACTCCACTTCTCTTCTATTAAGACGCACCCTTCTTCCCTCTTGGCGCTTCTCAACTTCCTTTCTCCTTTGCTTATAGTCTGGCTTGAAGCCCAGACCAAAGCGATCTCTTTTCTCTTTCAGTTCTGGGATTTGAGTTCTTCCTTACAGGTATTTTCCTAACCCTCTTCCTAGTAAGGCTCCCTTTCCCACCATCATTTGTAGAGCCATCCTCGTGGCTCTTGCTATCTTTGGCACCGATGACTCCTTCCCTTCTGAAATGAAGGTTGCATTCACAAATTCTAAAGAGCGAAAGGAACACTCAATAGACTCTTCGTTCGTCTCGACATAGGGGCCTTGCTAGTGACTGCGACTATAATGTCCTCCTCCGCATTGATAGTTACTAACCGTCCATCCGTCACTAACTTTAATTTTTGGTGCAATGATGAGGGCACCGCTCCCGCTGAATGTATCCACGGCCTCCCTAATAAGAAATTGTAGGAGGGTTTGATATCCATCATCAAGAAGTCTACTTCGTATATACTTGGCCCAATTTCCAAGGGGATATCGATCCTTCCCATCACCTTTCTTTTTGTATCGTCGAAGGCTCTTACCAAATTTTGACATGTCTTCATGTGAGAACCATCAATGGGTAATCTGTTCAATGTAGACAACGGTAGAACATTCAAGGCCGATCTATTATCGACGAGCACGCTTGGGAGTGTGTACTCCTTGCATCGAGTGGTGATGTGCAAGGCTTTTGTTGACCCCCTGCCTCCTGGTGGGATTTCATCATCATTAAAGTAGATGAAATTATCCGCACTTATGTTATTCACCAACCGGTCCAGCTTGTTAACAGATATGTCATGGGTGACATATGTTTCGTTGAGCACCCTTATCAATGCATTCCGATGCACCTCAAAACTCAGAAGTAAAGCCAATACTGATATGCGAGCCGGCTGCCTATGCAACTGCTCGACTACACTATATTCGCTATGTTTAAGGAACTTTAGAAATTTCTTAGCCTCTTCCTCCTTAACTGGCTCATTAACAAGTACTTCAGCCTCTTTCTCCTTCTCTGCACTTACATTCTTTGATTTTGTGGGCTCCTCTCTGATGCCCACCGTATCATACCGCTTCTCACTCCGCGTATGGGACCCTTCAACCTGTACCTCTTTAGACGTACTGGCTATATTCTCCTCCTCCTATACTGTCACACTGCAGTCATAACTCCATGGTACCTTCTTGCTATCTTTATAAGGGAAAGGCGTAGGCTTATGGATAATGACCTTATGTACTGTTTGTGCTCCCACTTTATTATTCCCCAGCAGGGAAATAATAATCCTTGGCCGGTTAGTTCCTTTCTGTTCATTCTCCGGCACACATACTTGTTTTTCACAAGAGCTATCTTCAAAAATTTGTAACTCTTTGTTGTCCATAAAGTCTTGCACCAAGGCCTTGAATTCTTCACACTCTTGAATTTCATGTCCTCTTTTCTCATGGAACTCACCATAGTTCCTTGTTAACATACCTCTCTTCGTCATCTCTTCCCAAATCACCTTCATAGGCATTCTCACCTCAACAACATCTTCCTTCAATCTCCTCTCGCTGGTCTCGCCAATGGCATTCACTCCTTGATCACTATGATTTGGTAATGGGTTTTCAGTATTAGGGGTATTGTCAAACTTTACTACCCCCAACTTAATAAGCCTCTCTACGGCCTTCTTAAAACCGGTACAGTTTTTAATCGAATGCCCCGGTATTCTAGCATGGTATTCGCATCTGGCGTTGGCATCATACCATTTGGGATATGGGGGCTGCAGTGGCTTCAAGTGAAATGGAGCAATAGCATGTGCATTGTATAAGATTTGATAAAGCTCACGATACGTCACGGGGATAGGTGTAAACTGCATCTTTTCAGAATTCTGCCTTATACCCGACTCCTGCCTCTGAGAACTCTGTTGCTCAACCGTAGCTGTTTTAGGTTGACCAACTGTGATTGCCGTCGTGTTGAAGGTGCTTGTGTTATTCATTTCACTATCCTTTCTTCTTGGGATCGATTTTTTGGTCACTTCCCCCTCGATTTTGCCACCCCTTATGGCATTTTCGATCATCTCTCCCGCCATGACTATATCCGCAAAGCTTTTAGTAGTACTTCCAATCATGTGAGTGATGAATGGAGCCTTTAGAGTGTTTATGAACAACATGGTAGTCTCTTTCTCCAACAACGGTGGTTGAACTTGTATTGCTACCTCTCTCCATCTCTGTGCATATTGCCTAAAATTTTCATTAGGCTTTTTCTCCATGTTTTGCAGCGTGATCCTATCTGGAGTCATATCAGTCACATGATTGTATTGCTGCATGAAGGCCTATGCAAGATCCCTCCATGAACTTATTCTGGCCCGACTTAGTTGATTATACCACTTGGCTACTGCTCCAATTAAACTGTCTTGGAAACAGTGGATCAACAGTTGATCATTGTTCACATACCCAGTCATCCTCCTACAGAACATCGTAATGTGGGCCTCTGGGCAAGTAGTCCCGTTGTACTTCTCAAATTCTGGCATCTTGAATTTGTGAGGAAGCACCAAGTCTGGGACCAAGCTTAGATCTTTGGCATCAACCCTATGATGCCCATCAGCATTCTCTAAAACCTTGAACATTTCCTCTAGCCATTTGCAGCGTTCTTCCAACTGTCTTGCAGCCTCAGTTCTTAGATACTTTTTTTCAGCCTTATCTAAGTCAGGAATGACAGGATTTGTAGAATTTTCGCCCAAATTGAACCCTGAGCCGGTTGGGAAATTTATAGAGATCCCAGCATCGGCAGACCCTTGTTGAGGTCTTATAGTGACAGACGGCCTCCTAAGAAGTGCCTCGGTTTGTGTAGGCACCTGGGGTGAGGTGAAACCTGGAGGGTGATCCTCACCATCCTTGCCAGTAATTGCCATGGGAGCCTTTCCCTTATCCGTGGCCCTCAGTAGTTGAGCCATCTCAGCCATCATGTTCCTTTGAGCCTCTAACATTTGCTCCCTCATGTCGTTTTGCATTTTTGCCAATTGGTCTTGCATGTCCTTCTATAGCTGCTCAAATCTTTGGTCCATGTTCTTAGTTTTTGCACGAGTCCCGTAGTGATGTGTTGCTTCCAGATTTTCTTTCTTTTACTCTCTTTTTCCCTATTAATTTTAACTAATTAGGGTCTTTCTATAAACTTGAATGCGTATGATACAATGAGATGCTATGTAATACAAATGCATGAATGCAAAAGATGTCGATTCTGATTCAGTTTTATTTTAGAAAACATTATTTAAGGAAAAAAATCTTTTCATAAAACGAATTACAAATACGCTTTCGCCCGTAGGCCTAAAGTCTTAACCCTATCTAATAACAATGCTAACTCTCGTCCTTTGTCTGACGATGACTCATACATTATACTCAGCGTTCTAGCTTGTACTGCCAAATCCTGCAAGTGTTCAGCAACCTCTCAAATCTGAACTAAGGCCTCTCCCATGAGATAATCCCTATTTCCAACTTGATTCTGAAGATGGTGAAGTTCTCCCTTCCACTGTTCTTCTCTTGCCTCGAGCTGCTCAATCCGTAGCTCACAGTTCTGTAGTGCTGTTTCCAACCTTCCAATATCGTGCTTCATTTCCTCGATCTTATTCAAGCTTGCCTTTAACTCGATCGCAGAGTTACGACTTTGGTGATAATGAAGAGATCGTCCAAGCTCAGCCACCTTAGTTTTTAATCTTTGATTTTCCTTCTCTAGGGTTTGATTACGTGACTGCTTCTCTTGAAACTTCTTCTCCTAATACTCGGCTTTGGTCCTTTTTTCTTGAATCTCTTGCTACCACTGCTATGAAGATCTCCTTAATCCAACCCTTTTCAACGTTACCTAGGCCTTTTTGTAGTGCGTCTTTAAATCATCTCGATCTTCCTCGATCTTTCTCTTTTCCTTCCTTACCTTCTCGACCTCCATCTTTTGCACATCGACGTCTAGGCTCAAGTATATCCTTTCTTCCTCGAGCTTTTCTATCCTCTTATCGAGCTCTAAGTTCTTTCTCTCAAACTCTTGCTTTATAATTTCTAACTCCGAGGGCGTCACTTGCAAATATTCCTCCATCAGTCGAGCTCCTTCCATGCTTAGCTTAGGGATGTTACCATTAATCCTTCTACCTCTCCACTCGACGTACTCTAGAGTCGTAGCAGGGCTAATAGCTACTCCCTTTAATTGACAAGTTTTGGTCCAAGCACTAGAGATCTCACTGACCTTCCTCTTGTAGTCGGCTCCTCTATTCGCGAACTCACTCTGAACCAACTCGTAAGTTGCTGGTATGAACTGTCTCAATCCATGTTGCCTCAACACAAGCAAAGGGGCATAACCAATGGCACCCCAAATTCCCAATAAAGGGACCCAATCAAAACTGCCACATCGGTAAAGAATCTCATCAGGAATCATCCATGGAGCCCTCCACTCTACATCATTTGACTGCAGGTTCTGAAGTAGCGCTATCCAATTTTTTTGGGGAACATCAACTCTCCTAGTTGAAGCTGCTATGTCCTTCAACAGGGAGTAATCCTCAAAGAATACCCGACAAACCACCTTATCTATCAATCGGAAGTGACTGTAGAACCAAGCTAAAAGTAACTGAGCACAACCAACAAACCTGCCTACACTGGCCCTCCTACATGCATTCAAGGACCTGAATGTCTCCGCCAAAATCGCAAGAACAGAAGTGACCCATTTGCTAAGTCGATGGAAGAGATCCGTGGTCGCCTCATCCACATATCCCAAGACCTTGGGGAAAACCATCAATCCGTATAAGCTTAAGGCAAAAATGTCTACCCTCTTCGCCTCGTCTGGATGTGTCTGGATCAGATCTTTCAAAGCTTCCCACGTAATGCACTTACTCTCACCCTTTTCCTTAATTCTAGCCATGATCCACTGCTCGCTCATCCCCGTAATGGTCATCAACTTCTTACCAAAGGTTGGAACACAAGCAGCTCGAGAATAAATCCTATCACACTGAAATCTAGGACACCGAAGTAAGGTTGTGTACTCCTCCACAGTAGGCACTAAATCTACCTCCCCAAAGGTAAAACAACTGTATGCTAGGTTCCAAAACTGAGCGAGAGCTCGAAACAAGTTCTCATCAACCTGAATATCAAACAAATAGGGCGAATCTCCGTACTTACCGTAGAATGATTGCTTGGTCTCATTGCCCCACTGATCCCAAATCGCCTTAAGCTCCTGCAGATTATTCTGTGTGACACTGATACGAGTGTAGTCTGACAGCTCTGACATATATCCCACAGTTATGCTATCCCCCTTTCCTAGTTGAGTTTGCTCAGACCATCTATGAACGTTAGCGTTGCCCTCCACTCTATCAAGAAGTCCGTTCTCCATAATAAAACTTTCTAACTTAGAAACTGACCGTGAATCGATACCTTTTAAATGCGAAATGACATGCAATGAAAAAAGGAAATAGTCAGTATCACATAATATTAATAAACTCAAGAATGATATGTGAGGGTAATATCTAAAGTATAATTCTAACTAAGTTCAGCTTTTACGATTTTTCTATATGAGGTTTTAGTTCTAAAGTTGAGGTACTTGAACCAGCAGATTCCTCGATTCTCACCCATTATAGGCTCATTTGAATCGAGTTTAGTTCAGGGGAATACATTTCCCTATGGCTACACGAAGATGAAAATCTCACGAAACCATAGGTACGGATGTATCCCGAAAGTGATCCACTATCCTGCACGGAGGCGAAAACCTTACGAAGGTGTAGTTTCTCACTCCCACTTAAGGGTGTGACCACAACGGTCATGCAAATGCAATGCGTATCAGAATATATAACATATGCAATAATACAAACACATGTAATGCAAAGAGGATTACCTCTAAAACATTTTGTTTTAAAATCATTAGTTTTGGTCTACGAAATCAAGAAAACGGGTTTGGGAGTTGGTTACGAACGAGGAAGGGTTAGCACCCTCGTAACGCCCAAAAATTGGTACCTAATTGACTATCAAATGTCTTTAATGTCGGAAGTTTAAAATTTTTAAGATGCAATCCTCTTTATAATATTTTAATTTTGAAAATTAGGGTTCACTTGTATCAAATGAATCAAAATATTACATCCAATAAGTTAGGAAGCAATATTTTTAAGACATTCGAAGCTAAGCTAGCCCTTTTTGAAAATCCCTATCTCAAAACGACAAAACGCCATATCCAGTAAGTTAGGACACAACGCTTTGAAATTCCAAGATAGTTGCTCGTATTTTGAAAACCTTAAAAACTTGGAAGGGTGCTTGACTATTCGAACTCAACGAGAAAAGTCGCAACCCAGTAAGTTAGGGAACTACCTTTCTCGAAGTTTCCAAATACCAAGCATTGCCTTTTTATTTTTTGAAAACTTTTGAATCTCGTTTTTAATTAATGCATGAAGAACCATATATATACATTATAACATGTAAGATAGCATATTACAATAATAGGTAGCTAAAACATGCATTTAAATAATATAATAGCAATAATATAAAGGTCCTATACTAGATACATACATAAATATAGCAAATCTTAGTTACATAACAACATACATATTAAGATATACATAGCATATATTGAAGATGAATAAGCAAAATATACGAACATACAAAGTAATAATTAATTTAAAAAACGATGCATGATATACAATTAGACATATAAATATATATACAAAACAAATGTGATAATATATAAATAATAATAATAATGTAGTAACATATATATATATATATATCAAACAAACAACACTTAATAATATTATGAAACGAGGATTTAATATATAAATAATATAAAATATAACAATATATAAAAGATTTAATACGTATTAAAATATAAAATAAAGTGAGTAATTATTTAAAAAATATACATATATAATTAAAATACAATATTTAATAATGCACGATAATAATATAGATAATATATATGTAATAAAAAACAATTTTATAGCACATGGTATAAAATATAAATTTTTTTTAAAAAACATGAATAAATAATTAAGAGAATATATAATACCAATTTTGTACAAAAATCTATCAAAATAATAATATAGATAATAATATACAAAAATACATAATAAATATGATGTAATATTAATATAAAATAACATATATTAAAGTGTAAAATAATATAATAATAAAATATAAAATAGTATAATAAATATTATGTAATAAAATATAATATAGATATAGGTAAATAATAATATATAAATAAAGTTTTTTTTTTAAAAAAAAGACTAAAATTGAATTAAAATAAAAATCAAAGGCTAATATAAAAAAAGAAAGGGTTTGGACCCAATTGCAATGCCTAGATAAACCCCAGAGACTCATGGGGAAAAATTCCCTTACCTCTAAAACGACACCGTTTTAATCCATGACTTAAAGTGGCTATTGCAGGGACTAAATTAAAACTGAAACAAAATATTAGGGCCAAATTATAATAATAATAGAATGGATTTATAAAATTTAAAAATGTAGAGGTACCAATTAAACAAATATCCCAAGACTTAAAAAAACGCAGATCTCTTTCGGGTTTCCAGATCAACACGCGGACCCTAGAAGCTTTAGAACGACATCGTGTTGAGCTTATTAGATTAAGCAAAAACGATGTCGTTTTGTTGAAACTATATAAGGCTGATTTCCTTTGTTGAAATTCGTTTTAGCCTATCTCAAAAAAAAAAAAAAGACGAGAGAATTCTCTCTCAAATCTCTCCGGCCGTCTGAGCTCCAGTCAAGGGACCATCACTGCTCATCCTTGAGCTCCGTCGTGCGTGGTCTTTACGCGTCGACGCGCCGTCCTAAGGACCACCACACACGGTGGCTAGGGTTCGAGAAACCCTTCCTTTTTCCTTACGAATCGTCAGGTAACCCATTTCTCTTTTGTTTTCCTTGATTATATTTTTTAAACCTGTGTATTCATGCCAGAAAACAAACAGGTAAGTGGAAAATAAAAAAAATGATTCGATTACGTTGAAAAAAAATGAGAAATTTCTTTTTATTTCTTCTGCTTTGAATGAATACAACTGTTCGTACATCTCTATCTCTCTGTATTTTAATTTTTTTTTCTCTGTATGTGTAAAAAAAAACTCTATTTTGTATGCCTGTGTGTAAGTGTGTGTGCTTCTCTGCCTTCTTGGGTGTAAATATCTGCTTTTTCTCTGTGTATTGTGGGTATCATAAGTGTAGGTTCCTATTTACAGATTCCTAGAAAGGCTTTATAGCCTTAAACTGACATATTTTAGGAAAGAAATCACAAGATTTCTTTCCATATCTTGTTCTAATCTGCCTACTAATTTTCTTTCCTTTTTCGTAGGAAAATCACGAAGATCTCGGTGGTAGACTCGTCGGTGTTGATGGAGGCATGAAATCTGGTGGTGAGGAGCCCTGGGTATGCTGAGAAATCCCGATTGGTAGCTGAGGAGTCGTCTGGGCTGTGCTGAGAAAATGCATTGATGGCCTCGACAGTGCATTAATGGTCTCGATTCGTGGAGCTAGACAGACGCTTCCCGAGGCTTCCAGAAGATGTTGCAGCTCTAGGAGGGAAAGGTAGAAACCCTAGGGTTTCCTGCCTCAGTGTAAAAGTTTGGGCCAATTGGGCCACTTAAGTTTTGTAATTGGGTTAGGGGTTTTAGGGGCTGATAGGTATATTGGGTTTGGTGTATGTGTTGGGCTTCGGGTGTATTTGGGTTACACGGGTATTGGTTATGCAGTTTGTTTAGGCTTGGGCCCCAATGCTTGGGCTTTGTAACCTGGACTGTTAAATGGACTTTAAAATAAATATTTATTTATCCATTTATCTGTTTTGCCCTTTTAAAGCCCGGTCAAATTTGGGCTATTACATTAAGCAAAGCTCGAATCGAACTATGCTTAACAACTGGGGAGAACACATCTGTGAAGTCCACTCCTGGAATTTGACTGTAACCCTTTGCAACAAGCCTTGCTTTATATCTGGGTTCTTCAACTCCTGGAGTCCCTTCTTTCTTTTTAAACACCCATTTACAACGAACACCCTTTTTACATTTAGGAAGTTTCACAAGGTCCCATGTTCTGTTTTTGTGGAGTGATTCCATCTCTTCTTGCATAGCAAACATCCACTTTTCTAAGTCTTCATAGCTAACCGCCTCAGAATAATTAGATGGCTCTTGATTCGCATCTATATCTTTAGCCACATTTAAAGCATAAACAACTAGATCAGCCTCGGCATACTTCTTTGGAGGTTTAATTTCTCTTCTAGTTTTGTTTTTGGCGATAGAGTATTGTGGTGAAGAAGCAACTCTATTATCAATTTTTGTACTGGCTTGAGAAGTTGACTCTATATTAATCTGATGCTCCACCTACTTTTGATTTTCTTTATTGGAAGAGTCTTTAAGAGATAAGGTAGGTAGCATAGCAGTTTCATCAAAAACAACATTTCTGCTAATCACAACTTTTCTATTTTCAGGACATCATAACTTATACCCTTTTACACCAGCTTTATAACCAAGAAAAATGCATTTAATAGATCTCGGTTCCAATTTTCCATTATCAACATGAGCATACGCAGGACACCCAAAAATCTTTAAATCAGAATAATTAGCAGGATTACCAGACCATACCTCTTGTGGAGTCTTTTTCTCAATGGCAACGGATGGAGATCGGTTGATCAAAAAACATGCAGTAGAGGCTGCTTCTGCCCAAAATGACTTTGGTAAGTTGGCATTTGACAACATACATCGAACCTTCTCCATGATCGTTCTGTTCATTCGTTTTGCAACGCCGTTTTGCTGTGGAGTATGACGAACTGTCAAGTGTCTTATGATCCCTTCTGACTTGCACAATCTATTAAACTCATCAGAACAGAACTCTAAGCCATTTTCTGTGCGGAGGTATTTTATCTATTTTCCCGTCTGTTTTTCAATCATAATTTTCCAAGAATTAAATATGGAAAACACATTGCTTTTCTGCTTCAGGAAGAACGCCTAAACTTTTCTGGAAAAATCATCAATAAAGGTTAGCATATAATTAGCTCCAGCTCTTGAAGGAACTCTGGATGGCCCCCATAGATCAGAATGAATATACTCTAGCATTCTCTTTGTGTTATGGATTCCTCTAGTGAATCGAACTCTCTTTTGCTTCCCCAAAACACAGTACTCACAGAAATTCAGTTTGCAAATTCCTTGCCCATCAAGAAGTCCTCTTTTGCTCAATTCTGCCATGCTATTCTCACTCATATGCCCTAGGCGCATATGCCAAAGTTTAGTAATATCATCATCTGATAAGGAAGAGGAAGCGACAGCTGTATCACCAGTAACAATAGAGCCCTGCAAAACATATAACTTGGCAATCTTTCTCTGCCCTTTCATCACAATAAGGGACCCTTTGGAAATCTTTAAAACCCCACTTTTTTTGTGTATATCTGCACTTTTAAATCAAGAGTACTCAACGTAATTAAATTTCTTTTCAATTCTGGAACATGTCGTAAGCCACTAAGTGTTCTGACAACTCCATCAAACATCTTAACTTTAATTGTTCCAACACCTGCGATTTTACACGAAGCATTATTTCCCATCAAAACAACACCTTCAGACACTATTTCGTAAGTTGTAAACCAATCCCGATTGGGACTCATGTGGAAGGTGCAGCATGAATTAAGTATCCACTCCTCGCTTACTTTAGAATCATTGACAGAAGCAACTAGAAGTTCACCATCGCTGTAGTCTTCTACAACATCAGCTTCACCGGAATTTTCTGGTTGTTTTTCCTTTTGATTTGCAGCGTCCCTTTTAATCTTATTCTGTAACTTGTAGCACTCAGATTTAATGTGCCCTTTCTTCTTGCAGAAGTTGCAAGTTTTACCTTTGTTTGAAGACTTTGATCTACCCTTAGATTTACCGCGAGGATTCCGTTCCTTTTTCCTTCCACGATCATCATCAACATTCTGATCTTGTCTCCCACGAACAATGAGACCCTCTCTTTGAGAGTCGAGTTTAACTACAAGATGCTTCATCTTATCATACGAGGTCAAAGAATCATAAACCTTATCAACTGTGAGAGACTAGTGGCTATATAAAATCGTGTCTTTAAAGGTTGAATAAGACGGGGGCAACGAACAAAGTAGAATCAACCCTAGATCTTCCTTATCATACTGAACCTCCATGGCCTCCAAGTTTGAGAGAATTTCTTTAAACACTGTTAAGTGTTCGTGTACAGACGCACCTTCCTCCAAACGATGGGCATAAAGACGTTGCTTCATATGCAACTTGCTTGTTAGAGTTTTTGACATACATAATTTTTCTAGCCTCTTCCATAATGCAGCGGCGGTCTTCTCTTTCATCACATCTTGCAAAATTTCGTTGGACAAATGCAGATGTAATTGTGTTAATGCCTTTCGATCCTTACGCTTCTTCTCTTCATCTGTTAATGTCGAAGGTATCTTATCTATCCCTAGCAGTGCATCCTCCAGATCCATCTGCGCAAGAACTGCTTGCATCTTAATCTGCCACAACGCAAATCTGGTGTTACGATCCAACAGCAGAATTTCATACTTCAAAGACGCCATTACCGTGACGAGATGAATAACCCGGAAGCTCGGATACCAATTTGTGAAAAATAAAATAAAATAAAAAATAAAGATAAAGATAAAGAACACACAAATTTTACGTGGAAACCCTTTCGGGAAAAAAACCACGGAAAGAGGAGAAGAAAATTCACTATGTCGAAAATTTGAATCAATACAAGAGGAACAGACTATGTCTATTTATAGGCTTGTAAAGCCATATTCTAGTAGGATTGAAACACCTTATCCTAATCAATATAAAATAGATGTAGTTTAATAAGGTTTAAAAAACCTTATTCTAAAATAAAATAAAAGAAGTCTAGTTCTATATGGATTTTACTTTTATTTTATTTTCCATCGTATTTTATTTAAATAAGAATTTGGGTCACTTAATTCTAATAAAAACTACAGATGATAAGTGTTGGGTGCAGTGGTAAAGAAGGAACATTACATTCCCGAGAGAACATCTAGGTTCAAATCTTGAAGGTGAAATTGTTAAGACCCGCAACATGAGCCATAAAATGGACATCGTAAATACCAAAATATCATATTTCTTTTAAAAAAATTTAGTTGTCAAAATACATCAGGGTCCACTTGTTCCAAATAATTGTTCTAGTTCTTGTATGTATAATTGACTTGCAATTTTTATATGAGTAGGTGTATCAAGTATTTAATTTATTTAAAGCAAATATTTTTTAGTTTTAATTAATAAAAATGAAAATGACAAGAACCTTATTGTTAAGAGGATATTATTGACATCTTTCGTTTAAGTTTTAACTTTGCGAGATTTCAAACACTAGATTTTACTGACACCCTTAACATGATGTTTGTATACGAGTATATGTTGTCTGATTATGTAAATTAATGTATGTATGAATATGTTATATGACCATGTATGTGACATTATGGCGAAATCGGTTTGTTTTTGTTGAGTTTGTGACACATCTGTTCTACAAAGCGTGGAATTCCATGTCTTCTGATTTTTGTTATTGTACAGCTGCATGTCTTATATGCTTTTCATTCAGATTCTATATTTGCATGCCATGTCACTTTTCATGGGGTTGGGATAATATGGTAAGGAGAAATATCTTTTACTTTAATGATTTGCACTATCTGGTAGTTTAACCATATTTCTATTCTGGCAGCTTAACAACAATTATAATGGTTTGACCACATATTTCTAACTTGATAGTTTGACTGCAATTCTGGTGGCATTGTTCACCATTATCTGTTGGTGCGTAACATCCCAAACCCAACCTAGACGTTATGACCAAATCTGGAGGAGTGACTACGACTCATTTGAAAATCTAATAATCGTTGAACACTTATAAATGTGACGCTAGCTTTCGCTAAGTAAAAATCCAGTTATCTAAAGAACTCATCTTAACCAATTTGATGAAACCTTTGATTATTTATACTTTTAAAACATTTAAGTTTGCAACGGAATTTTAATCTAGTTCGATTTTGTAAAATGCGATTTGTTATTGGTAACCTTGGTTTTGCATATATAATGAATATCATAAGAAATATGTCAAAATAATTAAAAAAGAGAAATAAAACAAGTTAAAATTCAAATTTCAACAAAAATAGTCCCAAAATTATCAAAAAAAAAATGAACTAGATTTTTAATTCGTACTAAATAAAAACATTTATCCGAGCTCCTACCACATCGACCCGTCCTAAATTTAAGGGTTACCTAAAAGTAAACAAAAGTAGGTGAGCTTTCGAGCTCAGTGTGTAACTTATAAAAACAGAATCACAAATTTACTTTAAAACATGTTTTCAGAAATCATTCAAACATATATTTCATAACAGAGCAGAAACTGAACATATTAGATACAGAAACACAATCCTACCTCCATCCTCTACACACCATCTCTGACCATCCCTACACACATATAGGGTATTGTACCTATCCAACCCTACACATTGCTTAGATACTGTATGCCACTTTTTCAGAACATTTGCAATCTAGCTGCCAGATCATAAGGCATTAATTCCCCAATAACAAAAATATATGTGTGGCTGAGCCACCAAATATGACAAATAGATTAAACTTCCTACACTTCCTCTACAAACATATATCCCACACAATGCTCATGTAGAAATATAGATATAAAAAATGTATATGACATATATGTTTATCATGACAGATACAGATTTTGTCGTTCGTTGTTTTCTCGGATTTTTGTTACGCAAATGGATATTTTCTAACATGGGTTACAAAAATGAGTATACCAACACCTAAAAACATCATACACTTAACGAATTAGCCAACAATAACGGATCGATTTAAGAGGATATGCTCCTCAATTTTCCTAAAAATACTAATCATGTCCCCATCAATTACTCCAAACAGCTACAACAGTTCCAAATTTGCAAAAATCCCATGCCTTCGGATGATCAACACCTCCAAAATCTTGAGTCGTTGAAGGATTATTCGTTTCAGGACTTTCCCCTAAATCTTGACTTTCCCCTAAACCCAACCAACAATTAACAATGATAAGACACACCAACAAGGTTATGACCAACGAAAGAAGATTTCCATAACGAAGAAGAGAAAAACGATAATTACACATGAATCAATTTACAATCTATTCAATCAACACTTACTACTGAACTTGATTGAAAGAACAAAAAAAAAATTGGGGACAACAAAGATCAAGAAAAGAAAGCAACAACTTGAGATCTTACCAACAGAGTACCCTTGTGAAGAAGAAAGGAAAGAAAATGAATTTGTTGAAAAGAAAAAAAAAAGAAAGAAAAAGGGAATGTGAAAACAAAAGAGAAGTTTTTGGATAATATTTTAGGTCTCAAAAATAAAATAACCCTCACAAAATCAAATCCTATCTAACCACAAAGACTAGTAAAAATAATCCTACTTGCTCACATAGGGATTTGAACTTAAAACCAAGAGGTAAGCTAAAGTCTTACCACTAAACCAATAAGCTTATTCTATTATAAATTGAGTGAAAATAATATTTAATTCATAAGGACCAAGACAGGAATAGGGACAAAAATAACAAAATTTTCCAAGAGTGAGGTTTGAACCTATGACCTCAAACACAGAACCAAAACCCTTAACCACCAAAGCAAATACTGACTTATGGAAAAATTTAATAAATAAAATACACCAATATTTGGGACGTTACATGGTGTGCTTTTGGATGGATGAGTTCTGGGGAACTCTAATTTGGTGTGTAGCGGAGTTGGGTAAGAAATTTTCTAAAAAATCTGTGCATGTTTTTCTGAAAATTACTGCATTGACATAAACATACATTCTTAGTTTTGCTGAATTGTTCGTTATGAAGCTCTCTGCAATACTTTGATTTGTTTATTGTGTTCTTTATGTTCTTTGTTTCAGTTTAGTTACACACTAAGCTTTATAGCTCACTCTTCTGTTTTCCCCTTTTAGGTATTCATCAATCTTAGGATCTGTCGATGCGTGGGAGCTTGGATTGGATTCTCAGAAAATTAATTAAGATGGTTTTATGTTTTCAACTATATTGGACTGTAAATTATTTTTTGGACTTTGTTTTGGGTTTTTGTTCTGTTCTCCAGTTTTTGGTATTTTTTACTAAAAACTGTAATCACTCAAACTTACAAATTGGTATTCGATTTTAAAAACTAAACTCTAGCAATTTTCTGCTGCTAAACTAAGAAAATGATTGAGTGATTTTGTCATAAATAATTGTTTCAAGTATGAGATTATCTAAAGAATACGTAAAAGGTCTAACTAAACATTTTATTTCCTAATCATTCATTTTTAGAATCTTCGTTTTCCAAGATAAGATGAGTTACAGGATCAAGTGGCTAAATTTTTAAATTTATCATTGTCCCCTTCACACTCGGGTCATAAGTTCTAAGCCGAATGTAGGGTGTTATAGTGTTCACCTTTTCTCCATTTTCAGAGATAGGTAGGATCATCACATTGTATTGCTTTTAGTGTGACTTAAAGAAGGATCCCATGAATAGTGTTAGAAATTATACATAGTTTGTACAATTAATTTGACGTCAAATAACTTTACCGAAGAACAAGTTGGCGTGTTTTGATTGGCAGTGTAGATGGGTGACATATAGCACCTCACGCCCAACCCGGTCGTCCTATCTGGGTATGGAGCGATATGAGTCAAAAATTTTGAGATAACTATACTTTTTTTTAAAAAAAAAGAAATTTCCATTTTGGCGGGTACACGCTTACAAGAGCAGTGTCTCGATATTTTTAAAAACATATAGGGTTGAAAGCAAATTAAAAATAGTATGGTTACAAATGAAAAAAAATTAGTATGGTTTGACCCACACTTTGCATTGGGTTAATTATTTATTTATTTATTGATTAAAATATAGTGTACCAATGTAAATATTATAATATATTCAAAGTTCTTGTACTCTTCATGTAACAACCCTTTTTAGTGGTGTCGAAAATAGTGGTTTTGGGACCACAATTCTAACGAGTGAATTATTATTTTATTATAATTTTAATGACTATAGGATTATATTAAGGTCGTATAAAATTTTGTTAAGAAATTTTGATGTTTAAATGGTTAATTAGGTAAAAAGGACTAAATCGTAAAAAGTGTAAAAGTTGAGCTTTATTATTTAAAAAGATCAAATTGACGTGAAATCTTAATCAAATGGACTTAGATGGTAATTAAAACATATAATAAGATAGTGGATTGTGATGGATAGGTTTTATGGTAGTTTAAATGATTTTTAAAGGTTAATTTAGTAATTTAATAAATAAATGATAAAGATGACCTAAAGCAAAGTATCATCTTCCACACTCTTCTTTCTAAAACTGACGTTAGCCATTAAAGGAAGAGGAGAATTCGGAAAATGCTTGTTTCCCTTGCATGGGATGATTTTGTGTCTCGTTTTTAATGATTTTTTAATATTTTTTAGTTCGTTTTACCTTAATCTAGTTAGCCTGGGGGTTAATTTGCAAAACTGTTAAAGGTTAAGAGACTTGCCATGGATGCTTTTGTATTTTTTTATGTTAGTTGATAGATTCTTAATCTTTGTTGTAAAATAAACATGGTTTGTTAAGTGATTTTTGTTAAATTTTTTAATTAGGGATTAAATTTTTAAAAGTATAAATCCAGGGGTTTTATTGTGAATTTTCAATAATAATGGGTTTTTTAAAGTTCCCTTGTAACATTGGTTAAGTTGGATTTAGGTTAAAATGGTTAGATTTTAAATTAAGAGCTTAAAGACTAAATTGTGAAAAGTTAAAATGTTAGGGACAAATTTGTAATTTTTCATAAATATGAATTATTGATTAAATTGAATTCTAGAAGTAGTTAATAGAATGAAATTGTTTATTTAGGTCAAGATAAACCACAATCAGACTTAAAATCGAGGAAAAGCCATAGCATTGGATTAGCTCGACTTTCCTTCAACGACTTTAGTATCGAGGTAAGTTTGTATGAACTACAACCCTTTTAAAGTTAGCCAAATTAACTATTTACTATGTTGTTTTAATATAATTGAATTTGAATATAAATGAATTAATGCTATGATGAATTGACGGATAACGAGTCCCAGTTGAACATTAAGAATTCTTAGGATACAAATGACATGTCATTAGGGATTTCATGTTTCGGTTGTTGGTCTTGAATGTCCCTCTCGATGGTCGAGGTCTTGCATTTGTTGTGGATTCTCCACAACTCGTGTGAGCAGCATCGTGTAGCTTACATTCCGACCCATAGCTCGTGTGAGCGGGCTTATTTGACAGCTCGTGTGAGCATTGATGTAAAGCAAATGTTAGGATTATATGTAAAGGCAAACTATATGTGAGCTTTCTCGAGTATCCAATGTAATTCTAGATGGTTCAATGGGTAAGAAAAGGAAGTGAAATGGTAAGTATGCAAATGGAATGAACCATGATCTTATGGCAACATTGATGAGTTAAATGATGTGTTTATATATGGAAATTTACTTATCTTATGGTTGAACTCATTTGTATCATGAACAAGTGTACTAACTTGTGAAATTGATGATGTTGTATAGGCTTAAGCTAAGGTTATGGTATTGGTAATGATGTATGGCTAATCTATGAATTGTATAAATGAAATGGTAAGTTAGGCTTAAGTTTATACGAGCTTACTAAGCACTCGTTGCTTATGTATTTACTTTCCTTTGTTTTATAGATTATCGAAAGCTCGACGGAGACCTATCACACTATCCAACAGTCAATTCGGTAGTTTTTGAGTAATTTTGGCCAAGGTTAATAATGGCATGTATAGGTTGTTTTGTAATGGTATTTTGTGAATGTAAGTTTTGGTATGTTTGTGCCACTGAAGTTTATGTTTGGTTGATGGGCTTGTAATGCTTGTTAAGTTAGGTCTTCTTGACCACCTTTTGGTAATTGAAATGTATGGTCTTTTGGTATGTTTGTGATGGATTGAAAACGGTCATTGTGATGTGTTTTTGTAGGTGTTTGAATTAGGTTAGATGCTTATGATATGGTCAATTTTGCTTTGGTCTAATCCATAAGGTTTTGATACAATTGAGGTGCCTTTGAATGGCATATTGGTTAGATGAATTAGGATGTTTGAAATGGCATGTTTATGTATGTTTGAATGATGTTTAAATCCCTTAATTGTGTACCCAATTGGAATGGTTAGTTATGCATGAAATAGACTTGAAATGGCTTAATTTTAGGTAAATTTTTGGGTTCACACGGCCTGGGACAGCCTCCACGGGGTCACTCTGTTGAATAGGTAAGGTCGAAGAAGTAGGAATCCAGTAGTTTATTATGGGGTGGCTGTCAAATTTATTTAATAGTATTATTAATATAAAGAAGTAGACAGCCTCCATGGGTCACACAGCATAAATTGATAGAGATAAGCATGGAGCAATATATGATGCAAAAAAAAAGTAGGTTAAATGCAATAGTTCCACATGATTTGTGCTTTCAGGCTTAGAGATCCATCTTCATTTGCATGGATATGAGCTTCTGCGGAGAATACATCCCCAGGTGATAAGGGCAAGTAGTCAGTGCTATCGTAGGGCTGAAGGATGCCCACTATATCCGCCCAAATAATAGGGTCTTCGGGTTTAAGGATCTTAGTAGCCACCTGATATATAGTTTAATTAATTAATTTCTTATGCTACAAAATCAAAATAAATGAAAAGAAAAAGAACAAATTAATTAATTAATACCTTACAATCAATGGTCCAAAGAATAATCCACTTAACCCTACCAACATCATACACCAGGCCTCCGTACAAACCGTCGACTACCATATTCTGCGCAAATGGAGTGGGTAATGAATCTTTTTTAATCGTTACCGGAGCACCTTGGTAACTCGAATAATTCAAGCTCGCTTGGCAGTCATCAGAAACATTCTTAAGCTCACCTTTTACCACTTTATAAGTCGGAGGACAAGCCATTTTTAACTCCTTTTTTATTTCACTCTCCTTCTATATATTATCTACCTCCATACACATATTTATACACAACCTTCTAGCATTACAAGTAAGACTCTTAAATTTAAATATGATAACAAAGTCATTTTATTTTGTATGTGTAAATATCAAATATGGCCCAGACTTAGTTGTACCATTTTTTAATATACTTCAAAGTCAAAGTCATATTATTTAGTTTTAATAAAATAAAACTCGAAAAGCCTTCTTGTTATGAGGATATTAAATGATTAGGACAAACCCTTATAGTTAACAGGATATTAATGTCATCTATCGTTGTAAGTAGGCATGGACCTTGGCTAAACTGGACAAATTGCCTTTTAGGCCCTCACGCCAACAAGGATTTAATTAACATGCTCTTTGAAAAAGAATCAGTTGAACTTTTAGCTCTAGCAAATAAGAATACTAAAAATATTTCAAAGGAATAATAATATTTCTAGTATTTATTACGAAAAGTTAAAATATAATGAGTAGGTATATCATTACATTGAAGACAAAAGCTCCACAGTTAGGGGGATATTATTGTCATCATGTATATTAGGCCAACAATTTTTATTTCAACTAGTCATCTTATTTCAAATTTAGACCTGAATAACAACAAAAGCCTCATAGTTAGGAGGATATTATTGTCATCTTACCTTCTTTTTAAAAAATATATATTAGACTTGTGAGTTTTAATTGTGCATGGATATGATTAGCTGATACAAAATATAAATAATTGTAATTTATTAAAATCTATTTTTAAACATAACCAACAACGATTAATCAAATAAGTTTATATTTATCTTTTACATTCTTATATATTTTGATCATTGACCATCTAGTTAGGAATCGCTAATTTATGACCAAGTTGAGAATGCAAGGGAATGATCCTTAGTTAGATTTCCAAATAAAATAGTTTAAATTGTTAAGATATTATTATTAGTCTTCCTCTTATTATTAAAAGTCATTTTATTATTGTTAAGAGGATATTAATAACATCTTACGTTGTTTTATATTTCTAAGTTTTAACTTGATAATACTTAGCTCGCAGATCAATCTTTGAGAAAACTCTAGCTCCAGTTAGCTGATCAAAAAAGTTCTCAATCCTGAGCAACTTAATATGGTCACTTTTTTCAGCTGCCTATAATCAATACATAATCGGAGGGTCCCATCCTTCTTCTTAACAAACAATATTGGTGCAGCCCAAGGCGAAACACTTGATCTGATGAACCCGTTATCTAACAGTTCTTGCAGCTAAACTTTCAATTCCTTCACCTCTACTGGAGTGATTCTATACAGCACACTTGATATAGGAACGATCCTCGAAGTCGCATCAATAGAGAAGTCCACATCTCGAATATTTAGGTCCATTTGTTAGCGTCGTTATAATTCTTCTGTTAAATTTGTTGGCATGCCATTTTGAAATTAAAAAATATACTTACTTGGTATCCAAGGAGCAAAAAGAATTACATTGTAATTGACTAGAATTTAATAGAGAATTTTGATGGTGTTAATAATTCTTTTAAATTCGCATGAGCGTTTTAATTAGAATAACATATTTAGACTAACGAAAGACATTATAAGAATTCAGGTGCCAACTTTTGTTAGAATTAAAGTATAGAGATTCAATTTCAAATTTGAGTGAAATATAGAGATAAACTTGAAATTTAACCAATTTTATATAATCTAAAAAAAATGCAATATGCCTTACTATTGCACCCAACACTTTTTTTTTTTATCTAGTTGAGACTTTTATAAAGACATAGATATAGACAGAGACATAGACATTTTTTTATTAATTCACACAATCGTTAGTGTATATACTATTACAGAAAAGAAAAGAAAAAGGAGAAACAAGGCACACAATGTTGAATAGGTAAGGTAGAAGAAGTAGGAATCCAGTAGTATATTATGGGGTGGCTGTCAAATTTATTTAATAGTATTCTTCATATAAAGAAGTAGACAGCCTCCATGGGTCACACAGCACAAACTGATAGAGATAAGCATGGAGCAATATATGATGCAAAGAGAGGCGGGTTACTTGCAACCGCTCCACATGATTTGTGCTGTCAGGTTTAGAGATCCATCTCCATTTGCATGGATATGAGCTTCGGAGGAAAATGCACCCCACATGATAAGGACAAGTTGTCAGAGCTATCGTAGGGCTGAAGGATGCTCACTATATCCTCCCAAACAATATGGTTTTCGGTCGGAATGATCTTAGTAGCCACCTGATATATAGTTTAATTAATTAATTTCTTCTGCTACAAAATCAAAATAAATGAAAAATATATTGATTAATTAATACCTTACAATCAGTGGTCCAAAGAATAATCCACTTAACCCTAACAACATCATACACCAGGCCTCCGTACAGACCGTCGACTACCATATTCTGCGCAAATGGAGTGGGTAATGAATCTTTTTTAATCGTTACCGGAGCACCTTGGTAATTCGAATACATCAAGCTCGCAAGGCAGTCATCAGAACCATTCTTAAGCTCACCTTTTACCACTGTATGAGTTGGAGGACAAGCCATTTTTTAACTCCTTTTTTAGTTCACTCTCCTTCTATTCTGCTTCATATCTACCTCCATACACATATTTATACACAACCTTCTAGCATTACAAGTAAGACTTTTAAATTTAAATATGATAACAAAGTCATTTTATTCAAATATTTAATAACATAACTTCAAATTCAAAGTCATATTATTTGGTTTTAATAAAATAAAACTCGAAAAGCCTCCTGTTAAGACGACAAAACCCTTATAGTTAAAAGGATATAAATGTCATCTATCTTGGCATTGACCTTGGCTAAACTGGACAAATTGCCTTTTAGGCCCTCACGTATGCCAACAAGAATTTAATTAGCAGTGTCCAATGGTACTTTGAAAATATATTGGGAGATAATTTAATTAAATTGAAGACAAAAGCTCCTTAGTTAGAGGGATATTATAGTCATCATGTATATTTCGCCAACAATTTTTATTTGAGTATGTATATCAAGTAGTCATTTTATTTAAAATTTAGACATGAATATGAACAAAAACCTTATTGTCATCACACATTTTTTTTTTTTTTTTTTTTTTTTTATAAAATAAATATTAGACTTGTAGTTATAGGAGGATATTATTGTCATTTCACCTTTTTATAAATACATATTAGGCTTGTGAGTTTTAATTGTGCAAGGATATGAATAGGTGATTGAAAATATACATAATTGTACTTTATTAAAATCCATTTTAAAAATTACCAACAAGGATTAATCAAATAAGTTTATATTTAATTAACATGTTTTTAAAACTACCGATGATAAGTGTTGGGTGTAGTGGTAAAGAAGGAACATTACATTCAGAGAGAACATCTAGGTTCAAATCTTGAAGGTGAAATTGTTAGGACCCCAACATGAGCCGTAAAATGGACATCGCAAATACCAAAACATCATATTTCTTTTAAAAAAATTTAGTTGTCAAAATACATCGTGGTCCACTTGTTCCAAATAATTGTTCTAGTTCTTGTTTGTATAATTAACTTGAAATTTTTATATGAGTAGGTGTATCAAGTATTCAATTTATTTAAAGCAAATATTTTTTAGTTTTAATTAATAAAAATGAAAATGACAAGAACCTTATTGTTAAGAGGATATTATTGACATCTTTCGTTTAAGTTTTAACTTTGCGAGATTTCAAACACTAGATTTTACTGACACCCTTAACATGATGTTTGTATACGAGTATATGTTGTCTGATTATGTAAATTAATGTATGTATGAATATGTTATATGACCATGCATGTGACTTTATGGCGAAATCGGTTTGTTTTTGTTGAGTTTGTGACACATCTGTTCTACAAAGCGTGGAATTCCATGTCTTCTGATTTTTGTTATTGAACAACTGCATGTCTTACATGCTTTTCATTCAGATTCTATATTTGCATGCCATGTCACATTTTATGGGGTTGGGATAATATGGTAAGGAAAAATATCTTTTACTTTAATGATTTGCACTATCTGGTGGGTTAACCACATTTCTGTTCTGGCAGCTTGACAGCAATTATAATGGTTTGACCAAATATTTCTAACTTGATAGTTTGACTGCAATTCTGGTGGCATTGCTCACAATTATCTGTTGGTGCGTAACATCCCAAACCTGACCTAGACGTTATGACCAAATCTGGAGGAGTGACTACGACTCATTTGAAAATCCAATAATCATTGAACACTTATAAACGTGACGCTAGCTTTCGCTAAGTAAAAATCCAGTTATTTAAAGAACTCATCTTAACCAATTTGATGAAACCTTTGATTATTTATACTTTTAAAACATTTAAGTTTGCAACGGAATTTTAATCTAGTTCGATTTTGTAAATTGCGATTTGTTTTTGGAAACCTTGGTTTTGCATATATAATGAATATCATAAGAAATACGTCAAAATAATTAAAAACGGGAAATAAAACAAGTTAAAATTCAAAGTTTAACAAAAATAGTCCTAAAATTATCGAAACAAAACGAACTAGATTTTAATTAATACTAAATAAAAACATTTATCCGAGCTCGCCACATCGAATTCGCCTTAAATTTAAGGGTTACCTAAAAGTAAACAAACGTAAGTGAGCTTTCGAGCTCAGTGTGTAACTTATAAAAACAGAATCACAAATTTAATTTAAAACATGTTTTCAGAAATCATTCAAACATATATTACATAACAGAGAAGAAACTGAACATATCAGATACAGAAACACAATCCTACCTCCATTCGCTACACACCATCTCTGACCATCCCTACACATCATATAGGGTATATGTACCTATCCAACCCTACACATTGCTTAGAGACTGTTGTCGAAACCATTTTTTAAAGGGGTTTGAAAAACGGGGTTCGACTTTTTGAAAAATGAAAATGGGAGTCGCCACCAACCTTTTTAGGTGTGATTGGATCACCTTTATAAAACATTTTGGTCTACGAAATTCAAGAAAATAGGTTCGGGAGTCGGTTACGCACAAGGAAGGATTAGCACCCTCGTAACGCCCAAAATTGGTTCCGAATTGATTATTTATTGTCCTAATGTAGAAAATTTGAAAAGATTTTAAAACTTGAACAATTTAAAGTTGAAACTTGAAATTCATTTGTTCCGAAAGTATACAAACATTACATCCAGCATGTTAGGACACGATGTTTTAAATCCTCGTAACTAAAATTATCTCATGATTTTGACAATTTATTAAAAGGATATTTGGTTATTTAGTCAAACGAAAAATCGCAACCCAGCATGTTAGGGCACTATTTCCCAAATTTCTAAACACCAAACATTGCCTTATTTAAGAAAAACTTTTTCAATTAAATGAAATATATTTTTTAAAACAATGAATAATATAGAATTTAATAAAAAAAATAGTTTGATATAATACTAAAATTATTAAAAAAATAAAATATAAAAGTGAATTAAAAATCAACGAAATAGGGATTAAATCAAAATAAAAAAAGGTTGAAAACGAAAATGAACAAAGAATAAATAAGAACAAACTGTAGAAAATAAGAACGCAAGAGGGAGAGAAATTTGAGTGAATGCTCTTAAGAATTCTTATTGCTTCCAAAAACTCAAGTCTGTTTTACAATGAAGGGAGAGGCCTCTATTTATAGTTGAGCCTCCCCAAATCCAACGGTACAGATCAATTACATCAACGGTTAAGATTAAAGGATACTACAAATTAAATCTCCAAGATTACAAAATCATATCTTCTAAGATTGTATATCATATCTAAGATTGCAATCATATCTAAGATTGTATCATATCTAAGATTGCAATCATATCTAAGATTGTATCATATCTAAGATTGCTTATCATTGAAGATTATATTTCCATATGAGTCAAACTTGTAGATGGTAATGGGCCATTCCGATCGGGCCAAATTATATTTGTAATTCTGGACTGAACTTGGACTTCGTTTTTTTTTGGGTTTATTATTTTTGTTTTTGGACTTATTTCTAGGCCCGAGCAAAATTGAGTGTCTACAGCTACCCCTCTTTGCTCATTGCTGTGTAACAGGAATAGAGCAAAGACTATAAAAAGACCAATTTTGCTCGGTCTTGCCAAGTCTTAAGTTCTTGATCTTCCTTAAATGGCCTCTTGACGGCTTCAATCTGCTTCTTGCAAACTCATGACTGTCATGTTGATATCTTCAATCTGCTCTCCATCGAACACAGAGACGCCAAATCTGCTTCTTCAATTTGTTCCCTGACAATACAGGGATGCCGAATCATCTCAGATTTGCTTCAACGTAAACACGCGAAAGCCAAATCAGCTATGTCTTCGATTTTCTCCTTGTAAGCACAAGGATACCAAACCATCTTGGATCTGCTTTATTCTAATCATCTGAAGGTTAGATCTGCTATATGTCTGTCCTCCGTCGAATATGGAGACGCCAAACTTCGATTTGTTCTCTGACAATACAGAGTTGCCAAATCATTTTAGATTTGCTTCATCGTAAGCACGTGAAAGCCAAATCAGCTATGTCTTCGATTTGTTCCTTGTAAGCACAAGGATGCCAAACCATCTTGGATCTTGCTTCAGTATAACATCTGAAGGCCAGATCTGCTACGTGTCTGCCCTCCGTCGAATATGGAGACGCCAAACCTCGATTTGTTCTCTGACAATACAGAGATGCCAAATCATCTTAGAATTGCTTCATCATTAGCACGTGAAAGCCAAATCAGCTATGTCTTCGATTTGTTCCTTGTAAGCACAAGGATGCCAAACCATCTTGGATCTTGCTTCAAAGATAAACATCGAAGGCGGATCTACTATGTGTCTGCCCTCCGTCAAATATAGAGACGCCAAACTTTGATTTGTTCTCTGACAATACAGAGATGCCAAATCATCTTAGATTTGCTTCATCATAAGCACGTGAAAGCCAAATCAGCTATGTCTTCGATTTGTTCCTTGTAAGCACAAGGATGCCAAACCATCTTAAATCTTGCTTCAGTATAACATCTGAAGGCCAGATCTGCTATGTGTCTGCCCTCCGTCGAATATGGAGACGCCAAACTTCGATTTGTTCTCTGACAATACAGAGTTGCCAAATCATTTTAGATTTGCTTCATCGTAAGCACGTGAAAGCCAAATCAGCTATGTCTTCGATTTGTTCCTTGTAAGCACAAGGATGCCAAACCATCTTGGATCTTGCTTGAAGATAACATCCGAAGGCGGACCGCTACGTGTCGCCTCCGTCGAATATGGAGACGCCAAACCTCGATTTGTTCTCTGACAATACAGAGATGCCAAATCATCTTAGAATTGCTTCATCATTAGCACGTGAAAGCCAAATCAGCTATGTCTTCGATTTGTTCCTTGTAAGCACAAGGATGCCAAACCATCTTGGATCTTGCTTCAGTATAAACATCTGAAGGCCAGATCTACTATGTGTCTGCCCTCCGTCAAATATAGAGACGCCAAACTTTGATTTGTTCTCTGACAATACAGAGATGCCAAATCATCTTAGATTTGCTTCATCGTAAGCACGCGAAAGCCAAATTAGCTATGTCTTCGATTTGTTCCTTGTAAGCACAAGGATGCCAAACCATCTTAAATCTTGCTTCAGTATAACATCGAAGGCGGATCGCTATGTGTCCGCCTCCGTCCGAATATGGAGACGCCAAACTTCGATTTGTTCTCGACGAGACAGAGATGCCAAATCATCTTAGATTTGCTTCATCGTTAGCACGTGAAAGCCAAATCAGCTATGTCTTTGATTTGTTCCTTGTAAGCACAAGGATGCCAAACCATCTTGGATCTTGCTTCAGTATAAACATCTGAAGGCCAGATCTGCTATGTGTCTGCCCTCCGTCGAATATGGAGACGCCAAACTTCGATTTGTTCTCTAACAATACAGAGATGCCAAATCATCTTAGATTTGCTTCATCGTAAGCACGCGAAAGCAAAATCAGCTATATCTTCAATCTGCTCCCTGCCGAATACAAAGAGATAAGACCTGTCATCTTGGATCTGCTTCAGTTTAAACATCTGAAGGTGAGATCTGCCATGTGTCTGCCTTCCATCAAAGTGGAAATGCCAGACTTCAATTTGTTCTCTGACAATACAGAGACGAAAAATCATCTTAGATTTTCTTCATCATAAACACGTGAAAGCCAAATCAGCTATATCTTCAATTTGTTCCTTGTAAGCACAAGGATGCCAAACCATCTTGGATCTTGCTTCAGTATAAACATCTGAAGGTTAGATCTGCTATGTGTCTGCTCTCTGTCAAATATGGAGATGCCAAACTTTAATTTGCCCTCTGACAATACAAAAATGCCAAATCATCTTAGATTTGCTTCATCGTAAGCACGTGAAAGCCAAATCAGCTATGTCTTAGCCTGTTGCCCTACTGCTTAGGGGTTAAGGTGCATCAATCTTCATTGTCCCTTGAAGGACATAACCTGTATAATGTGTATGAGTTCATGCTTAATAATTAGGATGCTATGATCGAAGTGAGTCAAACTCTCCTAACTAGGTATGTTATAATGCAAAATGTTATGAATATGACCCCTATTTCGGACGTCATCACACATTCCCTCATCGAAGTTTTATCTTTATACTTCTTGATGTATCAATCATACTCTGCTTGTATGCTTTGAATCAACTTAGTCCTATTGTACCATTCTCCAAACGTTGTGACCCGCTGGAGATGTTTATGAAATGATCTTTTCTTAAAATCAATATTGCTTAAAACGTCCAACCACCTTTTGGACTGAAGAAGAAAATCTCTTGAGTATCTCCAACCCGTACATATGAGAATTCCTTAAACAATTATCTTGTTTCAGTTTCTTGTATTATCTAGAAATTTCCAGAGTAATATGTAAAACTTCCTTTGTGAAGATATTTCAGTTCATCTATCATTATTTCAATGCAACATGCTTTATGAATAATGGGAGACAAATAAATTGATCCTGAGGATAATTAAGTTTGGACAAATTATTAGAAGGAACGCAAAAAGATTAAATTGAGAACATATCTTTGCGAAGAAAAAGAATCCAAAGATAGTAAATAGGATAGAAATCAGATACATTAGATATCGCCGCTTGAGCGTCTATACACTAGATCCATGAAGACTTTCTTGAGTTCAACATGTGTTTAAAAGATCCAAAATAATTCGTTGATGCCTCGATGTGTAACATACTTCACTTCTCGTCGAATCTGGTATAGCAAGGTCACTGCATGACTTTCCAAATTTGAGCTGCCCTTTCGGATTTTCAACTCAAAACCCCTTTGGTCACAAGGCGCCCTTTGCGGGTTTTCACCTTGGCCTCTCTATTTTTTCTTTTTTCCTTTTTTTTTCTTTTTATTATTTTTTTCTCCTTTTCTTTTCTTTTTCTTTCTTTTTTTTTGTTTTTTTTTGTTTTTTTTTTTGAAATAGAAGTCCCAAAATGCCCTTTGCGGGTTTTCACCTTGGCTTCCCTTCTCTTTCAGACAAAGTACTCCTTGACCGAGTCTGAATTCACTGGATCAGATAAATTCTTCCTATCCATTTCTTGTCAAAATCAATGCACCTCTAGAGAAAGCCCTCTTCGAAACATATGGCCCTTCCCAATTCGGCATCCTTTTGCATGGGAAGGATCTCTTTTAGCACAAGGTTTCCTTTATGAAATTCTTTTGGACGAACCTTCTTTGTCATAAGTCTATGTCATCCATTACTGGTACATTTGCTTAGGATGAATGCTTTCAAGTTAAGTTTACTAGAAGTATTCAATTCTTGACTCCATCAAAGCTTGGAGGAAAAATCTTGATTCATAAACCCATGAGAAAGGGATTGCCCCAGCAGCAGTCCTGGCTGTTGTTTGTCAAACCCTACAAAAAGATGGTTCAATGATTCTCAGTAGACAAGAATGAAGTTGCTGACTTTATCCTTCAACCTGGAAAGCTGAGGTACAAAGATTACTCCCGGAGCATACATCCCACCATGACTCGATGATGTTTCTGAAGCATCCCTAATCTTCATAAATTGCCCCCAACCGTGAAGTCGCCAAATGAGCGTAGCAAATAAATAGAGCCACAAAAAAAATATGGTGTGGTGCTCCTTTGATACATATAGGATAGAGAATGAACAAACTCTTGCAGATCATCAGCCGAAAACCCAGCTTGGTCTAAGAGAACATGATAGTGGGTCTGCTTCGTGATTCCAATCATTCCAGCATGGGTACCAAGGTAAAAATTATTGTTCTTTGGATGGCATACTTTGTTGTCAATGGCAGTACCATGTAGCACATTGTCAGGAGATCCCTACTAAAAAAACTTGGTATGATGGTTTTTCGTACAACAATAACCACAATCTTTAGGGTTCCACTTCTCGTCAAGGAACTTGCAAGCCTCAATAACTTGATCAAAACTTGATTGAATTGAGACTCGCTAACCCCATCCCTGAAAATAATAATTTGATTAGGTTTCCTCTTCCCTGAACTTGTATAGAAGTCTTAGAGAGCTTCCTTCATGATACCGTCATCCACTTTGTCAGAAACTGGTTTTGAAGAAAGAATCTATCATTTTAAGCTTCAGAGACTGTGTACGGCCTGATGCCCCATAGCTGGAAATCAATGGCCACCGCTTGGAGCTAACCATCGCAGCCTATTGACGGAACATCGATTGCTCAGAAAGCCAAACAATGCACCCATTCCAAGGATGATGGTTGGAACCTTTGAAACAACTGGAATTGAAGGTGTTTGCCCCAGCATAAGCATAGAGAGTAGGCGGTAGTTTCTTATGCCAATTTTTACTAGTCTCGGTCATCTTCTGTAAATCGTTTTTTCTTCTTTTTCTTTTCTTTTGGCAACCTTTGTTGTACTGTGGTATGACGCCTTATCTTTGAAAAGACTGCAAACTTTTGGCATTGTGCAGTTGGATATGATGTTTTTTTTTGTTTTTTTTGTTTTTTTTAATTCGATGACTATTGACTTTGTAATATTGGCATATGAAGCTATCTCTACCCTCTTAACGGAGCAGTCGACAACCACAAAGATGAACCATTTTCAACTTGAAACTTTTGACGGGCCCATAACATACATGCCCTATACGTCTTGGCTCATTAAATTCGACATTTATGATATAACTGATGTGATCCCCTTCCATGGTGAACCAACAGTACCCAAGGCTCTTGTTTATCCTAGTCATTATGAATCCTCTTGCATGTGTTCTTTCGACGTTCCTATGGACATCTATGAATTCCCATAATAGTCCCAACAAGGTCTTGTTTTGTCTCTCTGGTTATACACGTTCCAATTTCTCAACCTTTCCTTCCTCTAAGGCTAAATTCTCTACCACCTCTTTATGGGGTAAAATTTGCTGCTCTTCTTGCTTTACTATTTCCAACAAATCAAAAGATAGATTACAATCTTTGTCATCTTCAAAGTACTAAGATTCCTCTAAACACATGTCACGCTCAAAAAGGAACTCTGAATCTGTAGTATCGTTGCCCATGTCATTGATATTTAGGGACCCATGATAGGCACACAAAAGAATATACAAGGAATAAATGAATTCAAGAATGACTATTTAGATGAAATGAAAATTTATAAAGAATGTCAAGGGTCAAAAGAATCAAAATGAAAGAATATTTACTCAGATAAATAATAAAAGTATGTTTTATTGAAAATAAAAATGTCTGAACATGAGCCCACTTCTCAAAAGAAATCTCATTACTCCTAGGCTTTAGAGCAACAAGAGTGTTACGAATATTACTCCGTAAAATTCCTAAAGATTACAGAGAAGTTCTTTCTGTGATCCAATTGTTTAAAGAACTTCCTGGTTCGTAAGGGCGAATGCCCTCAAGGTTTCTTTGTTCAGTCCCTTCCTCATGTATGACATTGATGAGATGATTTTCATTTCCAAACACCCGCTTCTCTGGGTAAGCTATCCCTCCTGACACAAAAGTCGGAGATATGTAAGGGAACGTCATTAATTCCTATTCAACTTCTTTTTCACTCAGTCGCGACCCTCTTCTCTCTCTCTCTCTCTTTTCTTTCTCTTTTTTATAACTTTAACTAATTAGGGTCTTTTTATAATTTTAAATGCATGTGATGTGATGCAATGCAAATGCAAAAGAAAAGGAGATGTTGATCTTGAATTCAATTCCATTAGAATAACTTTTCTAGAAAACAAATTTCTTTACATGAAAATAAATTACATATGCGGTCTTGCCCTTCATAGACCAAGTAAACGCTGATCTTTTCTTCATGGTCGAATCCTGTAAATTCTCCAAAAGATGCCTTTGCTAGCTTCTTGTTGCTTAATCTGAGCCTCAATCTTTTACTCGCTTATCTCCATGATACTCATCAAAAAGTGCCTGCTCTTGGATAATCTTCGTTGGTAGTTAAATCAAGTAACGTTTTCCTTCGTGGACTTCCGACTTTCTCTCGTCATGCCTTTGTTGGCTTGAATATCTGACAATTAAATCATGTATTCCTCTATGAACTACCAGCTTTCTCTCATCGTGTTTACTTGGACTATATTCAGACGACCGCACTATAATCCACTTTATCAAGAAATTTGTTTCCTTGTGACAAACTATTCTATTTAGGAATCGAATTTCGAATCAACACCTTCTTTTCTTTGATGTAATGTAATGCAAATGCATGAATGCAAAAAGGTATCGATCTCGATTTAGTGTCATTTTAGAAAATGTCATTTAAGGAACAAAAGTCTTTTTATAAAACGGATTACAAATACGCTTTCGCTCGTAGGCCTAGAGTCTTAACCCTATCTAATAATAAAGCTAACTTTTGACCACGATCTGACTGTAGCTCATATTGGTGTTCAACGTGCTCGCCCTTTCTACCAGTATCTGTAAATGATTAGCTTTCTCTTGAATTTGAATTACGGCTTCACCTATGAAGTAAGCTCTACAGCCAAAGACACCTCCTCCAATGCCTGTGAAGTTGCTCTGATTACCTTGAAAGAAAGATTGGCGAACAAGTAGGCATTCCAGCTTCGCAGCATACTGCCTTAAAATGATATCAAACATCCTCAGTGCTTCTTGAAAGTCTTCAAATTTCTGCTCCCACAAAACATTTTGAATTGCTTGCATGGGTATCTTCGCAGCATAGCTAATCTCCACTTTAAAGGTCTTTAAACGATACAATCTTCTTTAATCTCTTTCTTTCATGCTCATTTGGGCTGTCCCGACCATTAGGGCTTGTATTTTCCATTATTTCTGATAGGTACAACATCCTAAAGTACTACAGTAAATTCCAGCTTGTTGTTTGGTAGTGGTCCTATAGTAAGTGAGCCTTTCTACCATCATAAGCAAAATTCTTTCCATCCAATTCAATTTTGTAGGTCTTATACCCTTACCATCCACGAGGTGACTATCTTCATCTATAATGGTAGAAATGTCCATCAGTACTCCCCACGCTCACCTTGAATTGTTCATCTATCTTCATGTCAAGCAAATACTGCAATTCCCCATAACTATTGTAGAACAACTGCTTGGCTTCGTTACTCCATTAATCCCATATTTCCTTTAACTCTTGGAGATTATTTCGCATCACACTAATGAGAGTGTAGTCCCATAAATCTGATGTGTATCCTTCGGTGGCACTAATTTCTTTTTCTATCTGGGTTTTCTCTGACCAAGCACAAACGAAAGAGTTGTCCTCCACTTTATTAAGATAATCGTTCCCCCTTACAAAACTTTCTAACTCAGAAATCGAACCTTGAATCGACACCTTTTAATGATAAATGACATACAATGATAGCAAAATAAGAGAAACAAGTCAGTGTCACATATATAAAAAATATATATATAATAAATAAGAACTTATAAAGGTAGGCACTAAAGGTCATCATCATACTACCTGGGGCAAGCACTTAAAGTTCACTGTATGTAGTTCTGTTCTGAAGCAAGGGTACCTGAACCAGCAGATTCCTCGATCCTCACCCATTATAGGCTCATATGGACCAAGTTCGACTCAAGGGGACACATTTCCCTATGACCATGCGGAGATGAAAATCTCACGAAGACATAGGTACGGATGTATCCCGGAAGCAATCCACTAGCCCATACGGAGGTGAAAACCTCACGAAAGCCCATGCGTGCGTAAACAATAACAAACATATGCAACAAACACATGTAAAAATGACGTATTTTAAAATTTTTCCAAATTTCTGACATTAAGACAGAAAATAATCAATTTTCGGCTTGACTCTCTTATACATCCCCAACGGAGTCGCAAAGCTGTTGAAACCATTTTTTAAAGGGGTTTGAAAAACGGGGTTCGACTTTTTGAAAAATGAAAATGGGAGTCGCCACCAACCTTTTTAGGTGTGATTGGATCACCTTTATAAAACATTTTGGTCTACAAAATTCAAGAAAATAGGTTCGGGAGTCGGTTACGCACAAGGAAGGATTAGCACCCTCGTAACGCCCAAAATTGGTACCGAATTGATTATTTATTGTCCTAATGTCGAAAATTTGAAAAGATTTTAAAACTTGAACAATTTAAAGTTGAAACTTGAAATTCATCTGTTCCAAAAGTATACAAACATTACATCCAGCATGTTAGGACACGATGTTTTAAATCCTCGTAACTAAAATTATCTCATGATTTTGAAAATTTATTAAAAGGATATTTGGTTATTTAGTCAAATGAAAAATCACAACCCAGCAAGTTAGGGCACTATTTCCCGAATTTCTAAACACCAAACATTGCCTTATTTAAGAAAAACTTTTTCAATTAAATGAAATATATTTTTTAAAACAATGAATAATATAGAATTTAATAAAAAAATAGTTTGATATAATACTAAAATTATTAAAAAAATAAAATATAAAAGAGAATTAAAAATCAAGTAAATAGGGATTAAATCAAAATAAAAAAAAGGTTGAAAACGAAAATGAACAAAGAATAAATAAGAACAAACTATAGAAAATAAGAACGCAAGAGGGAGAGAAATTTGAGTGAATGCTCTTAAGAATTCTTATTGCTTCCCAAAACTCAAGTCTGTTTTACAATGAAGGGAGAGGCCTCTATTTATAGTTGAGCCTCCCCAAATCCAACGGTACAGATCAATTACATCAACGGTTAAGATTAAAGGATATCTACAAATTAAATCTCCAAGATTACAACATCATATCTTCTAAGATTGTATATCATATCTAAGATTGCAATCATATCTAAGATTGTATCATATCTAAGATTGCAATCATATCTAAGATTGTATCATATCTAATATTGCAATCATATCTAAGATTATATCATATCTAAGATTGCATATCACATCTAAGATTGCATATCATTGAAGATTATATTTCCATATGAGTCAAACTTGTAGATGGACCTTAAATCTTTTCAAGTAATTGGCCATTCTGATCGGGCCAAATTATATTTGTAATTCTAGACTGAAATTGGACTTCATTTTTTTTTTGGGTTTATTATTTTTGTTTTTGGACTTATTTCTGGGCCCGGGCAAAATTGAGTGTCTACAACTGTATGCCACTTTTTCAGAAAATTTGTAGTCTAGCTGCAAGATCATAAGGCATTAATTCCCCAGTAACAAAAATATATGTGTGGCTGAGCCACTAAATATGACAAATAGATTAAACTTCCTACACTTCCTCTGCAAACATATATCCCACACAATGCTCATGCAGAAATATAGATATAAAAAATGTATATGAAATAGATGTTTATCATGACAGATACAGATTTTGTCGTTCGTTGTTTTCTCAGATTTTTGTTACACACATGGATGTTTTCTGACATGGGTTACAAAAACGAGTATACCAACACCTAAAAACATCATACACTTAACGAATTAGCCAACAATAACGGATCGATTTAAGAGGATATGCTCCTCAATTTTGAAAAAAATACCAATCCTGTCCCCACCAATTACTCCAAACAGCCACAACAGTTCCAAATTTGCAAAAATCCCTTACCTTCGGATGATCAACACCTCCAAAATCTTGAGTCACTGAAAGATTATTCGTTTCTTGACTTTCCTCTAAATCTTAAGTTTCCCCTAAACCCAACCAATAATTAACAATGATAAGACACACCAACAAGGCTATAACCAACGAAAGAAGATTTCCATAACGAAGAAGAGAAAAACGATAATTACACATGAATCAATTTACAATCTATTCAATCAACACTTGATACTGAACTTGATTGATAGAATAAAAAAAATTGGGGACAACAAAGATCAAGAAAAGAAAGCAACAACTTGAGATCTTACCAACAGAGAACCCTTGTGAAGAAGAAAGGAAAGAAAGTAAATTTGTTGAAAAGAAAAGAAAAGAAAGAAAAAGGGAACGTGAGAATAAAAGAGAGGTTTTTGGAAAATCTTTTAGTTCTCAAAAATAAAATAATCCTCACAAAATCAAATCCTATCTATCCACTAAATAGGTGGCACATAAAGACTAGCAAAAATAATCCTACTTGCTCACATAAGGATTTGAACTCAAAACCAAGAGGGAAGCTAAAGTCTTACCACAAACCAATAAGCTTATTCTATTATGAATTGAGTGAAAATATTATTTAATTCGTAAGGACCAAGACAGGAATAGGGACAAAAATAACAAAATTTTCCAAGAGTTAGGTTTGAACCTATGACCTCAAACACACAACCAAAACCCTTAACCACCAAAGTAGATATTGACTTATGGAAAAATTTAATAAATAAAATACACCAATATTTGGGACGTTACATGGTGTGCTTTTGGATGGATGAGTTCCGGGGAACTCTAATTTGTGTGTGTATGGAGTTGGGTAAGAAATTTTCTAAAAAATGTGCATGTTTTTTAGAAAATTACTGCATTGACATAAACATAAATTCTTAGTTTTGTTGAATTGTTCATTATGAAGCTCTCTGCAATACTTTGATTTGTTTATTGTGTTCTTTATGTTCTTTGTTTCAGTTTAGTTACACACTAAGTTTTATAGCTCACACTTTTGTTTTACGCTTTTAGGTATTCATCAATCTTAGGATCTGTCGATGCGAGGGAGCTTGGATTGGATTCTCGGAAAATTAATTAAGATGGTTTTATGTTTTTAACTATGTTGGATTGTAAATTATTTTTTGGACTTTGTTTTGGGTTTTTGTTCTGTTCGCCAGTTTTTGGTATTTTTAACTAAAACTACAAAATCACTCGAACTTACAAATTGGTAATCGATTTTTAAAACTAAACTCTGGCAATTTTCCGCTGCTAAACTAAGAAAATGATTGAGTGATTTTGTCATAAAATAATTGTTTCGAGTATGAGATTATCTAAAGAATACATAAAAGGTCTAGCTAAACATTTTATTTCCTGACCATTTATTTTTAGAATCTTCATTTTCCAAGATAAGATGAGTTACGGGATCAAGTGGCTAAATTTTTAAATTTATCATTGCCCCCTTCACACTTGGGTCATAAGTTCTAGGCCGAGGGTAGGGTAGGATCATCACATTGTATTGCTTTTAATGTGACTTAAAGAAAAATCCCTTGAACGGTGTTAGAAATGATACATAGTTTTTACAATTAATTTGACGTCAAATTACTTTACCGAAGAACAAGTTGGCGTGTTTCGATTGGGAGTGTAGGTGGGTGACATGTAACACCACACGCCCAACCCAGTCGTACTATCTGGGTATAGAGCGATATGAGTCAAAACTTTTGAGGTAACTGTACTTCGTTTTAAAAAAAAAAAAAGAACAAATTTCCATTTTGGCGGGTACACGCTTACAAGAGTAGTGTCCCGATATTTTTAAAAACATATAAGGTTGAAAGCAAATTAAAAATAGTATGGTTACAAATGAAAAAAAAAATTAGTATGGTTTGACCCACACTTCGCATTGGGTTAATTATTTATTTATTTTTTGATTAAAATATTGTGTACCAATGTAAATATTATAATATGTTCAAAGTTCTTGTACTCTTCATGTAACAACCCGTTTTTAGTGGTGTCGAAAACAGTGGTTTTGGGACCATAATTCTAACGAGTGAGTTATTATTTTATTATTTTTTAATGACTACAGGATTATATTAAGGTCGTATAAAAATTTTGTTAAGAAATTTTGATGTTTAAATGGTTAATTAGGTAAAAAGGACTAAATCGTAAAAAGTGTAAAAGTTGAGTTTTATTATTTAAAAGGATCAGATTGACGTGAAATCTTAATCAAATGGACTTAGATGGTAATTAAAACATATAATAAGATAGTGGATTGTGATGGATAGGTTTTATGGTAGTTTAAATGATTTTTAAAGGTTAATTTAGTAATTTAATAAATAAATGATAAAGATGACCTAAAGCAAAGTATCATCTTCCACACTCATCTTTCTAAAACTGACGTTAGGCATTAAAGGAAGAGGAGAATTCGGAAAATGCTTGTTTCCCTTGCATGGTATGATTTTGTGTCTCGTTTTTAATGATTTTTTAATATTTTTTAGTTCGTTTTAGCTTAATCTAGTTAGCCCGGGGGTTAATTTGCAAAACTGTTAAACGTTAAGGGACTTGCCATGGATTCTTTTTTATTTTTTTATGTTAGTTGATAGATTATTAATCTTTGTTGTAAAATAAACATGGTTTGTTAAGTGATTTTTGTTGAATTTTTTAATTAGGGATTAAATTATTAAAAGTATAAATCCAGGGGTTTTATTGTGAATTTTCAATAATAATGGGTTTTTTAAAGTTCCCTTGTAACATTGATTAAGTTGGATTTAGGTTAAAATGGTTAGATTTTAAATTAAGAGCTTAAAGACTAAATTGTGAAAAGTTAAAATGTTAGGGGCAAATTTGTAATTTTTCATAAATATGAATTATTGATTAAATTGAATTCTAGAAGTAGTTAATAGAATGAAATTATTTATTTAGGTCAAGATAAACCACAATCAGACTTAAAATCGAGGAAAAGCCATAGCATTGGATTAGCTCGACTTTCCTTCTACGACTTTAGTATCGAGGTAAGTTTGTATGAACTACAATCCTTTTAAAGTTAGCCAAATTAACTATTTACTATGTTGTTTTAATATAATTGAATTTGAATATAAATGAATTAATGCTATGATGAATTGACGGATAACGAGTCCCAGTTGAACATTAAGAATTCTTAGGATACAAATGACATGTCATTAGGGATTTCATGTTTCGGTTGTTGGTCTTGAATGTCCTACTGATGGCTGAGGTCTTGCATTTGTTGTGGATTCTCCACAACTCGTGTGAGCAGCATCGTGTAGCTTACATTCCGACCCATAGCTTGTGTGAGCGGGCTTATTTGACAGCTCGTGTGGGCATTGATGTAAAGGAAATGTTAGGATTATATGTAAAGGCACACTATATGTGAGCTTTCTCGAGTATCCAATGTAATTCTAGAAGGTTCAATGGGTAAGAAAAGGAAGTGAAATGGTAAGTATGCAAATGGAATGAACCATGATCTTATGGCAACATTGATGAGTTAAATGATGTGTTTATATATGGAAATTTACTTATCTTATGGTTGAACTCATTTGTATCATGAACAAGTGTACTAACTTGTGAAATTGATGATGTTGTATAGGCTTAAGCTAAGGTTATGGTATTGGTAATGATGTATGGCTAATCTATGAATTGTATAAATGAAATGGTAAGTTAGGCTTAAGTTTATACGAGCTTACTAAGCACTCGTTGCTTATGTATTTACTTTCCTTTGTTTTATAGATTATCGGAAGCTCGACGGAGACCTATCACACTATCCAACAGTCAATTCGGTAGTTTTTGAGTAATTTTGGCCAAGGTTAATAATGGCATGTATAGGTTGTTTTGTAATGGTATTTTGTGAATGTAAGTTTTGGTATGTTTGTGCCACTGAAGTTTATGTTTGGTTGATGGGCTTGTAATGCATGTTAAGTTAGGTCTTCTTGACCACCTTTTGGTAATTGAAATGTATGGTCTTTTGGTATGTTTGTGATGGATTGAAAACAGTCATTGTGATGTGTTTTTGTAGGTGTTTGAATTAGGTTAGATGCTTATGATATGGTCAATTTTGCTTTGGTCTAATCCATAAGGTTTTGATACAATTGAGGTGCCTTTGAATGGCATATTGATTAGATGAATTAGGATGTTTGAAATGGCATGTTTATGTATGTTTGAATGATGTTTAAATCCCTTAATTGTGTACCCAAATGGAATGGTTAGTTGTTTAATAGTGTTATTAATATAAAGAAGTAGACAGCCTCCATGGGTCACACAGCATAAATTGATAGAGATAAGCATGGAGCAATATATGATGCAAAAAAAAAGTAGGTTAAATGCAATAGTTCCACATGATTTGTGCTTTCAGGCTTAGAGATCCATCTTCATTTGCATGGATATGAGCTTCTGCGGAAAATACATCCCCAGGTGATAAGGGCAAGTAGTCAGTGCCATCGTAGGGCTGAAGGATGCCCACTATATCCGCCCAAATAATAGGGTCTTCGGGTTTAAGGATCTTAGTAGCCACCTGATATATAGTTTAATTAATTAATTTCTTATGCTACAAAATCAAAATAAATGAAAAAGGAAAAAGAACAAATTAATTAATTAATACCTTACAATCAATGGTCCAAAGAATAATCCACTTAACCCTACCAACATCATACACCAGGCCTCCGTACAAACCGTCGACTACCATATTCTGCGCAAATGGAGTGGGTAATGAATCTTTTTTAATCGTTACCGGAGCACCTTGGTAACTCGAATAATTCAAGCTCGCTTGGCAGTCATCAGAAACATTCTTAAGCTCACCTTTTACCACTTTATAAGTCGGAGGACAAGCCATTTTTAACTCCTTTTTTATTTCACTCTCCTTCTATATATTATCTACCTCCATACACATATTTATACACAACCTTCTAGCATTACAAGTAAGACTCTTAAATTTAAATATGATAACAAAGTCATTTTATTTTGTATGTGTAAATATCAAATATGGCCCAGACTTAGTTGTACCATTTTTTAATATACTTCAAAGTCAAAGTCATATTATTTAGTTTTAATAAAATAAAACTCGAAAAGCCTTCTTGTTATGAGGATATTAAATGATTAGGACAAAACCCTTATAGTTAACAGGATATTAATGTCATCTATCGTTGTAAGTAGGCATGGACCTTGGCTAAACTGGACAAATTGCCTTTTAGGCCCTCACGCCAACAAGGATTTAATTAACATGCTCTTTGAAAAAGAATCAGTTGAACTTTTAGCTCTAGCAAATAAGAATACTAAAAATATTTCAAAGGAATAATAATATTTCTAGTATTTATTACGAAAAGTTAAAATATAATGAGTAGGTATATCATTACATTGAAGACAAAAGCTCCACAGTTAGGGGGATATTATTGTCATCATGTATATTAGGCCAACAATTTTTATTTCAACTAGTCATCTTATTTCAAATTTAGACCTGAATAACAACAAAAGCCTCATAGTTAGGAGGATATTATTGTCATCTTACCTTCTTTAAAAAAAATATATATTAGACTTGTGAGTTTTAATTGTGCATGGATATGATTAGCTGATACAAAATATAAATAATTGTAATTTATTAAAATCTATTTTTAAACATAACCAACAACGATTAATCAAATAAGTTTATATTTATCTTTTACATTCTTATATATTTTGATCATTGACCATCTAGTTAGGAATCGCTAATTTATGACCAAGTTGAGAATGCAAGGGAATGATCCTTAGTTAGATTTCCAAATAAAATAGTTTAAATTGTTAAGATATTATTATTAGTCTTCCTCTTATTATTAAAAGTCATTTTATTATTGTTAAGAGGATATTAATAACATCTTACGTTGTTTTATATTTCTAAGTTTTAACTTGATAATACTTAGCTCGCAGATCAATCTTTGAGAAAACTCTAGCTCCAGTTAGCTGATCAAAAAAGTTCTCAATCCTGAGCAACTTAATATGGTCACTTTTTTCAGCTGCCTATAATCAATACATAATCGGAGGGTCCCATCCTTCTTCTTAACAAACAATATTGGTGCAGCCCAAGGCGAAACACTTGATCTGATGAACCCGTTATCTAACAGTTCTTGCAGCTAAACTTTCAATTCCTTCACCTCTACTGGAGTGATTCTATACAGCACACTTGATATAGGAACGATCCTCGAAGTCGCATCAATAGAGAAGTCCACATCTCGAATATTTAGGTCCATTTGTTAGCGTCGTTATAATTCTTCTGTTAAATTTGTTGGCATGCCATTTTGAAATTAAAAAATATACTTACTTGGTATCCAAGGAGCAAAAAGAATTACATTGTAATTGACTAGAATTTAATAGAGAATTTTGATGGTGTTAATAATTCTTTTAAATTCGCATGAGCGTTTTAATTAGAATAACATATTTAGACTAACGAAAGACATTATAAGAATTCAGGTGCCAACTTTTGTTAGAATTAAAGTATAGAGATTCAATTTCAAATTTGAGTGAAATATAGAGATAAACTTGAAATTTAACCAATTTTATATAATCTAAAAAAAATGCAATATGCCTTACTATTGCACCCAACACTTTTTTTTTTTTATCTAGTTGAGACTTTTATAAAGACATAGATATAGACAGAGACATAGACATTTTTTTATTAATTCACACAATCGTTAGTGTATATACTATTACAGAAAAGAAAAGAAAAAGGAGAAACAAGGCACACAATGTTGAATAGGTAAGGTAGAAGAAGTAGGAATCCAGTAGTATATTATGGGGTGGCTGTCAAATTTATTTAATAGTATTCTTCATATAAAGAAGTAGACAGCCTCCATGGGTCACACAGCACAAACTGATAGAGATAAGCATGGAGCAATATATGATGCAAAGAGAGGCGGGTTACTTGCAACCGCTCCACATGATTTGTGCTGTCAGGTTTAGAGATCCATCTCCATTTGCATGGATATGAGCTTCGGAGGAAAATGCACCCCCACATGATAAGGACAAGTTGTCAGAGCTATCGTAGGGCTGAAGGATGCTCACTATATCCTCCCAAACAATATGGTTTTCGGTCGGAATGATCTTAGTAGCCACCTGATATATAGTTTAATTAATTAATTTCTTCTGCTACAAAATCAAAATAAATGAAAAATATATTGATTAATTAATACCTTACAATCAGTGGTCCAAAGAATAATCCACTTAACCCTAACAACATCATACACCAGGCCTCCGTACAGACCGTCGACTACCATATTCTGCGCAAATGGAGTGGGTAATGAATCTTTTTTAATCGTTACCGGAGCACCTTGGTAATTCGAATACATCAAGCTCGCAAGGCAGTCATCAGAACCATTCTTAAGCTCACCTTTTACCACTGTATGAGTTGGAGGACAAGCCATTTTTTAACTCCTTTTTTAGTTCACTCTCCTTCTATTCTGCTTCATATCTACCTCCATACACATATTTATACACAACCTTCTAGCATTACAAGTAAGACTTTTAAATTTAAATATGATAACAAAGTCATTTTATTCAAATATTTAATAACATAACTTCAAATTCAAAGTCATATTATTTGGTTTTAATAAAATAAAACTCGAAAAGCCTCCCTGTTAAGACGACAAAACCCTTATAGTTAAAAGGATATAAATGTCATCTATCTTGGCATTGACCTTGGCTAAACTGGACAAATTGCCTTTTAGGCCCTCACGTATGCCAACAAGAATTTAATTAGCAGTGTCCAATGGTACTTTGAAAATATATTGGGAGATAATTTAATTAAATTGAAGACAAAAGCTCCTTAGTTAGAGGGATATTATAGTCATCATGTATATTTCGCCAACAATTTTTATTTGAGTATGTATATCAAGTAGTCATTTTATTTAAAATTTAGACATGAATATGAACAAAAACCTTATTGTCATCACACATTTTTCTTTTTTTTTTCTTTTTTTATAAAATAAATATTAGACTTGTAGTTATAGGAGGATATTATTGTCATTTCACCTTTTTATAAATACATATTAGGCTTGTGAGTTTTAATTGTGCAAGGATATGAATAGGTGATTGAAAATATACATAATTGTACTTTATTAAAATCCATTTTAAAAAATTACCAACAAGGATTAATCAAATAAGTTTATATTTAATTAACATGTTTTTAAAAACTACCGATGATAAGTGTTGGGTGTAGTGGTAAAGAAGGAACATTACATTCCCGAGAGAACATCTAGGTTCAAATCTTGAAGGTGAAATTGTTAGGACCCCCAACATGAGCCGTAAAATGGACATCGCAAATACCAAAACATCATATTTCTTTTAAAAAAATTTAGTTGTCAAAATACATCAGGGTCCACTTGTTCCAAATAATTGTTCTAGTTCTTGTTTGTATAATTAACTTGAAATTTTTATATGAGTAGGTGTATCAAGTATTCAATTTATTTAAAGCAAATATTTTTTAGTTTTAATTAATAAAAATGAAAATGACAAGAACCTTATTGTTAAGAGGATATTATTGACATCTTTCGTTTAAGTTTTAACTTTGCGAGATTTCAAACACTAGATTTTACTGACACCCTTAACATGATGTTTGTATACGAGTATATGTTGTCTGATTATGTAAATTAATGTATGTATGAATATGTTATATGACCATGCATGTGACTTTATGGCGAAATCGGTTTGTTTTTGTTGAGTTTGTGACACATCTGTTCTACAAAGCGTGGAATTCCATGTCTTCTGATTTTTGTTATTGAACAACTGCATGTCTTACATGCTTTTCATTCAGATTCTATATTTGCATGCCATGTCACATTTCATGGGGTTGGGATAATATGGTAAGGAGAAATATCTTTTACTTTAATGATTTGCACTATCTGGTGGGTTAACCACATTTCTGTTCTGGCAGCTTGACAGCAATTATAATGGTTTGACCAAATATTTCTAACTTGATAGTTTGACTGCAATTCTGATGGCATTGCTCACAATTATCTGTTGGTGCGTAACATCCCAAACCCGACCTAGACGTTATGACCAAATCTGGAGGAGTGACTACGACTCATTTGAAAATCCAATAATCATTGAACACTTATAAATGTGACGCTAGCTTTCGCTAAGTAAAAATCCAGTTATTTAAAGAACTCATCTTAACCAATTTGATGAAACCTTTGATTATTTATACTTTTAAAACATTTAAGTTTGCAACGGAATTTTAATCTAGTTCGATTTTGTAAATTGCGATTTGTTTTTGGAAACCTTGGTTTTGCATATATAATGAATATCATAAGAAATACGTCAAAATAATTAAAAACGGGAAATAAAACAAGTTAAAATTCAAAGTTTAACAAAAATAGTCCTAAAATTATCGAAACAAAACGAACTAGATTTTAATTAATACTAAATAAAAACATTTATCTGAGCTCCTGCCACATCGACCCGTCTTAAATTTAAGGGTTACCTAAAAGTAAACAAACGTAAGTGAGCTTTCGAGCTCAGTGTGTAACTTATAAAAACAGAATCACAAATTTAATTGAAAACATGTTTTCAGAAATCATTCAAACATATATTACATAACAGAGCAGAAACTGAACATATCAGATACAGAAACACAATCCTACCTCCATTCGCTACACACCATCTCTGACCATCCCTACACATCATATAAGGTATATGTAACTATCCAACCCTACACATTGCTTTGAGACTGTTGTCGAAACCATTTTTTAAAGGGGTTTGAAAAACGGAATTCGACTTTTTGAAAAATGAAAATGGGAGTCGCCACCAACCTTTTTAGGTGTGATTGGATCACCTTTATAAAACATTTTGGTCTACGAAATTCAATAAAATAGGTTCGGGAGTCGGTTACGCACAAGGAAGGATTAGCACCCTCGTAACGCCCAAAATTGGTTCCGAATTGATTATTTATTGTCCTAATGTAGAAAATTTGAAAAGATTTTAAAACTTGAACAATTTAAAGTTGAAACTTGAAATTCATTTGTTCCGAAAGTATACAAAAATTACATCCAGCATGTTAAGACACGATGTTTTAAATCCTCGTAACTAAAATTATCTCATGATTTTGAAAATTTATTAAAAGGATATTTGGTTATTTAGTCAAACGAAAAATCGCAACCCAAAGACATGTTAGGGCACTATTTTCGAATTTCTAAACACCAAACATTGCCTTATTTAAGAAAAACTTTTTCAATTAAATGAAATATATTTTTAAAACAATGAATAATATTGAATTTAATAAAAAAATAGTTTGATATAATACTAAAATTATTAAAAAAATAAAATATAAAAGAGAATTAAAAATCAAGGAAATAGGGATTAAATCAAAATAAAAAAAGGTTGAAAACGAAAATGAACAAAGAATAAATAAGAACAAACTGTAGAAAATAAGAACGCAAGAGGGAGAGAAATTTGAGTGAATGCTCTTAAGAATTCTTATTGCTTCCAAAAACTCAAGTCTATTTTACAATGAAGGGAGAGGCCTCCATTTATAGTTGAGCCTCCCCAAATCCAATGATACAGATCAATTACATCAACGGTTAAGATTAAAGGATATCTACAAATTAAATCTCCAAGATTACAAAATCATATCTTCTAAGACTGTATATCATATCTAAGATTGCAATCATATCTAAGATTGTATCATATCTAAGATTGCAATCATATCTAAGATTGTATCATATCTAAGATTGCATATCACATCTAAGATTGCCTATCATAGAAGATTATATTTCCATATGAGTCAAACTTGTAGATGGACCTTAAATCTTTTCAAGTAATGGGCCATTCCGATCGGGCCAAATTATAATTTTAATTCTGGACTGAAGTTGGACTTCGTTTTTTTTGGGGTTTATTATTTTTGTTTTTGGACTTATTTTTAGGCCCGAGCAAAATTGAGTGTCTACAGCTACCCCTCTTTGCTCATTGCTGTGTAACAGGAATAGAGCAAAGACTATAAAAAGACCAATTTTGCCCGGTCTTCCCGAGTCTTGAGTTCTTGATCTTCCTTAAATGGCCTCTTGACGGCTTCAATCTGCTTCTTGCAAACTCATGACTGTCATGTTGATATCTTCGATCTGCTCTCCATCGAACACAGAGACACCAAATCTGCTTCATTAATTTGTTCCCTGACAATACAGATATGCCGAATCATCTTAGATTTGCTTCAACGTAAACACGCGAAAGCCAAATCAGCTATGTCTTCGATTTGCTCCTTGTAAGCACAAGGATACCAAACCATCTTGGATCTGCTTCAGTCTAATCATCTGAAGGTTAGATCTGCTATATGTCTGTCCTCTGTTGAATATGGAGACGCCAAACTTTGATTTGTTCTCTAACAATACAGAGATGCCAAATCATCTTAGACTTGCTTCAACGTAAACATGTGAAAGCCAACTCAGCTATGTCTTCGATTTGTTCCTTGTAAGCACAAGGATGCCAAACCATCTTGGATCTTCCTTCAGTATAAACATCTGAAGGCCAGATCTGCTTTGTGCCTGCCCTCCGTCGAATATCGAGACGCCAAAATTTGATTTGTTCTCTGACAATACAGAGATGCCAAATCATCTTAGATTTGCTTCATCGTAAGCACGTGAAAGCCAAATTAGCTATGTCTTCAATTTGTTCCTTGTAAGCACAAGGATGCCAAACCATCTTGGATGTTGCTTCAGTATAACATCTGAAGGCTAGATCTGCTATGTGTCTGCCCTCCGTCGAATATGGAGACGCCAAACTTCGATTTGTTCTCTGACAATACAGAGATGCCAAATCATCTTAGATTTGCTTCATCGTTAGCACGTGAAAGCCAAATCAGCTATGTCTTCGATTTGTTCCTTGTAAGCACAAGGATGCCAAACCATCTTGGATCTTGCTTCAGTATAAACATCTGAAGGCGGATCGCTGCTATGTCCGCCTCCGCCGAATATGGAGACGCCAAACTTCGATTTGTTCTCTGACAATACAGAGATGTCAAATCATCTTAGATTTGCTTCATTGTAAGCACGCGAAAGCCAAATCAGCTATATCTTCGATCTGCTCCCCGCCGAATACAGAGAGATAAGATCTGTCATCTTGGATTTGCTTCAGCGTAAACATCTGAAGGTGAGATTTGCCACGTGTCTGCCTTCCATCAAAGTGGAAATGCCAGACTTCGATTTGTTCTCTGACAATACAGAGACGACAAATCATCTTAGATTTGCTTCATCGTAAACACGTGAAAGCCAAATCAGCTATATCTTCGATTTGTTCCTTTTAAGCACAAGGATGCCAAACCAACTTGGATCTTGCTTCAGTACAAACATATGAAGGTTAGATCTGCTATGTGTCTGCTCTCCGTCGAATATGGAGATACCAAACTTCGATTTGCCCTCTGACAATATAGAAATGCCAAATCATCTTAGATTTGCTTCATCGTAAGCACGTGAAAGCCAAATCAGCTATGTCTTAGCCTGTTGCCCTACTGCTTAGGGGTTAAGGCGCATCAATCTTTATTGTCCCTTGAAGGGCATAACCTGTATAATGTGTATGAGTTCATGCTTCATAATTATGATGCTATGATCGAAGTGAGTCAAACTCTCCTAACTAGGCATGTTATAATGCAAAATGTTATGAATATGACCCCTATTTCGGACGTCATCACACATTTCCTCATCGAATTTTTATCTTTATACTTCTTGATGTATCAATCACACTCTGCTTGTATGCTTTGAATCAACTTAGTCCTATTGTACCATTCTCCAAACGTTGTGACCCGCTGGAGATGTTTATGAAATGATCTTTTCTTAAGATCAATATTGCTTAAAACGTCCAACCACCTTTTGGACTGAAGAAGAAAATCTCTTGAGTATCTCCAACCCATACATATGAGAATTCCTTAAACAATTGTCTTGTTTCAGTTTCTTGTATTATCTAGAAATTTCTAGAGTAATATGCAAAACTTCGTTTGTGAAGATATTTCAGTTCATCTATCATTATTTCAATGCAACATGCTTTATGAATAATGGAGACAAATAAATTGATCCTGAGGATAATTAGGTTTGGACAAATTATTAGAAGGAACGCAAAAAGATTAAATTGAGAACATATCTTTGCAAAGAAAAAGAATCCAAAGATAGTAAATAGGATAGAAATCAGATGCATTAGATATCGCCGCTTGAGCGTCTATACACTAGATCCATGAAGACTTTCTTGAGTTCAACATGTGTTTAAAAGATCCAAAGTAATTCGTTGATGCCTCGATGTGTAACATACTTCACTTCTCGTCGAACTGTATAGCAGCAAGTCACTGCATGACTTTCAAAATTTGAGCTACCCTTTCGGGTTTTCAACTCAAAACCCCTTTGGTCACAAGGCGCCCTTTGCGGGTTTTCACCTTGGCCTCTCTATTTTTTCTTTTTTCCTTTTTTTTTCTTTTTATTATTTTTTTCTCTTTTTCTTTTCTTTTTTCTTTCTTTTTTTTTTTTTTTTTGAAATAGAAGTCCCAAAGTCCCCTTTGCAGGTTTTCACTTTGGCTTCCCTTCTCCTTCGGACAAAGTACTCCTTTACCGAGTCCGAATTCACTGGATCAGATAAATTCTTCCTATCCATTTCTTGTCAAAATCTATGCACCTCTAGAGAAAGCCCTCTTCGCAACATATGGCCCTTCCCAATTCGGCATCCTTTTGCATGGGAAGGATCTCTTTTAGCACAAGGTTTCCTTTATGAAATTCTTTTGGACGAACCTTCTTTGTCATAAGTCTGTGTCATCCATTCTTGGTACATTTGCTTAGGATGAATCCTTTCAAGTTAAGTTTACTAGAGGTATTCAATTCTTGACTCCATCAAAGCTTGGAGGAAAAATCTTGATTCATAAACCCATGAGAAAGGGATTGCCCCAGCAGCAGTCCTGGCTGTTGTTTGTCAAACCCTACAAAAAGATGGTTCAATAATTTTGAGCAGACAAGAATGAAGTTGCTGACTTTATCCTTCAACCTGAAAATTTGAGGTAAAGAGATTACTCCCGGAGCATACATCCCACCATGACTCGATGATGTTTCTAAAGCATCCCTAATCTTCATAAATTGCCCCCAACTGTGAAGCTGCCAAATGAGCGTAGCAAATAGGAACCACAACAAATATGGCTGTGGTGCTTCTTTGATACATATAGGATAGAGAATGAATAAACTCTTGCAGATCATCAGCCGAAAACCCAGCTTGGTCTAAGAGAACATGATAGTGGGTCTGCATCGTGATTCCAATCATTCCAGCATGGGTACCAAGGTAAAAATCATTGTTCTTTGGATGGCATACTTTGTTGTCAATGACAGTACCATGTAGCACATTGTTAGGAGATCCCTACTGAAAAAACTTGGTATGATGGTTTTTCGTACAACAATAACCACAATTATCTCATGATTTTGAAAATTTATTAAAAGGATATTTGGTTATTTAGTCAAACAAAAAATCGCAACCCAGTATGTTAGGGCACTATTTCCCGAATTTCTAAACACCAAACATTGCCTTATTTAAGAAAAACTTTTTCAATTAAATGAAATATATTTTTTAAAACAATGAATAATATAGAATTTAATAAAAAAATAGTTTGATATAATACTAAAATTATTAAAAAAATAAAATATAAAAGAGAATTAAAAATCAAGGAAATAGGGATTAAATCAAAATAACAAAAGGTTGAAAACGAAAATGAACAAAGAATAAATAAGAACAAACTGTAGAAAATAAGAACGCAAGAGGGAGAGAAATTTGTGTGAGTGCTCTTAAGAATTCTTATTGCTTCCCAAAACTCAAGTCTGTTTTACAATGAAGGGAGAGACCCCTATTTATAGTTGAGCCTCCCCAAATTCAACGGTACAGATCAATTACATCAACGGTTAAGATTAAAGGATATCTACAAATTAAATCTCCAAGATTACAAAATCATATCTTCTAAGATTGTATATCATATCTAAGATTGCAATCATATCTAAGATTGTATCATATCTAAGATTGCAATCATATCTAAGATTATATCATATCTGAGATTGCAATCATATCTAAGATTGTATCATATCTAAGATTGCATATCACATCTAAGATTGCATATCATTGAAGATTATATTTCCATATGAGTCAAACTTGTAGATGGACCTTAAATCTTTTCTAGTAATGGGCCATTCCGATCGGGCCAAATTATATTTGTAATTCTGGACTGAACTTGGACTTCGTTTTTTTTTTGGTTTATTATGTTTGTTTTTGGACTTATTTCTGGGCCCGGGCGAAATTGAGTGTCTGCAGCTACCCCTCTATGCTCATTGCTGTGTAACAGGAATAGAGCAAAGACTATAAAAAGACCAATTTTGCCCGATCTTGCCGAGTCTTGAGTTCTTGATCTTCCTTAAATGGCCTCTTGACGGCTTCAATCTGCTTCTTGCAAACTCATGACTGTCATGTTGATATCTTCGATCTGCTCTCCATCGAACACAGAGACGCCAAATCTGCTTCTTCAATTTGTTCTCTGAGAATACAGAGATGCCGAATCATCTTAGATTTGTTTCAGCGTAAAGACGCGAAAGCCAAATCAGCTATGTCTTCGATTTGCTCCTTGTAAGCACAAGGATACCAAACCATCTTGGATCTGCTTCAGTCTAATCATCTGAAGGTTAGATCTCCTATATGTCTGTCCTCCGTCGAATATGGAGACGCCAAACTTCGATTTGTTCTCTGACAATACAGAGATGCCAAATCATCTTAGACTTGCTTCAACGTAAACACGTGAAAGCCAAATCAGCTATGTCTTCGATTTGTTCCTTGTAAGCACAAGGATGCCAAACCATCTTCGATCTTCTTCAGTATAAACATCTGAAGGCCAGATCTGCTATGTGTCTGCCCTCCGCCGAATATGGAGACGCCAAACTTCGATTTGTTCTCTAACAATACAGAGATGCCAAATCATCTTAGATTTGCTTCATCGTAAGCACGTGAAAGCCAAATTAGCTATGTCTTCGATTTGTTCCTTGTAAGCACAAGGATGCCAAACCATCTTGGATATTGCTTCAGTATAACATCTGAAGGCCAGATCTGCTATGTGTCTGCCCTCCGTCCAATATGGAGACGCCGAACTTCAATTTGTTCTCTAACAATACAGAGATGCCAAATCATCTTAGATTTGCTTCATCGTAAGCACGTGAAAGCCAAATCAGTTATGTCTTCGATTTGTTCCTTGTAAGCACAAGGATGCCAAACCATCTTGGATCTTGCTTCAGTATAAACATCTGAAGGCCAGATCTGCTATGTGTTTGCCCTCCGCCGAATATGGAGACGCCAAACTTTGATTTGTTCTCTGACAATACAAAGATGCCAAATCATCTTAGATTTGCTTCATCGTAAGCACGTGAAAGCCAAATCAGCTATGTCTTCGATATGTTCCTTGTAAGCACAAGGATGCCAAACCATCTTGGATCTTGCTTCAGTATAACATCTGAAGGCTAGATCTGCTTTGTGTCTGCCCTCCGTCGAATATGGAGACGCCAAACTTCGATTTGTTCTCTGACAATACAGAGATGCCAAATCATCTTAGATTTGCTTCATCGTTAGCACGTGAAAGCCAAATCAGCTATGTCTTTGATTTGTTCCTTGTAAGCACAAGGATGCCAAACCATCTTGGATCTTGCTTCAGTATAAACATCTGAAGGCCAGATCTGATATGTGTCTGCCCTCTGTCGAATATGGAGACACCAAACTTCGATTTGTTCTCTGACAATATAGAGATGTCAAATCATCTTAGATTTGCTTCATTGTAAGCACGCGAAAGCCAAATCAGCTATATCTTCGATCTGCTCCCCGCCGAATACAGAGAGATAAGATCTGTCATCTTGGATCTGCCTTCGGCCAGTAAACATCGAAGGTGAGATTTGCCCGCGTGTCCGCCTTCCATCAAAGTGGAAATGCCAGACTTCGATTTGTTCTCTGACAATACAGAGACGACAAATCATCTTAGATTTGCTTCATCGTAAACACGTGAAAGCCAAATCAGCTATATCTTCGATTTGAACCTTTTAAACACAAGGATGCCAAACCATCTTGGATCTTGCTTCAGTATAAACATATGAAGGTTAGATCTACTATGTGTCTGCTCTCCGTCGAATATAGAGATGCCAAACTTCGATTTGCCCTCTGACAATATAGAAATGCCAAATCATCTTAGATTTGCTTCATCGTAAGCACGTGAAAGCCAAATCAGCTATGTCTTAGCCTGTTGCCCTACTGCTTAGGGGTTAAGGCGCATCAATCTTCATTGTCCCTTGAAGGACATAACCTGTATAATGTGTATGAGTTCATGCTTATTAATTACGATGCTATGATCGAAGTGAGTCAAACTCTCCTAACTAGGCATGTTATAATGCAAAATGTTATGAATATGACCCCTATTTCGGACGTCATCACACATTTCCTCATCGAATTTTTATCTTTATACTTCTTGATGTATCAATCACACTCTGCTTGTATGCTTTGAATCAACTTAGTCCTATTGTACCATTCTCCAAACGTTGTGACCCACTGGAGATGTTTATGAAATGATCTTTTCTTAAGATCAATATTGCTTAAAAGGTCCAACCGCCTTTTGGACTGAAGAAGAAAATCTCTTGAGTATCTCCAACCCATACATATGAGAATTCCTTAAACAATTGTCTTGTTTCAGTTTCTTGTATTATCTAGAAATTTCTAGAGTAATATGCAAAACTTCGTTTGTGAAGATATTTCAGTTCATCTATCATTATTTCAATGCAACATGCTTTATGAATAATAGAGACAAATAAATTGATCCTGAGGATAATTAGGTTTGGACAAATTATTAGAAGGAACGCAAAAAGATTAAATTGAGAACATATCTTTGCAAAGAAAAAGAATCCAAAGATAGTAAATAGGATAGAAATCAGATGCATTAGATATCGCCGCTTGAGCGTCTATACACTAGATCCATGAAGACTTTCTTGAGTTCAACATGTGTTTAAAAGATCCAAAGTAATTCGTTGATGCCTCGATGTGTAACATACTTCACTTCTCGTCGAATCTGGTATAGCAAGGTCACTGCATGACTTTCAAAATTTGAGCTACCCTTTCGGGTTTTCAACTCAAAACCCCTTTGGTCACAAGGCGCCCTTTGCGGGTTTTCATCTTGGCCTCTCTATTTTTTTCTTTTTTCCTCTTTTTTCTCTTTTTATTATTTTTTTCTCTTTTTCTTTTCTTTTTTCTTTCTTTTTTGTTTTTTTTTTGTTTTTTTTTTGAAATAGAATTCCCAAAGTCCCCTTTGCAGGTTTTCACATTGGCTTCCCTTCTCCTTCAGACAAATTACTCCTTTACCGAGTCCGAATTCACTGGATCAGATAAATTCTTCCTATCCATTTCTTGTCAAAATCTATGCACCTCTAGAGAAAGCCCTCTTCGTAACATATGGCCCTTCCCAATTCGGCATCCTTTTGCATGGGAAGGATCTCTTTTAGCACAAGATTTCCTTTATGAAATTCTTTTGGACGAACCTTCTTTGTCATAAGTCTGTGTCATCCATTCTTGGTACATTTGCTTAGGATGAATCCTTTCAAGTTAAGTTTACTAGAGGTATTCAATTCTTGACTCCATCAAAGCTTGGAGGAAAAATCTTGATTCATAAACCCATGAGAAACGGATTGCCCCTGCAGCAGTCCTGGCTGTTGTTTGTCAAACCCTACAAAAAGATGGTTCAATAATTCTCAGCAGACAAGAATGAAGTTGCTGACTTTATCCTTCAACCTGAAAAGTTAAGGTAAAGAGATTACTCCCGGAGCATACATCCCACCATGACTCGATGATGTTTCTAAAGCATCCCTAATCTTCATAAATTGCCCCCAACTGTGAAGCTGCCAAATGAGCGTAGCAAATAAGAGCCACAACAAATATGGCTGTGGTGCTTCTTTGATACATATAGGATAGAGAATGAATAAACTCTTGCAGATCATCAGCCGAAAACCCAGCTTGGTCTAAGAGAACATGATAGTGGGTCTGCCTCGTGATTCCAATCATTCCAGCATGGGTACCAAGGTAAAAATCATTGTTCTTTGGATGGCATACTTTGTTGTCAATGACAGTACCATGTAGCACATTGTCAGGAGATCCCTACTGAAAAAACTTGGTATGATGGTTTTTCGTACAACAATAACCACAATTATCTCATGATTTTGAAAATTTATTAAAAGGATATTTGGTTATTTAGTCAAACAAAAAATCGCAACCCAGTATGTTAGGGCACTATTTCCCGAATTTCTAAACACCAAACATTGCCTTATTTAAGAAAAACTTTTTCAATTAAATGAAATATATTTTTTAAAACAATGAATAATATAGAATTTAATAAAAAAAATAGTTTGATATAATACTAAAATTATTAAAAAAAATAAAATATAAAAGAGAATTAAAAATCAAGGAAATAGGGATTAAATCAAAATAAAAAAAGGTTGAAAATGAAAATGAACAAAGAATAAATAAGAACAAACTGTAGAAAATAAGAATGCAAGAGGGAGAGAAATTTGAGTGAGTGCTCTTAAGAATTCTTATTGCTTCCCAAAACTCAAGTCTGTTTTACAATGAAGGGAGAGGCCCCTATTTATAGTTGAGCCTCCCCAAATCCAACGGTACAGATCAATTACATCAACGGTTAAGATTAAAGGATATCTACAAATTAAATCTCCAAGATTACAAAATCATATCTTCTAAGATTGTATATCATATCTAAGATTGCAATCATATCTAAGATTGTATCATATCTAAGATTGCAATCATATCTAAGATTATATCATATCTAAGATTGCAATCATATCTAAGATTGTATCATATCTAAGATTGCATATCACATCTAAGATTGCATATCATTGAAGATTATATTTCCATATGAGTCAAACTTGCAGACGGACCTTAAATCTTTTCTAGTAATGGGCCATTCCGATCGGGCCAAATTATATTTGTAATTCTGGACTGAACTTGGACTTCGTTTTTTTTGGTTTATTATTTTTGTTTTTGGACATATTTCTGGGCCCGGGCAAAATTGAGTGTCTACAGCTACCCCTCTATGCTCATTGTTGTGTAACAGGAATAGAGCAAAGACTATAAAAAGACCAATTTTGCCCGATCTTGCCGAGTCTTGAGTTCTTGATCTTCCTTAAATGGCCTCTTGACGGCTTCAATCTGCTTCTTGCAAACTCATGACTGTCATGTTGATATCTTCGATCTGCTCTCCATCGAACACAGAGGCGTCAAATCTGCTTCTTCAATTTGTTCCCTGACAATACAGAGATGCCGAATCATCTTAGATTTGCTTCAGCGTAAACACGCGAAAGCCAAATCAGCTATGTCTTCGATTTGCTCCTTGTAAGCACAAGGATACCAAACCATCTTGGATCTGCTTCAGTCTAATCATCTGAAGGTTAGATCTCCTATATGTCTGTCCTCCGTCGAATATGGAGACGCCAAACTTCGATTTGTTCTCTGACAATACAGAGATTCCAAATCATCTTAGACTTGCTTTAACGTAAACACGTGAAAGCCAAATCAGCTATGTCTTCGATTTGTTCCTTGTAAGCACAAGGATGACAAACCATCTTGGATCTTGCTTCAGTATAAACATCTGAAGGCCAGATCTGCTATGTGTCTGGCTTCCGCCGAATATGGAGACGCCAAACTTCGAAATTTGAGCTGCCCTTTCGGGTTTTCAACTCAAAACCCCTTTGGTCACAAGGCGCCCTTTACGGATTTTCACCTTGGCCTCTCTATTTTTTCTTTTTTTCTTTTTTTCTTTTTTTTATTATTTTTTCTCTTTTTCTTTTCATTTTTCTTTCTTTTTTTGTTTTTTTTGTTTTTTTTTTGAAATAGAAGTCCCAAAGTCCCCTTTGCGGGTTTTCACCTTGGCTTCCCTTCCCTTCCCCAAGGCTCTTGTTTATCCTAGTCATTATGAATCCTCTTGCATGTGTTCTTCCGACATTCCTATGGACATCTATGAATTCCCATAATAGTCCCAACAAGGTCTTGTTTTGTCTCTCCGGTTATGCACGTTCCAATTTCTCAACCTTTCCTTCCTCTAAGGCTAAATTCTCTACCACCTCTTTATGGGGTAAAATTTGCTGCTCTTCTTGCTTTACTATTTCCAACAAATCAAAAGATAGATTACAATCTCTGTCATCTTCAAAGTACTAAGATTCCTCTAAACACATGTCACGCTCAAAAAGGAACTCTGAATCTGTAGCATCGTTGCCCATGTCATTGATATTTTAGGGACCCATGATAGGCACACAAAAGAATATACAAGGAATAAATGAATTCAAGAATGACTATTTAGTTGAAATGAAAATTTATAAAGAATGTCAAGGGTCAAAAGAATCAGAATGAAAGAATATTTACTCGGATAAATAATAAAAGTATGTTTTATTGAAAATAAAAATGTCTGAACATGAGCCCACTTCTTAAAAGAAATCTCATTACTCCTAGGCTTTAGAGCAACAAGAGTGTTCTGAATATTACTCCGTAAAATTCCTAAAGATTTCAGGAAGTTCTTCTGCAGTCCAATTGTTTAAAGAACTTCCCGGTTCGTAAGGGCGAATGCCCTCAAGGTTTCTTTGTTCAGTCCCTTCCTCATGTATGACATTGATGGGATGATTTTCATTTCCAAACACCCCTTTCTCCGGGTAAGCTATCCCTCCTGACACAAAAGTCAATGATATGTAAGGGAACGTCATTAATTCCCATTCAACTTCTTTTTCACTCAGCCGCGGCCCTCTTCTCTCTCTCTCACTTTTCTTTCTCTTTTTAATAACTTTAACTAATTAGGATCTTTTTATAATTTTAAATGCATGTGATGTGACGCAATGCAAATGCAAAAGAAAAGGAGATGTTGATCTTGAATTCAATTCCATTAGAATAACTTTTCTAGAAAACAAATTTCTTTACATGAAAATAAATTACATATGCGGTCTTGCCCTTCATAGTCCAAGTAAACGCTGATCTTTTCTTCATGGTTGAATCCTGTAAATTCTCCAAAAGATGCCTTTGCTAGCTCTTTATTGCTTAATCTGAGCCTCAATCTCTTACTCGCTTATCTCCATGATACTCATCAAAAAGTGCCAGCTCTTGGATAATCTTCGCTGGTAGTTAAATCAAGTAACGTATTCCTTCGTGGACTTCCGGCTTTCTCTCGTCATGCCTTTGTTGGCTTGAATCTCTGGCAATTACATCATGTATTCCTCCGTGAACTACCAGCTTTCTCTCATCGTGTTTACTTGGACTATATTCAGACGACCGCACTATAATCTACTTTATCAAGAAATTCATTTCCTTATGACAAACTATTCTATTTAAGAATCGAATTTCGAATCAACACCTTCTTTTCTTTGATGTAATGTAATGCAAATGCATGAATGGAAAAAGGTATCGATCTCGATTCAGTTTCATTTTAGAAAACGTTATTTAAGGAACAAAAGTCTTTTTATAAAACGGATTACAAATACGCTTTCGCTCGTAGGCCCAGAGTCTTAACCCTATCTAATAATAAAGCTAACTTTCGACCACGATCTGACTGTAGCTCATATTGGTGTTCAACGTGCTCGCCCTTTCTACCAGTATCTGTAAATGATCAACTTTCTCTTGAATTTGAATTACGGCTTCACCTATGAAGTAAGCTCTACAGCCAGACACCTCCTCCAATGCCTGTGAAGTTGCTCTGATTACCTTGAAAGAAAGATTGGCGAACAAGTAGGCATTCCAGCTTCGCAGCATACTGCCTTAAAATGATATCAAACATCCTCAGTGCTTCTTGAGAGTCTTGAAATTTCTGCTCCCACAAAACATTTTTAATTACTTGCATGGGTATCTTCGCAAAGATAGCTAATCTCCACTTTAAAGGTCTTTAAACGATACGATCTTCTTTAATCTCTTTCTTTCATGCTCATTTAATTTGTCCAGACCATTAGGGCTTGCATTTCCATTATTTACGATAGGTACAATATCCTAAAGTACTCTACAAGAAATTCCAGCTTGTTGTTTGGCAGCGGACTCTATAGTAAGTGAGCCTTTCTACCATCATAAGCAAAATTCTTTCCATCCAATTCAATTTTGTAGGTCTTATACCCTTACCATCCACGAGGTGACTATCTTCATCTGTAATGGTAGAAGTGTCCATCAGTACTCCCCACGCTCACCTTGAATTGTTCATCTATCTTCATGTCAAGCAAATACTGCAATTCCCCATAACTATTGTAGAACAACTGCTTGGCTTCGTTACTCTATTAATCCCATATTTCCTTTAGCTCTCGGAGATTATTTCACATCACACTAATGAGAGTGTAGTCCCATAATTCTGATGTGTATCCTTCGGTGACACTAATTTCTTTTTCTATCTGGGTTTTCTCTGACCAAGCACAAACGAAAGAGTTGTCCTCCACTTTATTAAGATATTCGTTCCCCATTACAAAACTTTCTAACTCAGAAATCGAACCTTGAATCGACACCTTTTAATGATAAATGACATGCAATGATAGCAAAATAAGAGAAACAAGTCAGTGTCACATATATAAAAAATATATATATAATAAATAAGAACTTATAAAGGTAGGCACTAAAGGTCATCATCATACTACCTGGGGCAAGCACTTAAAGTTCACTATATGTAGTTCAGTTCTAAAGCAAGGGTACCTGAACCAGCAGATTCCTCGATCCTCACCCATTATAGGCTCATATGGACCAAGTTCAATTCAGGGGGACACATTTCCCTATGACCATGCGGAGATGAAAATCTCACGAAGACATAGGTACGGATGTATCCCGGAAGCAATCCATTAGCCCATGCGGAGGTGAAAACCTCACGAAAGCATAGCTTCTCACTCTCACTTAAGGGTGTGACCACAACGGTCATGCAAATGCAATGCGTGCGTAAACAATAACAAACATATGCAACAAACACATGTAAAACTGACGTATTTTAAAATTTTTCCAAATTTTCGACATTAAGACAGAAAATAATCAATTTTCGACATTAAGAGAAAAACGATAATTACACATGAATCAATTTACAATCTATTCAATCAACACTTCCTACTGAACTTGATTGATAGAACAAAAAAAAATTGGGGACAACAAAGATCAAGAAAAGAAAGCAACAACTTGAGATCTTACCAATAGAGAACCCTTGTGAAGAAGAAAGGAAAGAAAGTAAATTTGTTGAAAAGAAAAGAAAAGAAAGAAAAAGGGAACGTGAAAATAAAAGAGAGGTTTTTGGAAAATATTTTAGTTCTCAAAAATAAAATAATCCTCACAAAATCAAATCCTATCTATCCACTAAATAGGCGGCACACAAAGACTAGCAAAAATAATCCTACTTGCTCACATAAGGATTTGAACTCAAAACCAAGAGGGAAGCTAAAGTCTTACCACTAAACCAATAAGCTTATTCTATTATGAATTGAGTGAAAATAATATTTAATTCGTAAGGACCAAGGCAGGAATAGGGACAAAAATAACAAAATTTTCCAAGAGTTAGGTTTGAACCTATGACCTCAAACACACAACCAAAACCCTAAACCACCAAAGCAGATATTGACTTATGGAAAAATTTAATAAATAAAATACACCAATATTTGGGACGTTACATGGTGTGCTTTTGGATGGATGAGTTCCGGGGAACTCTAATTTGGTGTGTAGCGGAGTTGGGTAAGAAATTTTCTAAAAAATCTGTGCATGTTTTTCTGAAAATTACTGCATTGACATAAACATAAATTCTTAGTTTTGTTGAATTGTTCGTTATGAAGCTCTTTGCAATACTTTTAAAGTTAGCCAAATTAACTATTTACTATGTTGTTTTAATATAATTGAATTTGAATATAAATGAATTAATGCTATGATGAATTGACGGATAACGAGTCCCAGTTGAACATTAAGAATTCTTAGGATACAAATGACATGTCATTAGGGATTTCATGTTTCGGTTGTTGGTCTTGAATGTCCTACTGATGGCTGAGGTCTTGCATTTGTTGTGGATTCTCCACAACTCGTGTGAGCAGCATCGTGTAGCTTACATTCCGACCCATAGCTTGTGTGAGCGGGCTTATTTGACAGCTTATGTGGGCATTGATGTAAAGGAAATGTTAGGATTATATGTAAAGGCACACTATATGTGAGCTTTCTCGAGTATCCAATGTAATTCTAGAAGGTTCAATGGGTAAGAAAAGGAAGTGAAATGGTAAGTATGCAAATGGAATGAACCATGATCTTATGGCAACATTGATGAGTTAAATGATGTGTTTATATATGGAAATTTACTTATCTTATGGTTGAACTCATTTGTATCATGAACAAGTGTACTAACTTGTGAAATTGATGATGTTGTATAGGCTTAAGCTAAGGTTATGGTATTGGTAATGATTTATGGCTAATCTATGAATTGTATAAATGAAATGGTAAGTTAGGCTTAAGTTTATACGAGCTTACTAAGCACTCGTTGCTTATGTATTTACTTTCCTTTGTTTTATAGATTATCGGAAGCTCGACGGAGACCTATCACACTATCAAACAGTCAATTCGGTAGTTTTTGAGTAATTTTTGCCAAGGTTAATAATGGCATGTATAGGTTGTTTTGTAATGGTATTTTGTGAATGTAAGTTTTGGTATGTTTGTGCCACTGAAGTTTATGTTTGGTTGATGGGCTTGTAATGCTTGTTAAGTTAGGTCTTCTTGACCACCTTTTGGTAATTGAAATGTATGGTCTTTTGGTATGTTTGTGATGGATTGAAAACGGTCATTGTGATGTGTTTTTGTAGGTGTTTGAATTAGGTTAGATGCTTATGATATGGTCAATTTTGCTTTGGTCTAATCCATAAGGTTTTGATACAATTGAGATGCCTTTGAATGGCATATTGGTTAGATGAATTAGGATGTTTAAAATGGCATGTTTATGTATGTTTGAATGATGTTTAAATCCCTTAATTGTGTACCCAAATGGAATGGTAAATTTTTGGGTTCACACGGCCTGGGACAGCCTCCACGGGGTCACTCTGTTGAATAGGTAAGGTCGAAGAAGTAGGAATCCAGTAGTATATTATGGGGTGGCTGTCAAATTTATTTAATAGTATTATTAATATAAAGAAGTAGACAGCCTCCATGGGTCACACAGCATAAATTGATAGAGATAAGCATGGAGCAATATATGATGCAAAAAAAAAGTAGGTTAAATGCAATAGTTCCACATGATTTGTGCTTTCAGGCTTAGAGATCCATCTTCATTTGCATGGATATGAGCTTCTGCGGAAAATACATCCCCAGGTGATAAGGGCAAGTAGTCAGTGCTATCGTAGGGCTGAAGGATGCCCACTATATCCGCCCAAATAATAGGGTCTTCGGGTTTAAGGATCTTAGTAGCCACCTGATATATAGTTTAATTAATTAATTTCTTATGCTACAAAATCAAAATAAATGAAAAAGAAAAAAGAACAAATTAATTAATTAATACCTTACAATCAATGGTCCAAAGAATAATCCACTTAACCCTACCAACATCATACACCAGGCCTCCGTACAAACCGTCGACTACCATATTCTGCGCAAATGGAGTGGGTAATGAATCTTTTTTAATCGTTACCGGAGCACCTTGGTAACTCGAATAATTCAAGCTCGCTTGGCAGTCATCAGAAACATTCTTAAGCTCACCTTTTACCACTTTATAAGTCGGAGGACAAGCCATTTTTAACTCCTTTTTTATTTCACTCTCCTTCTATATATTATCTACCTCCATACACATATTTATACACAACCTTCTAGCATTACAAGTAAGACTCTTAAATTTAAATATGATAACAAAGTCATTTTATTTTGTATGTGTAAATATCAAATATGGCCCAGACTTAGTTGTACCATTTTTTAATATACTTCAAAGTCAAAGTCATATTATTTAGTTTTAATAAAATAAAACTCGAAAAGCCTTCTTGTTATGAGGATATTAAATGATTAGGACAAAACCCTTATAGTTAACAGGATATTAATGTCATCTATCGTTGTAAGTAGGCATGGACCTTGGCTAAACTGGACAAATTGCCTTTTAGGCCCTCACGCCAACAAGGATTTAATTAACATGCTCTTTGAAAAAGAATCAGTTGAACTTTTAGCTCTAGCAAATAAGAATACTAAAAATATTTCAAAGGAATAATAATATTTCTAGTATTTATTACGAAAAGTTAAAATATAATGAGTAGGTATATCATTACATTGAAGACAAAAGCTCCACAGTTAGGGGGATATTATTGTCATCATGTATATTAGGCCAACAATTTTTATTTCAACTAGTCATCTTATTTCAAATTTAGACCTGAATAACAACAAAAGCCTCATAGTTAGGAGGATATTATTGTCATCTTACCTTCTTTTTAAAAAATATATATTAGACTTGTGAGTTTTAATTGTGCATGGATATGATTAGCTGATACAAAATATAAATAATTGTAATTTATTAAAATCTATTTTTAAACATAACCAACAACGATTAATCAAATAAGTTTATATTTATCTTTTACATTCTTATATATTTTGATCATTGACCATCTAGTTAGGAATCGCTAATTTATGACCAAGTTGAGAATGCAAGGGAATGATCCTTAGTTAGATTTCCAAATAAAATAGTTTAAATTGTTAAGATATTATTATTAGTCTTCCTCTTATTATTAAAAGTCATTTTATTATTGTTAAGAGGATATTAATAACATCTTACGTTGTTTTATATTTCTAAGTTTTAACTTGATAATACTTAGCTCGCAGATCAATCTTTGAGAAAACTCTAGCTCCAGTTAGCTGATCAAAAAAGTTCTCAATCCTGAGCAACTTAATATGGTCACTTTTTTCAGCTGCCTATAATCAATACATAATCGGAGGGTCCCATCCTTCTTCTTAACAAACAATATTGGTGCAGCCCAAGGCGAAACACTTGATCTGATGAACCCGTTATCTAACAGTTCTTGCAGCTAAACTTTCAATTAATTCCTTCACCTCTACTGGAGTGATTCTATACAGCACACCTGATATAGGAGCGATCCTCGAAGTCGCATCAATAGAAAAGTCCACATCTCGAATATTTAGGTCCATTTGTTAGCGTTGTTATAATTCTTCTGTTAAATTTGTTGGCATGCCATTTTGAAATTAAAAAATATACTTACTTTGTAATGGCCTAAATTCAAAATTATCGGAACAGTGGTTTCGTAACCACAAATCCGATTTAAAGAGAAATTTATTTCAATATTTTTGCATGAAAATTGATATGATAGGAAAAATCGTATGAAAATATTGATAGAAAAATTTTACCGATTTAGTGGTTAGTTAGAAAAAGAAATTATTGAATAAATTGGGTAAAAACAAGGTATCGGGACCTTTATCTCATAAAACCGAGTCGAAAATAATTTTATAAATATTTATAAAATGTTAGTAATGTGGTATTAAAATTTCGTTAGGAAATTTTAATGTTTGGGTAGTCAATTAAATGAAAAGGACTAAATTGTAATAGGCGTAAAAGTTGCTAGAATGATTAAATAGCTTAAGAGTCTAATGAGAAAGGATTGAAAAGGCAATTAGACCCAAATTTATTTGGGCTGGACGGCAAGGGCATGAAATCAGCAGGGAATTTGATAAATTAAGGGCAAAATTGGAATATTGCAAAATTAACTAAATAAAGCTAGGACTAAATAGGAAATATCTAGATTTCTCTTCATTTCTCTTCAATTCCAGCAGCTAAAAACGCCATAGGAGGGTTCTCTAAGCTGGTATTTCATAATTTTTACACCAAGTGAGTTAATCCTTGCCTTTTTCTTGTAATTTTTGTGTTTCTAAGACTTTTACAACTAGGTCCTACTATTAAATTCATTAGTTTTTGATTTCATGGATGAAATTGAAAGTCACCATGATTGATTTCTATAAGTTTATGATGAAATAGAATGAAATTAAAGTTTTAATTTATTTATGAGTTGATTTTATTAGGTAATTTCAATGAAAAATTCATTTCTAGGACCTAATTGTGAAAATGTTTGGAATTAAAGTCTATTTCTGAAACTCTGATTCCTAAAGGTTGTAAACTAGTTTAAGGTGATATAATAAAGTGTTAATTGAGAAAAAATAAGCTCAATTGAGAGACTAATTGAGTAGGGATGAAATTCTCATTTATTAAAAGCTTAGGGGAAAAATGGTAATAAACAGTTTGCACTAAAACAATTTGGACAGCAGCAGTACACTAACTTTTAAAAATCACCATAAATTGTATAAATCGAATTATAAGATGAACAATATATGTAATTAAAGCTTATTGAGTCTAGTTTCTCGTAGAAGAAATAGTGTAAGCAATGGATTTGTAAATTTTGAGATATAATGAATTTTGTGAGACAAGGTCAGAATGAATTCGGGTTCCTCTGTTCTGACTTTGAAAAATCATAAAAAATTAAATAAAAATAATTAGAAGCTTAAATTTATATGTATAGAATCCTTAATGAGTCTATTTTTAATATAAATAAACTAGAATATCATTTGAATCCTGTATGAAGAGATAATTAATTTTTAGTGAAGAAGGGTCAGAACTGTTAGACAGCAGAACAGGGGTGACTTTAAAGAATAAATTGTACTGATTGGCTAGACCAAAAATTATGAAAATTTTATGGTAAGAAGATAAATGAGTCTAGTTTCAGGGAAAATTAATGGAACTTAATTTTGAGTTCCGTAGCTCGATTTATAAATAATTTAGTGGCTATGACTTAAGTAGACAGCTTTGAATGAACTATAAATAATAGTTGAATTATAGAGAATGTTGTATATGAACATGAAATGTATTAAATTGATAATTAAATTTATTTATTTAGATCCAGAAGATTCAAATACGAAGCTAGATTGAGGAAAGGAAAAAGTTCAGGATTAGTAGATTTTTGTGCACAAACAAGTATTAAGGTAAGTTCATGTAACTTGAATTATATTCTTAAATGCTTGAAATGCATGTTTTTGATATGAATATGATTTGAATGTTCATTATATGAAATTTTATGAAACATTGATATATTTGATAAAAAAAGGGAAGAAATCTCAGTTGAATGAAAGGAAAATTCGATGGATCTCTGAAAAGGAATTGTGTAAAAAGGATCAAGCCGGACGGGTGATCCTATCTCGATATAGCCCTCCCAGAAGAATATGTGGAAAATGGATTTAGCCCGCACGGGTAATCCGAATTAGGGTCTGAATTTAGCCTGGATGGTAATTCAGATCCAAGCTCATTAGAGTAATTGTCAATTCTGAGGATTTAGCTGGGGTGGTAATCCCGACAATACTCTATGAGTTTATATTACAGGATTTAGCTCGGTCGTAATCCATTTGTAAGGATGAGGTTGTGAGTGTGCTCTTTGAAATGGAAATGTGTGCACATGAATATGAATTGACGGACCCAAAATTGTACACTAAAAGTGTACCTCTGAAAATCCATCGAAATTTCGAGAAATTCAACGGGATAAATATGGAAAAATAACAAGGAAACGAAAATCATGGTATTGATGAGCTCATCAATCACGGTATATATTAATGGTACATGCAAATTATTGTACTAACTTGAATGTTGAGTTTGTGCATATTAGGGTAATAATGCATTGAATGGATATATAAATGTTTATTGTATTGTATTGAAAATATTAGGTAAGTATAATTCTTGTTACATGAGCTTACTAAGCACAAAGTGCTTACTTACCATTTCATTTTCCCCTGTTTTGTAGTGTTAAGAGCTCAAGATCGGATTTGGTGGAGATACATCACACTATCAACCTCGAGGATTTGGTATATAAAGAAACTTTATTTTGGAAATCAATGGCATGTATAAGCTAATAAAGTAAATGATTTTGTGAAATGAATGTAGAGTTAGCCATTGGTATGGTTAACAAACACAGTTTTGGGTATGTGATGATGTTATCTTATAAATATGCATGAATATATTTGGAAAATATGTTGAATTGGTTTGGTTGATGTGGATTGGTCTCGGTTTAAAATTTACAGGAAGGTTAGATATCTATAAAAGGGGATATATTGAGTTTAAAAAATTTAATTTGTAAACTCTGGTAATACTTCTTACCCTATTAGGCAATGAATACGGGTAGGGGTATTACATTTATTGGTATCAGAGCTATAGTTTAGCCGGTTCTAGGACCAATGTAGTAAATACGAGATTAGTTATACATGCCATTTAAATTATTATTGATAGTGTGATATCTCCTGACCATTTAAATGTGTTTTTCTTATAGTAATGTCATCCGACCGAGCTCAATCCGAGGAAGTGGGAGTCATGCTCAAACCCAGTACAAAGAGAAGAAACTAGCAGTAGAAGGCCCGAGACAGAGGGCCGAGGGGAGGAGGCAAAAATAGCCTTCTTTCAAATGATGAATGAATGGTTTAATCAATACTTAAGAACTAACCCTGTAGTGCAGCAAGTTCAAGTTCCCACTCCTGCTCCTCTACCGGTTCCCGAGATCCCACAAGTGCAGTGCATCGAATGCATCGAGAAAAGGAAAAGCTCCAGTAGATAAAATTCAAAAATATGGGGCCAAAGAATTTCGAGCAGCAGTTGATGATGATTCTGAACGGGCTGAATTCTGGTTAGAAAACACTACTCGGGTTTTGAAGGAATTATCTTGTACACCCGAAGAATGTCTGAAATGTGCCGTCTCACTGCTAAAAGACACAGCTTACCATTGGTGGAATACTAAAGCTTCAGTTGTTCCGAAAGAAGAAATTACATGGGAGTTCTTTCAGAATGAATTTAAAAAGAAATATATCAGCCAAAGGTTTCTCGATCAGAAGAGAAAAGAATTTCTTGAGTTGAAACAGGTAACTGATCAGTATCTGAATATGAAAGAGAATTTGTTCGATTGAGTAAATATGCTCGAGAATGAGTACACGATCGAAAAGTGAAATGTGCAAACGATTGAAGAAGGGTTGAATGAAGATATTAAGCTCTTGATCGGAATTCTTGAAATTCGAGAGTTTGCTACATTGGCAGAGAGAGCTTATAAAGCAGAAGAATTGAGCAAAGAAAAGAAACAGGCTGAGAGGGAAGCTCGAATTTTTAGTTAAAGACCAATAGGAAAATCCCAGTTTTCTGCTCCAAAGAAATTGAAGAAATACCAGGATCGTTCTACCTCACCACTTTGGGTATTGGGCAGAGAGCGAGGTTCTCAACACACTAATCCAAGACCTCTACTCCATCGGTGACCGGTGTTGGTAGTGTTGGCACTCCTAAGCCGAGAGATGCCGATCGTAATAAAGCTCATTTTGGTAAATGTCGATTAAAGAGCGGGGCTTGTTACCGATGTGGTTCTTTTGACCATTTCCTCAGAGATTGTCCAGAAAGAGGTGAAAAAGAAGCTGAACAGATATCGAAGCCGAGTAATCCAGTTTTGAGAGGTAGACCACCTCGACCATCTGGTAATGTCAGTGGTAGCCGAGGAGCTACGAAAGATATTGCAGGCAGATTTGAAGCACGAGCACCTGCTAGGACATATGCCATCCGTGCCAGAGAAGATGCCTCAACACCTGATGTTATTACTGCATGATGCGGTAGTAAATTGTAGACAAAAATATATTGTGCTAAAATGTCAGAATGGTGAGTTACTCCGGTTTAAATCTGATCAGGCAGAGGGAGGGTTATCGATATGATTTCGAGAATGGCGCATTGCAGGTATGTCAAAAAGGGTATGATGCTTACTTGGCTTATGTACTTGACACCAAGGTATCCGAGTCAAAAATATAGGCGATTCAGTAGTATGTGAATTTTTCAATGTGTTTCGGAGGAATTACGGGATTGCCACGAAAGAGAAGTGGAATTTTCTATAGATTTGATTCCGGGAACTACTCCGATTTCTATAGCTCCGTACCGAATGGCTCCTACAGAATTAAAAGAGTTAAAGACACAGTTGCAAGAGCTTGTTGATAGGGGTTTTATTCGACCGAGTCATTCACCTTGGGGTGCTCGGTGGTTGTTTGTGAAAAAGAAAGACGGGTCTTTGAGATTGTGTATCGACTCACCGGCAGCAGCTTAATAAAGTAACCATAAAGAATAAGTACCGTTACCGGATTGATGATTTATTTGATCAGCTGAAAGGTGCTACTGTGTTTTCAAAAATTGATCTTCGATCGGGTTATTATCAGCTACGGGTAAAGGAGTCAGATGTGCCAAAAACAGCCTTCAGAACCAGGTACGGGCATTATGAGTTTCTGGTCATGCCATTTGGGTTAACTAATACACCTGCAGTATTCATGGATTTGATGAACCGGATATTCAAACAGTATTTAGACAGATTTGTGGTAGTATTCATTGATGATATTTTGGTTTATTCTCGGGATGAAGAAGAACATGCAGAACATTTAAGAATTGTGTTGCGAATTCTGCGAGAGAAGCAGTTATATGCTAAATTCAGTAAATGTGAATTTTGGCTTCGAGAAGTGGGTTTTCTAGGACATATTGTATCTGCCGAAGGTATCAGAGTAGATCCAAGTAAAATCTCAACTATTGTCAATTGGAGTCCACCGAAGAATGTATCTGAAGTTAGAAGTTTCTTGGGTTTAGCTGGTTATTATCGGAGATTTGTGCACAGGATTCTCTATGATAGCTTCTCCAATGACTCGATTATTGCGAGAAAGATGTTAAGTTCGAGTGGGGTGATGAATGTCAACAAAGTTTCAATCGATTGAAAGATCTACTAACGAAAGCACTGTATTAGTGCAACTGAACCAAGGGTAAGGAATTTGTTATTTACAGTGATGCCTCGTTAAATGGTTTAGGTTGTGTCTTAATGCAAGAAGGTAAAGTAATAGCCTATGCTTCAAGACAACTTAAACCACATGAAAGAAATTACCCAAGTACATGATCTTGAATTAGTCGCTATTGTATTTCTTATTTGAAGATATGGCGGCATTACTTGTATGGTGAGAAATGTCATATTTATACTGATCATAAAAGCTTAAAATATTTGATGACACAGAAAGATTTGAATTTGAGACAGCGCAGGTGGCTTGAACTGATAAAGGACTATGATTTGGTTATTGATTACCATCCGGGTAAAGCTAATGTTGTAGCTGATGCTTTGAGCCGAAAATCTCTGTTAGCTTTGCGAGCTATGAATACCCGGTTATCATTGACTGATGATGGTTCAATCCTAGCAGAATTAAGAGCTAAACCGACATTTTTACAGCAAATATGTGAAGCTCAGAAGATTGATGATAAGTTACAAGTTAAACGAGCACAGTATGAGTCAGGTAATGATTCTGAATTTCAGATTGGTTCTGATGGTTGTTTATTATTCAGAGGTAAAGTATGTGTACCTCAGAATTCAGAGTTCATACAGAAGATTTTACGCGAGGCTCACACCGGTACTATGTCTGTACATCCGGGGAGTAATAAAATGTATAATGATCTGAAAAAGATGTACTGGTGGCCGGGAATTAAACGTGATATCTCTGAGTTTGTATCAAGGTGTTTAATATGTCAACAAGTTAAAGCTGAACATCAGGTACCTTCGGGGTTACTTCAGCCAATTACTATACCGGAATGGAAATGGGAAAGAATCACTATGGATTTTGTATCGGGGTTACCTTTGTCTCCGAGGAAAAAAGATGCTATTTGGGTGATTGTTGACCGATTGAAAAAGTCAGCTCACTTTATTCCGGTACGTATGGATTATTCTTTAGATAAGTTGGCTGAATTATATGTATCTGAGATTGTCAGGTTACATGGGGTACCAGTCTCTATTATTTCGGATAGAGATCCTCGGTTCACATCTCGTTTCTGGGACAAATTGCAAGAAGCCTTGGGTACTCAGTTGTATTTCAGCACTGCATTTCATCCTCAGACAGACGGTCAATCTGAGCGTGTAATTCAAATATTGGAAGATATGCTCCGATGTTGTGTACTAGAGTTTGAAGGTAATTGGGAGAGCTACATACCTTTGATTGAATTTGCTTACAATAATAGTTATCAGTCGAGTATTAAAATGGCTCCGTATGAAGCTTTGTATGGTAGAAAATGTAGAACACCGTTATATTGGACAGAGCTCATGAAAGGAAGATACATGGGGTTGATTTGATCGGAAATGAAGAAAAAGTAAAGGTTATTCGAGATAGTCTAAAAGCAGCTTCTGGTCGTCAAAACTCATATGCCGACCTTAAACGAAAAGAGATTGAATTTCAAGTCAGTGACAAGGTATTTCTGAAAGTGTCTCCTTGGAAGAAAGTCCTCCGATTCAGTCGAAAAGGTAAACTGAGTCCAAGATTTATCGGGCCTTATGAAATCATAGAAAGAATTGGACCGGTCGCTTATCGATTGGCATTACCACCAGAACTTGATAGAATCCATAATGTTTTTCATGTATCTATGTTACGACGATATCGATCAGATCCTTCACATGTTATTTCTCCGACAGAAGTGGAGATTCAACCGGATATGACTTACAGTGAAGAACCGGTCAAAATATTGACACGGGAGACAAAAGAGCTTAGAAATAAAAAGATAAATTTGGTGAAAGTATTGTGGCAAAAGCATGGGATTCAGGAAGCGACATGGGAACCGGAGGAGGCAATGAGGAAACAATACCCAAACCTCTTTACTGGTAAGATTTTCGAGGACGAAAATCCAAAAAGGGGGGAGAGTTGTAATGGCCTAAATTCAAAATTATCGGAACAGTGGTTTCGTAACCACAAATCCGATTTAAAGAGAAATTTATTTCAATATTTTTGCATGAAAATTGATATGATAGGAAAAATCGTATGAAAATATTGATAGAAAAATTTTACCAATTTAGTGGCTAGTTAGAAAAAGAAATTATTGAAGAAATTGGGTAAAAACAAGGTATCGGGACCTTTATCTCATAAAACCGAGTCGAAAATAATTTTATAAATATTTATGAAATGTTAGTAATGTGGTATTAAAATTTCGTTAGGAAATTTTAATGTTTGGGTAGTCAATTAAATGAAAAGGACTAAATTGTAATAGGCGTAAAAATTGCTAGAATGATTAAATAGCTTAAGAGTCTAATGAGAAAGGATTAAAAAGGCAATTAGACCCAAATTTATTTGGGCTGGACGGCAAGGACATGAAATCAGCAGGGAATTTGATAAATTAAGGGCAAAATTGGAATATTGCAAAATTAACTAAATAAAGCTAGGACTAAATAGGAAATATCTAGATTTCTCTTCATTTCTCTTCAATTCCAGCAGCTAAAAACGCCATAGGAGGGTTCTCTAAGCTGGTATTTCATAATTTTTACACCAAGTGAGTTAATCCTTGCCTTTTTCTTGTAATTTTTGTGTTTCTAAGACTTTTACAACTAGGTCCTACTATTAAATTCATTAGTTTTTGATTTCATGGATGAAATTGAAAGTCACCATGATTGATTTCTGTAAGCTTATGATGAAATAGAATGAAATTAAAGTTTTAATTTATTTATGAGATGATTTTATTAGGTAATTTCAATGAAAAATTGATTTTTAGGACCTAATTGTGAAAATGTTTGGAATTAAAGTCTATTTCTGAAACTCTGATTCCTAAAGGTTGTAAACTAGTTTAAGGTGATATAATAAAGTGTTAATTGAGAAAAAAAATAAGCTCAATTGAGAGACTAATTGAGTAGGGACGAAATTCTCATTTATTAAAAGCTTAGGGGAAAAATGGTAATAAACAGTTTGCACTAAAACAATTTGGACAGCAGCAGTATACTAACTTTGAAAAATCACCATAAATTGTATAAATCGAATTAGAAGATGAACAATATATGGAATTAAAGCTTATTGAGTCTAGTTTCTCGTAGAATAAATAGTGTAAGCAATGGATTTGTAAATTTTGAGATATAATGAATTTTGTGAGACAAGGTCAGAATGAATTCGGGTTCCCCTGTTCTGACTTTGAAAAATCATAAAAAATTAAATAAAAATAATTAGGAGCTTAAATTTATATGTATAGAATCCTTAATGAGTCTATTTTTAATAGAAATAAACTATAATATCATTTGAATCCTGTATGAAGAGATAATTAATTTTTAGTGAAGAAGGGTCAGAACTGTTAGACAGCAGAACAGGGGTGACTTTAAAGAATAAACTGTACTGATTGGCTAAACCAAAAATTATAAAAATTTTGTGTTAAGAAGATATATGAGTCTAGTTTCAGGGAAAATTAATGGAACTTAATTTTCAGTTCCGTAGCTCGATTTATAAATAATTTAGTGGCTATGACTTAAGTAGACAGCTTTGAATGAACTATAAATAATAGTTGAATTATAGAGAATGTTGTATATGAACATGAAATGTATTAAATTGATAATTAAATTTATTTATTTAGATCCAGAAGATTCAAATACGAAGCTAGATTGAGGAAAGGAAAAAGTTCAGGATTAGTAGATTTTTGTGCACAAACAAGTATTAAGGTAAGTTCATGTAACTTGAATTATATTCTTAAATGCTTGAAATGCATGTTTTTGATATGAATATGATTTGAATGTTCATTATATGAAATTTTATGAAACATTGATATATTTGATAAAAAAAGGGAAGAAATCTCAGTTGAATGAAAGGAAAATTCGATGGATCTCTAGAAAAGGAATTGACGGTAAAAAGGATCAAGCCCGGACGGGTGATCCTATCCTGATATAGCCCTCCCGAAGAATATGTGGAAAATGGATTTAGCCCGGACGGGTAATCCGAATTAGGGTCTGAATTTAGCCTGGACTGGTAATTCAGATCCAAGCTCATTAGAGTAATTGTCGTTACAGGGGATTTAGCCTGGACTGGTAATCCCGACAATACTCTATGAGTTTATATTACAGGGGATTTAGCCTGGACTGGTAATCCCGCTGTAAGGATGAGGTTCGCGGGAGTGTGCTCTTTGAAATGGAAATGTGCGCACATGAATATGAATTGACGGACCCGAAATTGTACACTAAAAGTGTACCTCTGAAAATCCATCGAAATTCCGAGAAATTCAACGGGATAAATATGGAAAAATAACAAGGAAACGGAAATCATGGTATTGATGAGCTCGTCAATCATGATATATATTAATGGTACATGCAAATTATTGTACTAACTTGAATGTTGAGTTTGTGCATATTAGGGTAATAATGCATTGAATGGATATATAAATGTTTATTGTATTGTATTGAAAATATTAGGTAAGTATAATTCTTGTTACATGAGCTTACTAAGCACAAAGTGCTTACCCTGTTTCATTTTCCCTTGTTTTGTAGTGTTAAGAGCTCGGAGATCGGATTTGGTCGGAGATACATCACACTATCAACCTCAGGATTTCGGTATATAAAGAAACTTTATTTTGGAAATCAATGGCATGTATAAGCTAATAAAGTAAATGATTTTGTGAAATGAATGTAGAGTTAGCCATTGGTATGGTTAACAAACCTGGTTTTGGGTATGTGATGATGTTATCTTATAAATATGCATGAATATATTTGGAAAATATGTTGAATTGGTTTGGTTGATGTGGATTGGTCTCGGTTTAAAATTTACAGGGAAGGTTAGATATCTATAAAAGGGGATATATTGAGTTAAAAAAAAAATTAATTTGTAAACTCTGGTAATACTTCTTACCCTATTCCGGTAATGAATACGGGTAGGGGTATTACATACTTGGTATCCAAGGAGCAAAAAGAATTACATTGTAATTGACTAGAATTTAATAGAGAATTTTGATGGTGTTAATAATTCTTTTAAATTCGCATGAGCGTTTTAATTAGAATAACATATTTAGACTAACGAAAGATATTATAAGAATTCAGGTGCCAACTTTTGTTAGAATTAAAGTATAGAGATTCAATTTCAAATTTGAGTGAAATATAGAGATAAACTTGAAATTTAACCAATTTTATATAATCTAAAAAAAATGCAATATGCCTTACTATTGCACCCAACACTTTTTTTTTTTTTTATCTAGTTGAGACTTTTATAAAGACAGATATAGACAGAGACATAGACATTTTTTTATTAATTCACACAATCGTGTGTGTATATACTATTACAGAATAGAAAAGAAAAAGGAGAAACAAGGCACACAATGTTGAATAGGTAAGGTAGAAGAAGTAGGAATCCAGTAGTATATTATGGGGTGGCTGTCAAATTTATTTAATAGTATTATTCAAATAAAGAAGTAGACAGCCTCCATGGGTCACACAGCACAAACTGATAGAGATAAGCATGGAGCAATATATGATGCAAAGAGAGGCGGGTTACTTGCAACCGCTCCACATGATTTGTGCTGTCAGGTTTAGAGATCCATCTCCATTTGCATGGATATGAGCTTCGGAGGAAAATGCACCCCCACATGATAAGGACAAGTTGTCAGAGCTGTCGTAGGGCTGAAGGATGCTCACTATATCCTCCCAAACAATATGGTTTTCGGTCGGAATGATCTTAGTAGCCACCTGATATATAGTTTAATTAATTAATTTCTTCTGCTACAAAATCAAAATAAATGAAAAATATATTGATTAATTAATACCTTACAATCAGTGGTCCAAAGAATAATCCACTTAACCCTAACAACATCATACACCAGGCCTCCGTACAGACCGTCGACTACCATATTCTGCGCAAATGGAGTGGGTAATGAATCTTTTTTAATCGTTACTGGAGCACCTTGGTAATTCGAATACATCAAGCTCGCAAGGCAGTCATCAGAACCATTCTTAAGCTCACCTTTTACTACTGTATGAGTTGGAGGACAAGCCATTTTTTAACTCCTTTTTTAGTTCACTCTCCTTCTATTCTGCTTCATATCTACGTCCATACACATATTTATACACAACCTTCTAGCATTACAAGTAAGACTTTTAAATTTAAATATGATAACAAAGTCATTTTATTCAAATATTTAATAACATAACTTCAAATTCAAAGTCATATTATTTAGTTTTAATAAAATAAAACTCGAAAAGCCTCCCTGTTAAGACGACAAAACCCTTATAGTTAAAAGGATATAAATGTCATCTATCTTGGCATTGACCTTGGCTAAACTGGACAAATTGCCTTTTAGGCCCTCACGTATGCCAACAAGAATTTAATTAGCAGTGTCCAATGGTACTTTGAAAATATATTGGGAGATAATTTAATTAAATTGAAGACAAAAGCTCCTTAGTTAGAGGGATATTATAGTCATCATGTATATTTCGCCAACAATTTTTATTTGAGTATGCATGTCAAGTAGTCATTTTATTTAAAATTTAGACATGAATATGAACAAAAACCTTATTGTCATCACACCTTTTTCTTTTTTTTCTTTTTTTATAAAATAAATATTAGACTTGTAGTTATAGGAGGATATTATTGTCATTTCACCTTTTTATAAATAAATATTAGGCTTGTGAGTTTTAATTGTGCAAGGATATGAATAGGTGATTGAAAATATACATAATTGTACTTTATTAAAATCCATTTTAAAAAATTACCAACAAGGATTAATCAAATAAGTTTATATTTAATTAACATGTTTTTAAAAACTACTGATAAGTGTTGGGTGCAGTGGTAAAGAAGGAACATTACATTCCCAAGAGAACAACTAGGTTCAAATCTTGAAGGTGAAATTGTTAGGACCCCCAACATGAGCTGTAAAATGGACATCGTAAATACCAAAATATTGTCGAAACCATTTTTTTTATGTGTTTTGGAAAAAATGGGGTCAACTTTAAAAACGAAAACGGGAGTCGCCACCAATCTTTTTAGGTGTGATTGGATCACCTTTAAAACATTTTGTTTTAAAATCATTAGTTTTGGTCTACGAAATAAAAGAACGGGTTCGGGAGTCGATTACGTTTGAGGAAGGGTTAACACCCTCATAACGCCCAAAAATTGGTACCTAATTGATTATCAAGTGTCTTTAATGTCGGAAATTCAAAAATTTTAAGATGTAGTCCTCTTTAAAATATTTTAATTTTGAAAATTGGGGTTCACTCGTATCAAAGTATTGACATTAAGTTAACCTTTTTGGAAATTCCTATATTGAAACCACAAAACGCTATATCGAATAAGTTAGGACAAATTGCTTTGAAATTCCAAGATAGTGGCTTGCATTTGGAAAACCTTTAAAACTTAGAAGGGTACTTAATTATTCGAACTCAACGAGAAAAGTCGCAACCCAATAAGTTAGGGCACTACTTTTTGCGAAGCTTCCAAACACCGAGCATTGCCTTTTTATTTGTTTGAAAATTTTGAAGTCTCGTTTTTTTTTTTTTTAAAATCGATGCATGAAGGAGCATATTAACATAACATACGAGATAACATGTTACTATGATAGGAAAGTAAGAGCATAACGGCATAGATATCTTACACTAATCAACATATATAAAACATGACAATTTTTAATACGAAAAATATACATAAAGCGGAATATACATTAAAGAAGAAATAGGTAAGAATCCCTAAACATATAATTCAACATATATTTAATCATATAAATGATGCGTGATATACAATATATCAATGTACATATATAAAAAAATATTTATTTGAAAATAAAATATAAAAGTCTAAGATATAGCATATAACATAACAATAATTAATACTAAAGTAAAAATAAATATTGTATAATAATAAAAACAAAAGTTTTAAAAATATATATGTACAATATAAACAAATAATAAAAATGTGATATTTAATAATAAATTTAAAATATAATATATAATAAAAATGTATTTATAAGCATAATAATTAAAAATACAAAAGATATTGTTTTAGTAAAATATCGTATAGAATATAAAATATGCAAAAGAATTTATATTTATAATGAAATAATTATAATATATATATATATATAAATATGAATTTAAAGTGAATAATTAATGATGAAATCTATGTATTCTAATATTATAATATCTTCAAAATGTGTAATAATAGAATATAAATAAAAATAATTATTAACATATAAATAAAAATAAATATATAATACAAGTTTAAAACCTTTAACGATAATAATATATAGATAAAAATGTATAATAATATAAAAATGACTTAATAATATATAAAATAATTATAATATATAATATAAAAGCATATATATAAAAATAATATATAACATATAATAAACATATAATATAATAATATATAAATAATGATGTAAAATAATAATAACTTGTGAAAAATAATATATAATAATAATAATAATAATATAAATAATATATAATAAAATAATTTTATAATATATAATATGAAAATAAGGCTAAAAATAAAACAAATAACAATATAATAAATATATAGGGTTAAATTTGAAGTTCAATAAAATCACAGGGGAAATTTAAAAGAAATAACAGTGAATTAAGGCCCTAATTAAAACGCACGTAAAACAAGAGGGACTCATTGGGCAAATTGCCCTATTCCTCAAAACGGCAACGTTTCCCAAAATGTAATTTAACAACTGTCGAGACTAAATTGAAACAATTGTAAAATATTAGGGCCAAATTAAAAAAAATAAAATAATACGTAATTATAAATTAAAATAGGCGAAAGGACCGATTGGGTAATTAACCCAATTCTAAAAAACACGCGGATCCTCCCCGGGTGATCGGGTCAACGCGCGGATCCTATGGCTTAATACGACACCGTTTTGAGCTTATTGAGTTAAGCAGAAACAATGTCGTTTCGAAGAGGCTATATAAGCCAACTTTGCAGCTTAAAGATCATTTTATCACTGGTCTTAAAAAAATAAAAAAAATGCTCTGCAGAGGGGAAGAGAGAGGTCCCAGCTCCGACTTCCGGCCACGGTGTAGTGCTTGCGCACGCACCTCAGGCGCCGTCGTACACGGTGATCTGAAGGCTTAAAAACCTTCGTCCTTCCACAGGTAATCTCTCTTCCCTTAGATCCTTACTCATGCAGGTTAGAACAGTTCGTATATATTCAAAATAAAGCACAAGATATGCGATGTAAATCACCTTTTGAGAGACTGTTGATATTTTTGAATGAATATCTGTGAATATCTTTTTATTCTGTTAAAAAAAGGTCCCTTACATTGTTTTTCGTTCGGGCTTTTATAGCCACTGTTTATTACATAAACTAGAAAGAAATCAAAGATTTCTTTCCATTTCTTGTCCACTATATCTTTGACCGTGATCTGCTGAGATTCTTTTAAGTTTCCTTTTTCCTGCTCTATGTATCTGCTGTGTTTCCTTTTCTGTTTCATGTCCTTTGTCTTGTTTTGCAGGTATTTGCGAGAAATCCGGCGGTGGCAAAGGCTTGACGATGGTCCACTGGTGGCGTTGATCTCGGTATGACTCGAAGCCTAGAATCGTAGCCTTGATGGGGGTAGCTGGAACGGCAGAAACCGAAGGGTCATGAGGCTTGGCCACGGAACCTCTCGCTTTTGCTGTGAGGAGAAAGCGCGAAACCCAGGGATTTATGCCTTAGTGTAACAAGTTGGGCCACTTTTGTCCTGGGCTAAGTGGGGTGTAATGGGTATAGGGTAGTTAGGCTATAGTGTTTGGTTTTAGGCCTACGGCCTATTATAAATGGACTGTGGACTGTTAAATATTTATTTATTATTTATTTGGTTTACAGCCCGGTCAAATTTGGGCTACTACAAATATCATATTTCTTTTAAAAAAATTTAGTTGTCAAAATACATCAGGGTCCACTTGTTCCCAATTTGGCATCCATTTTCCTCTAAAGTCCTTCTGAGTAGGGAGAATCTTTTTCAACACAAGGTCCCCTTCATGGAATTCTCTTGGACGAACTTTCTTATCATAAGCTCGCATCATTCGCTTCTGATACATTTGACCATGGCGAATAGCTTTTAGCCTCTTTTCTTCGATCAAGTTCAATTGGTCATACCGGGATTGTATCCATTTAGCTTCATCCAACTTTATCTCTGACAAGACTCAGAGAGACGGTATTTCCACTTCAATGGGTAACACTGTTTCCATCCCATAAACCAACGAGAAAGGAGTTGCCCCAGTAGAGGTTCTGACGGACGTTCGATAAGCTAAGAGTGCAAATGGTAACTTCTCATGCCAATCTTTGTAGGTTTCAGTCATTTTCTCTACTATCTTCTTGATATTTTTATTAGCAGCTTCCACTGCCCCATTCAATTTTGGGCGATACGGAGAAGAGTTATGATGCTTAATCTTGAACTGACTGCAAACTTCTGCTATTTTTTTGTTGTTCAAGTTCAATGCATTGTCTGATATGATCTTTTCAGGCATCTCGTACCGACAAATAATCTCTTTCTTCAAGAATCAACTTACAGCTGACTTAGTAACATTTGCATAAGAAGCAGCCTCTACCCACCTTGTGAAGTAATCAATGACCACAAAGATAAAGCGATGCCCATTTGAAGCTTTTGGTGATATTGGCCCAATGACATCCATGCCCCACATGGAAAAAGGCCATGGAGAAGTCATAACATGTAGAGGGGAAGGTAGTACATGAATCTTGTCTCCATAAATCTGACATTTATGGCATTTCTTGGCATAGTTGATACAATCCCCTTCCATAGTAGACCAATAATATCCAAACCTCATGATTTGTCTAGCCATCGTGAAACCATTAGCGTGCATCCCACAAACACCCTCGTGAACTTCTTCCAAGATTAACTTAGCTTCCATGGCGTCAACACATCTCAATAGTACTTGATCTTTTCTTCTTTTGTACAAGATGTCCCCATCCAAAACGTAGTCGCAGGCTGATCTCCTTAAAGTTCGCTTATCATTTTCAGTTGCTTGTTCTGGGTATTTACGATCTCTCACATATCACAATATATCCTGATACCAAGGGTTTTCATCCTTTTCTTCTTCCTCAATGTTACAACAGCGAGTTGGAGCCTCAAAGATACTCATCTGAATGGGTCTCATCTCCTCCTCTTTATTTGCTTTAATCATTGAAGCCAAGGTTGCTAAAGCATCTGCCATCTGGTTTTCGTCTCGTGGGATATAATTGAAGGTGATGTCATTGAATTCCTAAAGTAACCCCAAAACTACCTTTCGATAATTGATCAATTTAGGATCCCTTGTCTCCCATTCACCTCTAAGCTGGTAAATTACCAACGCAGAGTCTCCATATATTTCCAAGGTTCTTATTCCTCGCTCTATAGCCGCTCGGAGTCCCATGATGCACGCTTCATACTCGGCCATATTGTTTGTGCAGTCGAAATCCAATTTACATGTGAATGGATAATGATCACTATTTGGGGATACCAAGACTGCCCCAATTCCATTTCCTACCGCATTGGATGTGCCATCAAAGTTCATCCTCCATGTACGCTCTTCAATAGTTGCCACATACATCAACTCCTTATTAGGGAAATCAAAATTTAATGGCTCATAGTCTTCTAAAGCTCTGCTCGCCAGAAATTCTACTATCGGGCTCCCTTTTATAACTTTTTGACTCACATAGACTATGTCAAATTCTGAAAGAAATATTTGCCACATTGTCATTCTTCCATTTAGTGCTGTTGACTCCATCATGTACTTTAATGGATCAAGTTTTGAAATTAGCCAAGTCGTATGATATAACATATATTGCCTCAACCTTCGAGTTGTCCAGATTAAAGCACAACACAATTTCTCAATTGGCGAATATCTCATCTCACACTCTGTGAATTTGTTACTGAGGTAGTATATCGGCTTCTCCTTTCTTCCCGACTCGTCATGTTGGCCAAGCACACATCCCATATAATTACTAAACACTGATAAGTATAGTATTAATGGTCTATCTGGATTGGGAGGAGATAACACTGGAGTATTTAACAAGTATTGCTTAACCTTATCAAAAGCATTCTGGCATTCCTCATCCCAAATGCCTTGATTGTGCTTTCTAAGGAGGCGAAAGATAGGATCACACTTCTCAGTTAGTTGTGAAATAAACCGAGCGATGTAATTCAATCTTCCTAGAAATCCTCGAACTTCCTTCTGAGTTTGTGGTGGAGGCAATTCTTGTATGGCTCTGACCTTATCTGAGTCCACTTCTATCCCCTTTTCGCTGACCACAAAGCCTAATAACTTCCCCGACCTAGCTCCGAAGATGCACTTTGCTGGATTAAGCTTCAACTGAAATTTCCTTAATCTCAGGAACAACTTCCTCAAAACCTCAATATGTTCCTTATCTGTTCGAGATTTAGCAATCATGTCATCAACATACACCTCAATTTCTTTGTGCATCATATCGTGGAATAAAGTAACCATAGCCCTTTGGTATGTTGCCCCTGCATTCTTCAACCCAAAGGGCATTACCTTGTAACAAAAGGTGCCCCACAATGTTATGAAGGTGGTTTTATCCATGTCTTCCGGATGCATCTTTATCTGGTTGTACCCCGAGAAACCATCCATGAAGGAGAACAACGAATATCCTGCTGTGTTGTCTACCAAAGTGTCCATATGTGGCAAAGGGAAATTATCTTTTGGGCTAGCTTTGTTCAGATCTCTGTAATCAACGCACATTCGTACTTTCTCATCCTTCTTAGGGACTGGTACAATGTTAGCTACCCATTCAGAGTACTTCACTTCTTGTAAGAACCCTGCATCGAACTGCTTCTTGACTTCGTCCTTTATCTTCAATACGATATCTCGCCTCATTCTTTCGTAATTTCGTTGGGTGGCCTACAATCCTGTCTTATTGGAAGACGATGCACCACAATATCAGTATTTAACCCTAGCATATCTTGATAGGACCATGCGAAGATATCCTTGAACTCACATAGCAACTCAATCAGTCCTTGCCTTGTGTCCTTGGCAATGTGCATGCCGATTTTCACCTCTTTCCCTTCCTCTATGGTTACATTCTCTATTGCCTCTTTCTCATGGGGCATGATTTGTTTCTCCTCCTGTTTTACCATCCTCAACAGATCAAGAGACACATCATAATCCAGGGCATCCTCAAAATCCTAAGATTCTTCTAAACACATGTCTTGCTCGCGAGAGAAATCAGGATTTGTAATATCAGTGCTCATGCCATTGATATCTAGGGATCTGTGAAGTATAAAGAATATACAAAGAATGAACGAACTTAAGAATGATTATTTATGTGCTCTGAATGAAAGAATAAGAATTGCAAAAGTTTAATGGAATATTGGTTGATAAAAATGAAACAATACTCGTTCAAATTGGTAAAAGTTATGATTTATTTAAAAAACAATAAATGATCGTAAGCCCATCCCACAAAATGTAATCCTATTACTCCTAGGCTCTAGAGTAACAAGAATGTTTTGAAAATTACTCTGAAAAATTCCTAAAGACTACAGGAAGTTCCTCCGCAGTCCAATTGTTCAAAGAACTTCCCGGTTCGTAAGGGCGAATGCCTTCAAGGTTTCCTTGCTCTGATCATTCGTCGTGTATAGCATTAACCTGATGACATTCTTTTATAGGTAACCCTCTCGATATGAAGGTTTGGGATAGTGGAGGGAATGTCATCGGCTCCCACTCCACTTCTCTTCCATTAAGGCGCGCCCTTCTTCCCTCTTGGCGTTTTTCAACTTCCTTCCTCATTTGCTTATAGCCTGGCTTGACGCCCAGACCAAAGCGATCTCTTTTCTCTTTCAGTTCTGGGATTTGAGTTCCTCCCTACAGGTATTTTCCTAACCCTCTTCTTGATAAGGCTCTCTTTCCCACCATCATTTTTAGAGCCATCCTCGTGGCTCTTGCTATCTTTGGCACCAATGACGCACTCCCTTCTGAAATGAAGGTTGCATTCACAAATTCTAAAGAGTGAAAGGAACACTCAATAGACTCTTCATTCGTCTCGACATAAGGGGCCTTGCTAGTGACTGCGACTATAATGTCCTCCTCTGCATTGATAGTTACTAACCGTCCATCTGTCACTAACTTTAATTTTTGGTGCAATGATGAGGGCACCGCTCCCGCTGAATGTATCCACGGCCTCCCTAATAAGCAATTGTAGGAGGGCTTGATATCCATCATCAAGAAGTCTACTTCGTATATACTTGGCCCAATTTCCAAGGGGATATCGATCCTTCCTATCACCTTTCTTTTTGTACCGTCGAAGGCTCTTACCCAATTTTGACATGTCTTCATGTGAGAACCATCAATGGGTAATCTGTTCAATGTAGACAACGGTAGAACATTCAAGGCCGATCCATTATCAACGAGCACGCTTGGGAGTGTGTACTCCTTGCATCGAGTGGTGATGTGCAAGGCCTTTGTTGAACCCCTGCCCCCTGGTGGGATTTCATCATCATTAAAGTAGATGAAATTATCGGCACTTATGTTATTTACCAACCGGTCCAGCTTGTTAACAGATATGTCATGGGTGACATATGTTTCGTTGAGCACCCTCATCAATGCATTCCGATACACCTCAGAACTCATAAGTAAAGCCAATACTGATATGCGAGCCGGCTGCCTACGCAACTACTCGACCACACTATATTCGCTATGTTTAAGGAACTTTAGAAATTCCTTAGCCTCTTCCTCCTTTACTGGCTCCTTAACAGGTACTTCAGCCTCTTTCTCTTTCTCCGTACTTACATTCTTTGATTTTGTGGGCTCCTCTCTGATGCCCACCGTATCATACCGCTTCTCACTCCGCGTATGGAACCCTTCAACCTGTACCTCTTTAGACGTACTGGCTATATTCTTCTCCTCCGGCACTGTCACACTGCAGTCATAACTCCATGGTACCTTCTCGCTATCTTTATAAGGGAAAGGCGTAGGCTTATGGATAATGACCTTAGGTACTGTTTGTGCTCCCACTTCATTATTCCCCAGTAGGGGAATAATAATCCTTGGCCAGTTAGTTCCTTTCTGTTCATTCTCCAGCACACATACTTGTTTTTCACAAGAGCTATCTTCAAAAATTTGTAACTCTTTGTTGTCGATAAAGCCTTGCACCAAGGCCTTAAATTCTTCACACTCTTAAATTTCATGTCCTCTTTTCTCATGGAACTCACCATAGTTCCTTGTTAACATACCTCTCTTCGTCATCTCTTCCCAAATCACCTTCATAGGCATCATCACCTCAACAACATCTTCCTTCAATCTCCTCTCGCTGGTCTCACCAATGGCATTCACTCCTTGATCGCTATGATTTGGTAATGGGTTTTCAGTATTAGGGGTATTGTCAAACTTTACTACCCCCAACTTAATAAGCCTCTCTACGGCCTTCTTAAAACCGGTACAGTTTTCGATCGAATGCCCCGGTATTCTAGCATGGTATTCACATCTGGCGTTGGCATCATACCATTTGGGATATGGCGGCTGCAGTGGTTTCAAGTGAAAATGAGCAATAGCATGCGCATTGTATAAGCTTTGATAAAGCTCACGATACGTCACGGGGATAGGTGTAAACTGCATCTTTTCAGAATTCTGCCTTATACCCGACTCTTGCCTCTGAGAACTCTGTTGCTCAACCGTAGCTGTTTTAGGTTGACCAACTGTGATTGCCTTCGTGTTGAAGGTGCTTGTGTTATTCACTTCACTATCCTTTCTCCTTGGGACCGATCTTTTGGTCACTTCCCCCTCGATTTTGCCACCCCTTATGGCATTCTCGATCATCTCTCCCGCCATGACTATATTTGCAAAACCTTTAGTAGTACTTCCAATCATGTGAGTGATGAATGGAGCCTTTAGAGTGTTGATGAACAACATGGTAGTCTCTTTCTCCAACAACGGTGGTTGAACTTGCATTGCTACCTCTCTCCATCTCTGTGCATATTGCCTAAAATTTTCATTAGGCTTTTTCTCCATGTTTTGCACGTGATCCTATCTGGAGTCATGTTAGTCACATGATTGTATTGTTGCATGAAGGCCTGTGCAGGATCCCTCCATGAACTTATTCTGGCCCGGCTCAGTTGATTATACCATTTGGCTGCTGCTCCAATTAAATTGTCTTGGAAACAGTGGATCAACAGTTGATCATTGTTCACATACCCAGTCATCCTCCTACAGAACATCGTAATGTGGGCCTCTGGGCAAGTAGTCCCGTTGTACTTCTCAAATTCTAGCATCTTGAATTTGTGAGGAAGCACCAAGTCTGGGACCAAGCTTAGATCTTTGGCATCAACCCTATGATGCCCATCAACATTCTCTAAAACCTTGAACTTTTCCTCCAGCCATTTGCAGCGTTCTTCCAACTGTTTTGCAGCCTCAGTTCTTAGATCTTTTTTTTCAGCCTTATCTAAGTCAGGAATGACAGGATTTGCAGGATTGTCGCCCAAATTGAACCCTGAGCCGGTTGGGAAATTTATGGGGATCCTAGCATCGACCGGCCCTTGTTAAGGCCTTATAGTAACAGACGGCCTCTTAGGAAGTGCCTCGGTTTGTGTAGGCACCTGGGGTAGGGTGAAACCTGCAGGGTGATCCTCATTATCCTCGCCAGTAATTGCCATGGGAGCCTTTCCCTTATACATGGCCCTCAGTAGTTGAGCCATCTCAGCCATCATGTTCCTTTGAGCCTCTAAAATTTGCTCTCTCATGTCGTTTTGTATTTTTGCCAATTGCTCTTGCAATTGGTCTTGCATGTCCTTCTATAGCTGCTCAAATCTTTGGTCCATGTTCTTAGTTTTTCCACAGGTCCCGTAGTGATGTGTTGCTTCCAGATTTTCTTTCTTTTACTCTCTTTCTCCCTATTAATTTTAACTAATTAGGGTCTTTCTATAAACTTGAATGCGTATGATACAATGAGATGCTATGTAATGCAAATGCATGAATGCAAAAGATGTCGATTCTGATTCAGTTTCATTTTAGAAAATATTATTTAAGGAACAAAATCTTTTCATAAAATGAATTACAAATACGCTTTCGCCCGTAGGCCTAAAGTCTTAACCCTATCTAATAACAATGCTAACTCTCGTCCTTTGTCTGACGATGACTCATACATTATACTCAGCATTCTAGCTTGTACTGCCAAATCCTGTAAGTGGTCAGCAACCTCTTGAATCTGAACTAAGGCCTCTCCCATGAGATAATCCCTATTTCCAACTTGATTCTGAAGATGGTGAAGTTCTTCCTTCCACTGTTCTTCTCTTGCCTCAAGCTACTCAATCCGTAGCTCACAGTTCTGTAGTGCTGTTTCCAACCTTTCAATATATCGTGCTTCATTTCTTCGATCTTATTCAAGCTTGCCTTTAACTCGATCGCAGAGTTACGACTTTGGTGATAATGAAGAGATCGTCCAAGCTCAGCTACCTTAGTTTTTAATCCTTGATTTTCCTTCTCTAGGGTCTGATTACGCGACTGCTTCTCTTGAAACTTCTTCTCCTAATACTCGGCTTTGGCCCTTTCTTCTTGAATCTCTTGCTGCCACTGCTCTGAAGATCTCCTTAATCCAACCCTTTTCAATGTTACCTGGGCCTTTTTGTAGTGCGTCTTTAAATCATCTCGATCTTCCTCGATCTCTCTCTTTTCCTTTCTTACCTTTTCGACCTCCATCTTTTGCACATCGACGTCTAAGCTCAAGTATATCCTTTCTTCCTCGAGCTTTGCTATCCTCTTGTCGAGCTCCAAGTTTTTTCTCTCAAACTCTTGCTTCATAATTTCTAACTCCGAGGGCGCCACTTGTAAATATTCCTCCATCAGTCGAGCTCCTTCCATGCTTGGCTTAGGGATGTTATCATTAATACTTCTACCTCTCCACTCGACGTACTCCGGAGTCGTAGCAGGGCTAATAGCTACTCTCTTTAATCGACAAGTTTTGTTCCAAGCACTAGAGATCTCACTGACCTTCCTCTTGTAGTCGGCTCCTCTATACGCGAACTCACTCTGAACCAACCCGTAAGTTGCCGGTATGAACTGTCTCAATCCATGTTGCCTCAACCCAAGCAAAGGGGCATAACCAATGGCACCCCAAATTCCCAATAAAGGGACCCAATCAAAACTGTCGCATCGGTAAAGAATCTCACCAGGAATCATCCATGGAGCCCTCCACTCCACATCTTTTGACTATAGGTTCTGAAGTAGCACTATCCAATTTCTTTAGGGAACATCAACTCTCCTAGTTGAAGCTGCTATGTCTTTCAACGGGGAGTGATCCTCAAAGAAGACCCAACAAACCACCCTATCTATCAACCGAAAGTGACTGTAGAACCAAGCTAAAAGTAACTGAGCACAACCAACAAACCTGCCTACACTGGCCCTCCTACATGTATACAAGGACCTGAATGTCTCTGCCAAAATCGCAAGAACAGAAGTGACCCGTTTGCTAAGTCGATGGAAGAGATCCGTGGTCGACTTATCCACATATCCCAAGACCTTGGGGAAAACTATCAATCCATATAAGCTTAAGGCAAAAATGTCTACCCTCTTCACCTCGTCTGGATGTGTCTGGATCAGATCTTTCAAAGCTCCCCACGTAATGTACTTACTCTCACCCTTTTCCTTAATTCTAGCCATGATCCACTGCTCGCTCATCCCCGTAATGGTCATCAACTTCTTACCAAAGGTTGGGACACAAGCAGCTCAAGAATAAATCCTATCACACTGAAATCTAGGACACCGAAGTAAAGCTGTGTACTCCTCCACAGTAGGCACTAAATCTACCTCCCCAAAGGTAAAACAAGCGTATCTTTGGGTTCCAAAGCGGCGAGAGAGCTCGAAACAAGTTCTCATCAACCTGAATATCAAACAAATAGGGCAAATCTCTGTACTTACCGTAGAATGATTGCTTGGTCTCATTGCCCCACTGATCCTAAATGGCCTTAAGCTCCTACAGATTATTCTGTGTGACACTGATGCGAGTGTAGTCTGATAGCTCTGACATATATCCCACAGTTATGCTATCCCCTTTTCCTAGTTGAGTTTGCTCAGACCATCTATGGACGTTAGCGTTGCCCTCCACTCTATCAAGAAGTCCGTTCTCCATAATAAAACTTTCTAACTTAAAAGCGATCGTGAATCGATACCTTTTAAATGCGAAATGACATGCAATGAAAAAAGGAAAGCGATCGATATCACATAATATTAATAAACTCAAGAATGATATGTGAGGGTAATATCTAAAGTATAATTCTAACTAAGTTGTGCTCTTACGGTTTTTCTATATGAGGTTTTAGTTCTAAAGTTGAGGTACCTGAACCAGTAGATTCCTCGATTCTCACCCATTATAGGCTCATTTGAATCGAGTTTAGTTCAGGGGAATACATTTCCCTATGGCTACACGGAGATGAAAATCTCACGAAACCATAAGTACGGATGTATCCCGAAAGTGATCCACTATCCTACACGGAGGCGAAAACCTCATGAAGGCGTAGTTTCTCACTCCCACTTAAGGATGTGACCACAACGGTCATGCAAATGCAATGCGTATCAGAATATATAACATATGGAATAATACAAACACATGTAATGCAAAGAGGATTGAATTTTAAAATTTTTCAAATTTTTGACATTAAGACAAAAGGTAATCAATTATACGGCTTGACTCTCTTATTAGTCCCTAGCGAGTCGCCAAGCTACCGAGACCATTTTTAACGGGTTTGAAAAAATGGGTTTCGACTTTATAAAAAAACGAAAACGGGAGTCGCCACCAATCTTTTTAGGTATGATTGGATTACCTCTAAAACATTTTGTTTTAAAATCATTAGTTTTGGTCTACGGAATCAAGAAAACGGGTTCGGGAGTCAGTTATAAACGAGGAAGGGTTAGCACCCTCGTAACGCCCAAAAATTGGTACCTAATTGACTATCAAATGTCTTTAATGTCGGAAGTTTAAAATTTTTAAGATGCAATCCTCTTTAGAATATTTTAATTTTGAAAATTAGGGTTCACTTGTATCAAATGAATCAAAATATTACATCCAATAAGTTAGGAAGCAATATTTTTAAGACATTCGAAGCTAAGCTAGCCCTTTTTGAAAATCCCTATCTCAAAACGACAAAACGCCATATCTAGTAAGTTAGGACACAACGCTTTGAAATTCCAAGATAGTTGCTCGTATTTTGAAAACCTTAAAAACTTGGAAGGGTGCTTGACTATTCGAACTCAACGAGAAAAGTCGCAACCCAGTAAGTTAGGGAACTACCTTTCTCGAAGTTTCCAAATACCAAGCATTGCCTTTTTATTTTTTGAAAACTTTTGAATCTCGTTTTTAATTAATGCATGAAGAACCATATATATACATTATAACATGTAAGATAGCATATTACAATAATAGGTAGCTAAAACATGCATTTAAATAATATAATAGCAATAATATAAAGGTCCTATACTAGATACATACATAAATATAGCAAATCTTAGTTACATAACAACGTACATATTAAGATATACATAGCATATATTGAAGATGAATAAGTAAAATATACGAACATACAAAGTAATAATTAATTTAAAAAACGATGCATGATATACAATTAGACATATAAATATATATACAAAACAAATGTGATAATATATAAAAAATAATAATAATGTAGTAACATATATATATCAAACAAACAACACTTAATAATATTATGAAACGAGCATTTAATATATAAATGATATAAAATATAACAATATATAAAAGATTTAATACGTATTAAAATATAAAACAAAGTGAGTAATTATTTAAAAAATATACATATATAGTTAAAATACAATTTTAATAATGCATGATAATAATATAGATAATATATATGTAATGAAAAACAATTTTATAGCACATGGTATAAAGTATAAATTTTTTTTAAAAACATGAATAAATAATTAAGAGAATATATATTACCAATTTTGTACAAAAATCTATCAAAATAATAATATAGATAATAATATACAAAAATACATAATAAATATGATGTAATAATAATATAAAATAACATATATTAAAGTGTAAAATACTATAATAATAAAATATAAAATAGTATAATAAATATTATGTAATAAAATATAATATAGATATAGGTAAATAATAATATATAAATAAAGTTTTTTTTTTAAAAAAGGACTAAAATTGAATTAAAATAAAAATCAAAGGCTAATTTAAAAAAAGAAAGGGTTTGGACCCAATTGCAATGCCTATGTAAACCCCAGAGACTCATGGGGAAAAATTCCCTTACCCCTAAAACAGCACCGTTTTAATCCATGACTTAAAATGGCTATTGCAGGGACTAAATTAAAACTGAAACAAAATATTAGGGCCAAATTATAATAATAATAGAATGGATTTATAAAATTTAAAAATGCAGAGGGACCAATTAAACAAATATCCCAAGACTTAAAAAACGCGGATCTCTTTCGGGTTTCCGGATCAACACGCGGACCCTAGAAGCTTTAGAACGACATCGTTTTGAGCTTATTAGATTAAGCAGAAACGATGCCGTTTCGTTGAAACTATATAAGGCTGATTTCCTTTGTTGAAATTCATTTTAGCCTGTCTCAAAAAAAAAACAGAGAGAATTCTCCCTCAAATCTCTCCGGCCCTCTAAGCTCCGATCAAGGGACCATCACTGCTCATCCTTGAGCTCCGTCGTGCGTGGTCTTTACGCGCCGACGCGCCATCCTAAGGACCACCGCACACGGTGGCTAGGGTTCGAGAAACCCTTCCTTTTTCCTTGCGAATCGTCAGGTAACCCCTTTCTCTCTTGTTTTCCTTTATTATATTTCTTTCCATTTCTTGTCCACTGTATCTTTGACCGTGATCTGCTGAGATTCTTTTAAGTTTCCTTTTTCCTGCTCTATGTATCTGCTGTGTTTCCTTTTCTGCTTCGTGTCCTTTGTCTTGTTTTGTAGGTATTTGCGAGTAATCCGGCGGTGGCAAAGGCTTGACGATGGTCCACTGGTGGCGTTGATCTCGGTGTGACTCGAAGCCTAGAATCGTGGCCTTGATGGGGGTAGCTGGAACGACAAAAATCGAAGGGTCATGAGGCTTGGCTTCTGGAACCTTCTGTTTGTGGCGCGAGGAGAAAGGCAGAAACCCTAGGGTTTCATGCCTTAGTGTAACAAGTTGGGCCAGTTGGGCCACTTTTGTCCTGGGCTAAGTGGGGTGTAATGGGTATAGGGTAGTTAGGCTATAGTGTTTGGTTTTGGGCCTACGGGCTATTATAAATAGGCTGTGGACTGTTAAATATTTATTTATTATTTATTTGGTTTACAGCCTGGTCAAATTTGGGCTACTACAAATATCATATTTCTTTTAAAAAAATTTAGTTGTCAAAATACATCAGGGTCCACTTGTTCCAAATAATTGTTCTAGTTCTTGTTTGTATAATTGACTTGCAATTTTTATATGAGTAGGTGTATCAAGTATTTAATTTATTTAAAGCAAATATTTTTTTAGTCTTAATTAATAAAAATGAAAATGACAAGAACCTTATTGTTAAGAGGATATTATTGACATCTTTCGTTTAAGTTTTAACTTTGCGAGATTTCAAACACTAGATTTTACTGACACCCTTAACATGATGTTTGTATACGAGTATATGTTGTCTGATTATGTAAATTAATGCATGTATGAATATGTTATATGACCATGCATGTGACTTTATGGCGAAATCGGTTTATTTTTGTTGAGTTTGTGACACATCTGATCTACAAAGCGTGGAATTCCATGTCTTCTGATTTTTGTTATTGTACAACTGCATGTCTTACATGCTTCTCATTCAGATTCTATATTTGCATGCCATGTCACATTTCATGGGGTTGGGATAATATGGTAAGGAGAAATATCTTTTACTTTAATGATTTGCACTATCTGGTGGGTTAACCACATTTCTGTTCTGGCAGCTTGACAGCAATTATAATGGTTTGACCAAATACTTCTAACTTGATAGTTTGACTACAATTCTAGTGGCATTGCTCACAATTATCTGTTGGTGCGTAACATCCCAAACCCGACCTAGACGTTATGACCAAATCTGGAGGAGTGACTACGACTCATTTGAAAATCCAATAATCGTTGAACACTTATAAACGTGACGCTAGCTTTCGCTAAGTAAAAATCCAGTTATTTAAGAACTCATCTTAACCAATTTGATGAAACCTTTGATTATTTATACTTTTAAAACATTTAAGTTTGCAACGGAATTTTAATCTAGTTCGATTTTGTAAATTGCGATTTGTTTTTGGAAACCTTGGTTTTGCATATATAATGAATACCATAAGAAATACGTCAAAATAAGTAAAAATGGGAAATAAAACAAGTTAAAATTCAAAGTTTAACAAAAATAGTCCCAAAATTATCGAAACAAAACGAACTAGATTTTAATTAATACTAAATAAAAACATTTATCCGAGCTTCTGCCACATCGACCCATCTTAAACTTGAAGGTTACCTAAAAGTAAACAAATGTAGGTGAGCTTTCGAGCTCAGTGTGTAACTTATAAAACAAAATCACAAATTTAATTTAAAACATGTTTTCAGAAATCATTCAAACATATATTACATAACAGAGCAGAAACTGAACGTATCAGATATAGAAACACAATCCTACCTCCATTCGCTACACACCATCTCTGACCATCCCTACACACCATATAGGGTATATGTACCTATCCAACCCTACACATGGCTTAGAGACTGTATGCCACTTTTTCAGAACATTTGCAGTCTAGCTGCCAGATCATAAGGCATTAATTCCCCAGTAACAAAAATATATGTGTGGCTGAGCCACCAAATATGACAAATAGATTAAACTTCCTACACTTCCTCTTCAAACATATATCCCACACAATTTTCATGCAGAAATATAGATACGAAAAATGTATATGACATATATGTTTATCATGACAGATACAGATTTTGTCGCTCGTTGTTTTCTCAGATTTTTGTTACGCACATGGATATTTTCTGACATGGGTTACAGAAATGAGTATACCAACACCTAAAAACATCATACACTTAACGAATTAGCCAACAATAATGGATCGGTTTAAGAGGATATGCTCCTCAATTTTGATAAAAATACCAATCCTGTCCCTACCAATTACTCCAAACAGCCACAACAGTTCAAAATTTGCAAAAATCCCTTACCTTCGGATTATCAACACCTCCAAAATCTTGAGTCGCTGAAAGATTATTCGTTTCTTGACTTTCCTCTAAATCTTGAGTTTCCCCTAAACCCAACCAACAATTAACAATGATAAGACACACCAACAAGGCTATAACTAACGAAAGAAGATTTCCATAACGAAGAAGAGAAAAACGATAATTACACATGAATCAATTTACAATCTATTCAATCAACACTTACTACTGAACTTGATTGAAAGAACAAAAAAAAAATTGGGGACAACAAAGATCAAGAAAAGAAAGCAACAACTTGAGAACTTACCAACAGAGAACCCTTGTGAAGAAGAAAGGAAAGAAAGTAAATTTGTTGAAAAGAAAAGAAAAAGAAAGAAAAAAGGAACGTGAAAATAAAAGAGAGGTTTTTGGAAAATCTTTTAGTTCTCAAAAATAAAATAATCCCCACAAAATCAAATCCTTAGCCACAACCAAAACCCTTAACCACCAAAGCCCTTAACCACCAAAGCAGATACTGACTTATGGAAAAATTTAATAAATAAAATACACCAATATTTGGGACGTTACATGGTGTGCTTTTGGATGGATGAGTTCTGGGAACTCTAATTTGGTGTGTATGAGTTGGGTAAGAAATTTTCTAAAAAATCATGCATGTTTTTTTCTGAAAATTCATTGCATTGACATAAACATAAATTCTTAGTTTTGCTGAATTGTTCGTTATGAAGCTCTCTGTAATACTTTGATTTGTTTATTGTGTTCTTTATGTTCTTTGTTTCAGTTTAGTTACACACTAAGCTTTATAGCTCACCTTTTTGTTTTACCCTTTTAGGTATTCATCAATCTTAGGATCTGTCGATGCGAGGGAGTTTGGATTGCATTCTCGAAAAATTAATTAAGATGGTTTTATGTTTTTAACTATGTTGGACTGTAAATTATTTTTTGGACTTTGTTTTGGGTTTTTGTTCTATTCGTCAGTTTTTGGTATTTTTAACTTAAAACTACAAAATCACTCGAACTTACAAATTGGTATTCGATTTTCAAAACTAAACTCAGGCAAATTTTCCGCTGGTAAACTAAGAAAATGATTGAGTGATTTTGTCATAAAATAATTGTTTCGAGTATGAGATTATTTAAAGAATACATAAAAGGTCTAGCTAAACATTTTATTTCCTGACCATTTATTTTTAGAATCTTCGTTTTCCAAGATAAGATGAGTTACAGGATCAAGTGGCTAAATTTTTAAATTTATCGTTGTCCCCTTCACACTTGGGTCATAAGTTCTAGGCCGAGTGTAGGGTGTTATAGTGTTCACCTTTTCTCCATTTCAGAGATAGGTAGGATCATCACATTGTATTGCTTTTAGTGTGACTTAAAGAAGGATCCCTTGAACGGTGTTAGAAATGATACATAGTTTGTACAATTAATTTGACGTCAAATTACTTTACCGAAGAATAATTCGCGTGTTTCAATTGGGAGTGTAGGTGGGTGACATGTAACACCCCACGCCCAACCCGGTCGTACTATCTGGGTATGGAGCGATATGAGTCAAAACTTTTGAGATAACTGTACGTCTTTTTTAAAAAAAGAAATTTCCATTTTGGCGGGTACACGCTTACAAGAGCAGTGTCCTGATATTTTTAAAAACATATAGGGTTGAAAGCAAATTAAAAATAGTATGGTTACAAATGAAAAAAAATTAGTATGGTTTGACCCACACTTCACATTGGGTTAATTATTTATTTATTTTTTGATTAAAATATAGTGTACCAATGTAAACATTTTAATATATTCAAAGTTCTTGTACTCTTCATGTAACAACCCGTTTTTAATGGTGTCGAAAACAATGGTTTTGGGACCACAATTCTAACGAGTGAGTTATTATTTTATTATTATTTTAATGACTACAGGATTATATTAAGGTCGTATTAAAATTTTGTTAAGAAATTTTGATGTTTAAATGGTTAATTATGTAAAAAGGACTAAATCGTAAAAAATGTAAAAGTTAAGTTTTATTATTTAAAAGTATCAAATTGATGTGAAATCTTAATCAAATGGACTTAAATGGTAATTAAAACATATAATAAGATAGTGGATTGTGATGGATAGGTTTTATGATAGTTTAAATGATTTTTAAAGGTTAATTTAGTAATTTAATAAATAAATGATAAAGATAACCTAAAGCAAAATATCATCTTCCACACTCTTCTTTCTAAAACTGAGGTTAGCCATTAAAGGAAGAGGAGAATTCAGAAAATGCTTGTTTCCCTTGCATAGTATGATTTTGTGTCTCGTTTTTAATGAATTTTTTTTTATGTTTCTTTAGTTCGTTTTAGCTTAATCTAGTTAGCCCGGGGGTTAATTTGAAAAATTTTTAAAGGTTAAGGGATTTTCCATGGATGCTTTTGTATTTTTTATGTTAGTTGATAGATTATTAATCTTTGTTGTAAAATAAACATTGTTTGTTAAGTGATTTTTGTTGAATTTTTTAATTAGGGATTAAATTATTAAAAGTATAAATCCATGGGTTTTATTGTGAATTGTCAATAATAATGGGTTTCTTAAATTTCCCTTGTAACATTGGTTAAGTTGGATTTAGGTTAAAATGGTTAGATTTTAAATTAAGAGCTTAAGGACTAAATTGTGAAAAGTTAAAATGTTAGGGGCAAATTTGTAATTTTTCATAAATATGAATTATTGATTAAATTGAATTTTATAAGTACTTAATTGAATGAAATTATTTATTTAGGTCAAGATAAACCACAATCAGACTTAAAATCGAGGAAAAGCCAAAGCATTGGATTCGCTCGACTTTCCTTCTACAACTTTAGTATCGAGGTAAGTTTGTATGAACTACAATCATTTTAAAGTTAGCCAAATTAACTATTTACTATGTTGTTTTAATATAATTGAATTTGAATATAAATGAATCAATGCTATGATGAATTGACGGATAACAAGTCCCAGTTGAACATTAAGAATTCTTAGGATACAAATGACATGTCATTCGGAATTTCATGTTTCGGGTGTTACTCTTGAATGTCCTACTAATGGCTGTGGTCCTACATTTTTTGTAGATTCTCCATAGCTCGTGTGAGCAGCATCGTGTTGCCTACATTCCAACTCACAGCCCGTGTGAGCAGGCCTATTTCACAACTCGTGTGAGCATTGATGTAAAGGAAAGGTTAGGATTATATGTAAAGGCACACTATGTGTGAACTTTCTCGAGTATCCAATGTAATTCTAGATGGTTCAATGGGTAAGAAAAGGAAGTGAAATGGTAAGTATGCAAATAGAATGAATCATGATCTTATGGCAACATTGATGAGTTAAATGATGTGTTTATATATGGAAATTTACTTATCTTATGGTTGAAAACTCATTTGTATCATGAACAAGTGTACTAACTTGTGAAATTGATGATGTTGTATAAGCTTAAGCTAACCTTATGGTATTAGTAATGATTTATGCCTAATCTATGAATTGTATAAATGAAATGGTAAGTTAAGTTTAAGTTTATACGAGCTTACTAAGCACTCGTTGCTTATGTATTTACTTTCCTTTGTTTTGTAAATTATCGAAACCTCGTCAGAGACCTATCACACTATCCAACAGTCAATTCAGTAGTTCTTGAGTAATTCTGGCCAAGGTTAGTAATGGCATGTATAGGTTATTTTGCACTACTGCAAAATTGACTTTTAGCGGCGTTTTTTTAGGTCTTTAAGCGCCGCTAAAACTATTTGCGGCATTTTTGCCAGCACCGCAAAAAACGCCGCTATAGGAAACGCCGCTAAAGGTCATAAAATTTAAAAAATATATATTATAAAAGTCATGAAAAATATAAAAAATTTAAAAGTCAATATAAATATATATCCCACCAAAGAGTAAGTTCATCAATAACAATCAAACAAAATACCGCACTTATCATACTACACTAGAAATCTAACAAAATACAAATAGAACAAAATAATGATAGAATGCACAATTTAAGATCAACAGTTAGCTCAAACAAGTCATCACTATGCATGAATTCAGCTAATCCTGGACCATGCATCCAACAAAAACTCAAACCTGAGAAAAAAGAAACAAAAGTTAATGAATGACATACGAAGGCAGGAACCAACCAAAATAACAGAATCAGATTCCAGTTATTATAAAAGTAGATAACTTATCTTAAGATAAGGTTCTTCTAAATTCAGAACCCTAAATCAGATTAATAATAAAATATGCAATTAAAAAGTCAACATTAACGCCACATATAACATCAAATTGCACAACTTAATATACTCAATACATTAGCATAAATAACATCACATTGAACAATGAATTTAACACATTCAAATAGATCAATTTTAAGCTCACTAATGGTTAATTTAGCATGTGAACAGCATATAAATATTTTGTATTTACAGCATGGTTTAATCAACTTCAAGCAGGAAATTAAATGCTGCAAATTTCCAGAATTCAAAATCATATATGGACAACATTAATATGATATTTTGGAGCACCTTAAAGACACATTTGGAAAATTTGAAGAACCATTTGAACAACCACATTCGAACATCTTAAAGATAACTAAATTTTGTCTTGTTTTGGACAACCTTACAAGTCAGCAAGGCATGTATTAAACCACGCCTAACATGTTTATTTCATCATGCTTTGAACAAAAATAAACAACCATTAAGCATTATATTAAATCAACTCTTTAACACATTCAAACAACTTAAAATACATCATTCGAATATCATAAATCACAACTTTTAGACACCATAAATTGCAGCATCTAACACCTAAATTTTCAGCATTTAACACATAAAATGGTTTTCTCCTTATTAAACACTTATACGACCCTCAAACCCAAAGTATGCACCTGTAAGCCAAAGTCAAGCCAATAAGGAAATCACTTATACGACCCTCAAAGCCACATATGTCAAAGCACATTAACTGATCTCTTTGAATTATGATATGGAAAGATAAATTTTTAATAATGCCACCATAAAGCAAGAATTAGAATTTGTTTCAACAAAAGAGAAATAAAACATTGTTGCTAATAACCGAATAGAGCAAAAAAAAAACCGAACAGCAAAACTGCACAGGCTCAGGAGCAAGAGGGAATTAAAGGAACTAACCTCTATATCTAAGAATATCCTTTTGCTGAAAAGAATCTCAATTGTCTGCAATAAATGCATCACCAAATACATATATATGAGAAAATGAAAATAATATTCCATAGTTAACTCATATCAAGAAAAACTAGAGGTTTCACAATACAATGGAATGCTTCTGTTATTTAACAAGGAACAATAGTATTAATTTGCAAAAGGTAGAACAGAAACATGCTGCACTACTATTGTTTAACGTTATATAGAAATTATTCTTTAGTTCTAATATCTAAAATTACAAGCACAAAAGGCAATATCAGGGTCTGATGAACAGTTAGATTTGAGAAATATTCATTGGTAATATCACTTAAATCTGTAATCAAACCAAATATATTTCTAAGCCAACTAAAAAGGACTATAGAAGGACCAATACAGAATGATAAAAACCACACCAAATATTTTGAGAAACTTGAATGAACAAATAACATTAAAAAATTTCCATGACTGGACCAAAAAATAACAATGAGGTAATATCTATATTAACAAAACAAATCAAAGAAATCTAATTTATACTAGATAACAAGCGGACAGTATGATACAAGGCATGGGGGCTTCTTACCTTACTCGCACTTAAGATGTCATCAAACTATTTTAAAACTGCTGGGGAAGCCAAATGGTCAAGCTTAGCTCCCAATATCGCAATGGGCAGCTTCTCACATGCAAATATTCCCACATTATCACTGCAGCTTTTTACTATACTAGTTCATATATGTAGCAAGTGTAGTTAGCTGGATGTCTTCAATTTTTAGTGAAACATTTGTCTTAGAACCTTAAAAGCTGCTAAGATTTAATTCTCTAATCTAAGTTTGCTATGGCTAAAGACTCGATAAACTATGAAGTCAAAATAGATTCTAATTAAGTAATGCTAGTAAAACGGGAAAGCTCTCTTAAAGTAATCATCTAATAACTCCAATCATGCCCAAAACTTCAATTTTCGCATTAAGTGTATCATCAAAACAGTTTCATGCTATAGATTATGGAAAAAGCACTCTTGGCAATCATCATAGAAGGACAAGTTTTCTCATCTCAAGAAAGTTGCATGAATGTGCTAATGGTATTAGGTCCCAAATATTTTAACAGTGAATTGATGGACCATAGATGAATTTATTCAGGTAAGTTGTAGAGTTGGTTCATCATCAAAAGTAGTATTTGGTATTCAAGGTCATCAATATTGCAATGTTGCTCAAACATGATAACCTATAAAATACAAGTAATATTTTATTAATATAACTAAATTATAATATTAAAATTAAAATACTAAATAACATTTTAATTTGAAAACAGAACTAAATCTATTAAAATTCTGAAAAATAAGAATTATATTATATATAACAAATTTTTTTATAAAGTTAAAAGAAAGCATGGAATTTAGTTTTGAATTTGATTCAAAAATATAATTCTGAGAAGGTAAGATATGATATGAAACAACTAAAAATTTGAGAGGAAATTTTAGTTGCTGAAAGAAAAACCTTGCCTGACGCAGTAAAGCAAATAACAGTTAATGAAAAATGGAAAAGAATGATATACAAAAAAACCACTTGTTTAGTTCTTGTTTCTTTTCACGGGGCCAAACATTTTATGTTTGTATACATAAAAATTATCCTGGTTTGCAAATTGTTCGCAACATCCATCACGGAATGCAAAATATAACATTTCTACGGCCAATATCAATCAATAAAATTGCATAGATTTACTTGTAAGACGAGTTACTAAGAATCACTATTAGCATTTCCCATGGAACAATCAAAATAAAGTAACATAAAATTTTACCTCTTAAATTTTCGATAGATTGAACGACTTCATGCAGTTCATTGATGATCTTAAACCGAGTAACCCAGTCTTCATGCAACGGCTTGACCACCTCAAGTATTTCCTTGAGAGTTGACTCCACTTGATTTTGTGAATTCATCTTTTTTTTACTATATAACAATATCACTTAACAACAAAAATTTGCTCCCTTTAAACTCAAAGTTCATAATTGAAACATAAAAATTTAATAAATAAATAAATAACACAAAAGCCCTCATAAAAAACATTGATTAATGACAATAAAAAAGTATGAGAACTGGTCACATAGAGATCATATGGATCAATAATCATAAGTATTAACAAAAAACAAAATAAAAAAGAAAACCTTTATTGACTTAATTATCAAATTGTACAAAATATATATATATATATATATATATATATATATATGCAGGCATTGACAAATTCACAAGTTATAATGGAAATAAATCCAATGAAAGTAAATTTACAGAACATTAGAAGAGAAACTTTGGGTTAAATTAAACCCAACAAATCAAAATAAATTCTTTTTTAATAATAGAGCTAAAGTCTACACTCAGGCATTTAAACAAACACTTAGAAGAAATAAAATAATCACAGAGAAAAATAAAGAACAAAAACAAAGAATTTACCTTGAAAAAATCAATAAAAAATCAACTCCCAACTCCCATTAATCCTCATCTTTTGGGGTTCTTTTTCTTTTTTTGGATTGAATTTCTTCTCTCAGATTTTGAAGATCCTGCACCATCAAAAGAAAGAAACACACATATATACCTATAAAAGACAAAACCCAGAAATATTTCCCATTGCTCTTTCATAGAAAATAACAAAACAAATTACTATTATTTGACTATGGACATTAATTGTTTTGTACAGGAAAAAGGTGGGTTTTTTTTCTTTGATTTTATTTCCTTAAGGAAGGGGTAATCTTTTTCTTTACCTTTATGGAATTAAAGAATGATTCGGAATTTAGAAGGAAAGAGAGAAAATGAAAATAGAAAAAAGGGGGAAACTAAGACAGATAAATAGATAGCCAAGAGTCAATATTAGTGCTTTGCTGAGTGGTAAAGCTTGTAAAGAAAAAACGGATAATGATTTGATGACGATGATGAGGTAAATCCTAGTACGTACCTTGGGGCCTCTTTCAGTATACTTGACAGCATATCTCGACGGAGATACAGAAGCGGGCTGTCGACGGAGATGCAGAGGGCTGCCGATTTGGGGAAATTGGGGGAAAAAAATAAAGGGAATCGAGGTAGGGGAGAAATGGTTTGGGAAAAATAAAATGGGGAAAAAAAGAGAAGAAATTTCAGGTGAAATTTTAGGATTTCATTGGGGAGGGAGGAGGGAACGATTTTGGGAAAAAGAAAGGAGGGAAAAAAAGAACAGATTTCATGTCAAATTTTGGGATTTCGAGGGGAAGGGGGAACCGATTTTGTGAAAAAGTGTTTAAGGCATTTTAGGGTAAAAAAACGACACTGTTTTGAGTAAGACTTTTTTTCGCGGAGTTTTTATTTTTATTTCTTATCTTTTGCGGCATTTCTTATAAAAATGCCACTATTTCTTATCTTTCATTTCCCTTTACACAAAATGGCGCCATTTACTCCGCTAAAAATTTATTATTTTATTTTAATATATATAAAATTTATCTTTACCTCTTAAATAATTTAAATTATATTGATAATTTTAATATATTAAAATAAATATTATCTTCTTTACAATTATATAAGAAATTAATTAATATATAAATTAAAAAAATCAGTCATATACCCAAAAAAAATTTTAAAATTATTTTAATTAATAGTATTTTATTTTTTTCATTTTTGACATGTATTTTTCTATGTATTTACTTTCAAAATTTTTCCAAATGTTGCTTCAATTTTCCAACAGTAAACCCTAAACATTAAACTCCAAACCATAAACTTACACTCTAAACCCTAAATATATATATTAAAAGGGATAAAAGTAACTATATATGAATTTTGGTTTAATATATAAATTGTAGACGTGAAATTCTAATTGTGATTTAAATGTATAGTTGAAACTTTAATTTTGATTTAATCATACATATTTTTAAAAAATAAATACATCAAGATTTTTTTATATTGAATAAATATAAATATTTATGTATGCAATATATAAATATAAAATGATGTTATATCAACAATTGTGTTAATAATTCACAAGAACTGGATCAAATTAAAGTTCATGTATACAATTGCACACTAAACCCTAAACCATAAACCATAAACCTTAAAATAGTAACTCATAAACCTTAAACCCTTAACCATATACCCTAAACCGTAAACCCTAAACTATAATGATAATTAATTCAATATTTTAAAATTAATACTATCTCTTTTACAATTATATCAGAAAATATTTATCATATAAATTAAAAAAACACAAATTAATCTAATTCCTAAACCCTAAACCCTAAACCTTAAAACATAAACCATTAACCTTGAACCCCTAACCCATAACCACTAACCCCTAACCACTAAACTTTAAACCCCAACCCCTAAACCATAAACCATAAACCATAATCCCTAAACCCATAATCCATAAACCTTAAAATAGTAACTCAAACCCTTAAACCCTTAACCATATACCCTAAACCGTAAACCCTAAACTATAATGATAATTAATTCAATATTTTAAAATTAATACTATCTCTTTTACAATTATATAAGAAAATATTTAACATACAAATTAAAAAACAATCAGTCATATACCAAAAATCTTTAAAATTATTTTAAATAATAGTATTTTAATTTTTTTCATTTTTAACAAATACTTTTCTATGTTTTTACTTTCAAATTTTTCCTACGTGTCATTATTTTTTCTTGAAGAATTTAAATATTCAATTAAAAATAAATTGTATTTTAATATAAATCAACCAGTTAAATTATAAATAGACAGATGAAATATTTTTTTGCGGCATTTTTCAAAAAAGTGCCGCTAATACTCGAAATAAAGCGGCGTTTTTAAAAAAGCGCCGCTAAAGGTGTACCTATAGCGGCGTTTTATAAAAGAGCGCCTCTAAAGCCACTAGAAGCTCAATATAAAACGACGGGGTTTTGCAAAGTTTTTTGCAGCGTTTTTTGAAAAGCGCCGCTAAAGATAGAGCATTAGCGGCGTTTTTTAAAAAGCGCCGCTAATATTCAATCTATAGCGGCGTTTTTCAAAAAGCGCCGCTAACGCTGCTGAAGCTCAAAATAAAACAACGGCATTGAGCATAATTTTTTGCGGCGTTTTTTTAAAAAGCGCCGCTAAAGGTGACCTATATTAGCGTTTTTCAAAAGCGCCGCTAATGCTCGATCTTTAGAGGTGTTTTTCAAAAAGCGCCGTTAATGCTGATCTTTAGCGGCATTTTTCATTAAAACGCCGCTAAAAACCTGTTTTGGTGTAGTGTTGTAATGGTATTTTGTGAATGTAAGTTTTGGTATGTTTGTGCCATTGAAGTTTATGTTTGGTTGATGGGCTTGTAATGCTTGTTATGTTAGGTCTTCTTGACCACCTTTTGGTAATTGAAATGTATGGTCTTTTGGTATGTTTGTGATGGATTGAAAATGGTCATTGTGATGCTTATGATATGGTCAATTTTGCTTTGGTCTAATCCATAATGCTTTGATACAATTGAGGTGCCTTTGAATGGCATATTGGTTAGATGAATTAGGATGTTTGAAATGGCATGTTTATGTATGTTTGAATGATGTTTAAATCCCTTAATTGTGTACCCAAATAGAATGGTTAGTTATGCATGAAATAGACTTGAAATGGCTTGATTTTAGGTAAATTTTTGGGTTCACACGGCCTGAAACAGCCTCCACAAGGTCACTTTGTTGAATAGGTAACGTCGAAGAAGTAGGAATCCAGTAGTATATTATGGGGTGGCTGTCAAATTTATTTAATAGTATTATTCATATAAAGAAGTAGACAGCCTCTATGGGTCACACAGCATAAATTGATAGAGATAAGCATGAAGCAATATATGATGCAAAAAAAGGTAGGTTAAATGCAATAGTTCCACTTGATTTGTGCTTTCAGGCTTAGAGATCCATCTTCATTTGCATGGATATGAGCTTCTGCGGAACATACATCCCCAGGTGATAAGGACAAGATGTCGGAGCTATCGTAGGGCTGAAGGATGCTCACTATATCCTCCCAAACAATATGGTTTTCGGTCGGAATGATCTTAGTAGCCACCTGATATATAGTTTAATTAATTAATTTCTTCTGCTACAAAATCAAAATAAATGAAAAATATATTAATTAATTAATACCTTACAATCAGTGGTCCAAAGAATAATCCACTTAACCCTACCAACATCATACACCAGGCCTCCGTACAGACCGTCGACTACCATATTCTGAACAAATGGAGTGGGTGATGAATCTTTTTTAATCGTTACCGGAGCACCTTGGTAACTCGAATAATTCAACGTCGCAGGGTAGTCAGAAGCATTCCTAAGCTCACCTTTTACCACTTTATAAGTCGGAGGACAAGCCATTTTTAACTCCTTTTTTTATTTCACTCTCCTATATATTCTGCTTCATATCTGCCGCCATACACATATTTATACACAACCTTCTAGCATTACAAGTAAGACTTTTAAATTTAAATATGTGTAAATATAAAATATTTAATAACATAACTTCAAATTCAAAGTCATATTATTTAGTTTTAATAAAATAAAACTCGAAAAGTCTCCCTGTTAAAAGGACAAAACCCTTATAGTTAAAAGGATATAAATGTCATCTATCTTGGCATTGACCTTGGGCTAAACTAGACAAATTGCCTTTTAGGCCCTCACGTATGCCAACAAGAATTTAAGTAGCAGAGTCCTAGGGTACTTCGAAAATATAGTGGGAGATAATTTAATTACATTGAACACAAAAGCTCCATAGTTAGTGGGATATTATTGTCATCATGTATGTTTGGCCAACAATTTTTATTTCAAGTAGTCATCTTATTTAAAATTTAGACCTGAATAACAACAAAAACCTCATATATAGTTAGGAGGATATTATTGTCATCCCACCTTTTTCTTTAAATAAATATTAGACTTCTAAGTTATAATTGTGCAAGGATATGAAAATATACATAATTGTAATTTATTAAAATCCATTTTTAAAAATTACCAACAAGGATTAATCAAATAAGTTTATATTTAATTAACATGTTTTTAAAAATTACCGATAAGTGTTGAGTGCAGTGGTAAGGAAGGAACATTACATTCTCTAGGGAGCATCTACGATCAAATCTTGAAGGTGACATTGTTAAGACCCCAACATGAACCGTAAAATAGACATCACAAATACCAAAAACTCATTTTTATTTAAAAAAAAATTAGTTGTCAAAATACATCAGGTTTCACTTGTTCCAAATAATTGTTCTATTTCTTGTTTGTATATTTGGCTTGCAATTTTTATATGAGTAGGAGTATCAACTATTCGATTTATTTAAAGCAAATATTTTTTAGTTTTAATTAATAAAAATGAAAATGACAAAAACCTTATTGTTAAGAGGATATTAATGGCATTTTACGTTTATTTAGTTTTAATTAATAAAAATGAAAATGACAAAAACCTTATTGTTAAGAGGATATTAATGGCATTTTACGTTTAAGTTTTAACTATGCGAGATTTCAAATACTAAATTTTACTAACACACCTAACATGATGTTGTGCCAAATTGGCATATTTATGTGCTTTATTTGTATATATTTTGGGACATGATGCTACTAAATTTTGTATTTATTGCCTAATTTCAATGTAAGTAGAGTGTAAGTACAAAATGTGGAGAACAAATGAAAATATTGAGTCACATCAAAAATTTTGGCATGGGGTTAGTCATTTCGCATTCAAGGCTTTTTAGCTTTTAGGATTCTTTTTATTTTAATAATTATTTTTATTTAAATATTATTTATAATGATATTTATTAAGTGTTAAATTAGGATTAAGTTGTATCCTTTATCTTTATTTAGATAATAGAAGACTAACTTTCCAATTTGTCGGGTACTCGCTTACCAAGCATTGCCCCGATATTTTGAAAACATATAGCGTTGAAAGCGAATTAAAAATAGTATCGTGCTACTTTAAAAGAATAAAGACACAATTAAATAGATTTTGGCAGAAGCTTAGAAGAAAATATCCACAAGCTCAAATAAAATTTCCCTATTGAGTTATCAATCGAGTAGTATTTTAAAAGTCATTTTAATCCAGTATCGCCATAAACCACTTTTAACAATAAGCCAGGGAGGCTACAAATAAACATTCATAATCACAAAATAATCGTCACAAATTCCGTTGTATTCCTAGACTACACCAAAATTTCGCTATATGCATAATAACCCACTTCGCAACTAACTTGGCGAACTCCTAGCATTGTTTCTCTAGGCACAGTCTTTCCTCAAATACCTAAAAAAAACAACAAACCTTGTAAGTACAAGAGTACTTAGTGAGCTCTTTAACCATACATTGATGGATACTTTGCAAATCTTATATGAATTGCTATGAGTCAAATATTACTCTGCATCATTTACTTCAGTTGATACCATTAAAGTTTTATTACTCCTATATATGTCAGTCATTATACCCTTGCTATACTTAAATCTTTCAGATTTAGTAAATAGAAGAATCCCTTCAATCGTTTCATAAATCTCTTGTCCCATAATACTTTCTTAACATAACATACATTTACGAAACACTTCCAATTATCCATGTCTTAATCCATATTCCTATTTCATATAGTTGTTCACTAACAATTTTCACGGGCGGATATTCATATATTTTTGACAAATACTTATGTAGACTTTAATACCATCAAATTCACACACAAACAACCCCTAGTTCAGTATCATGCATATTCATATTTGTTAGAATTAAGTGACCCAAATTCTTATAGAATATGATGGAAAATAAAATAAAAGTAAAATCCATATAGAACTAGATTTCTTTTATTTTATTTTAGAATAAGGTTTTTTAAACCTTATTAAACTTCATCTATTTTATATTGATTAGGATAGGGTGTTTCAATCCTACTAGAATATGGCTTTACAAGCCTATAAATAGACATAGTCTATTCCTCTTGTATTGATACAAATTTTTCGACATAGTGAATTTTCTTCTCCTCTGCCCGTGGTTTTTTTCCCGAAAGGGTTTCCACGTAAAATTTGTGTGTTCTTTATTTTATTTATTTTATTCTTTTTTTTTTCACAATATTGATAAATCATTCCATGGATCATTCAAATGCACTCCACATCGTGCTATATCAAAATCCTATAGTTCAAGATGACATTAATTAAAATTCTGAATAATTTTAGAATAAGATACAATACCACTCACTTTTTACACTTGCAAGTCATAATGGCGGATACCCTTCTTGACATACAGATATGCATCTCTTGTCACAGAAACCATTGAAACTCATTCGCTCTTAATCCAGAACATATCGATATCATCTCTTGGTCTTACTTGTTACTGAACTAAGAGAATTTACTCGCATCCTGAAATAGAGATAGACATTCAAATTCATATCTTACCAGACATCCCCAATAATTTACACCACATAGGCCTAACAGAACACACTACACGGGCAATCATGTGTCATCAAGGCATTCCATTCAGAGTTTCCCACAAAGGCATTCCTTTCAGAGTTTGCCACAAAAGGCTATTTTTTTCAGAGTTTTCCATAAAGACATTCTTTTTAAGTTTGCCACAAAGGTTATTCTTTTCAGAGCTTTCCATAAAGGAATTCCTTTCGGAGTTTGCCACACAGGCTATTCTTTTCCTTGATGTTTATGATATTGATTTTTTTAAAGTCACATTATGTAAGGTTTGCCCATCATCGTCCTGGGACACGCAGAAAACCCCATTAGGTAATCATCACTCATAATTTCTTTTTAGAGGGTACCATACATATGAGGTTAATAGTCCAAGCTAAACCTTTAAAACGACAACAGATTACCAGTCTAGGCTAAATTTGTGTCACATATAACTTTGAGTCCACAACAAATGCTGGAGCTCGATTTCAAAATAGATTCACTTATATGTGTTTCATACATTGAAACAAACTAAGTACAATCTTCTTAGATGTTAATAAATTACCAACAAAACACACATTTCTTACCAACAAAACACATATTTCATAACATACATTCCAGATATTCAAATGTAACCATGCTTTATACTAAATTAGTCATACATCATAAAAAACATGCTTGAACACATCAGACTTTGTACCATTCATACATACTATCCTCCACAACATTCACTCAATCATAGTTATCCCTTTGGAATCACTCATATAATCACTTAAATAACCTACTATACCTTTTATAATCTCACTTTCACATTTCGATTAGTTTCCATAGACCTCATGACATGTACAACACCTATGCAAGAGTCAATTTAGAGACACATGTCCAAGTAGACTACTAATTTCTTTACCCAAACTATACTTCAATATACATTTCAAACTTATTAACAAGATCACATCTCACAACATACATCCAAATAAAAACTTACATAGTTATGACACAATGTTACAACACTCATACACAATCCATCACATACTTAGACTCATCAGATTCTCTATCAAACATTTATATTATCTTCGTGGACCATTCATGCACTTATCCATTAATTTTGGGACTTAGGTTATAAAGGAATTATCTAAAAGATTTACAAAAGCCCATATAAGAGAACCCACATTCAACCAGACTACTTTTTTCTTAACTTAATCTTAACTCAATACATATTTCTTCATGAACTTGGGACTCACCAGACCTTATATCTAATATACATACCCATTTCATCACCCATTCATGTACTCTATCAATTCTAACATAATTTCATTCCTATAGTTGTAAAAGTACCATTTCTATACTATACCATCCATGATTTTAGACTAATAGTTTGGTCAAGTTCATGTAGATATACTCCAGTATAAACAATATGCATACAAGGGTCAGTGTAGAAACTCACAAAAAAATACAACAATTCTAAACGCCATGACCTTCTCTCTTATCACGGGAACCTTCAAGAGTGTCTTGAGTGGGGTACTAAAACAACAAAGGAGTTGGTTGAATATAGCGAACCCAACTTTAGACAAGATTTCGGTCTAAGATGTTGTTGGTTGAATATAGCGAACCCAACTTTAGACAAGATTTCGGTCTAAGATGTTTGAGAAAAAGTGCAGAGAATATTTGAAGAGAAAATATTAATGCAAGGGAATATGTAAAACTTGCCTAAGAAGCCACTACTAACTTTATACAACTAATCACGAAAGCTAGGTTTAGTGGATAAGTCAGATTATCACACTAACCCCCTTGATTCCCATGGCTAAGTACTCTCTCTCATCATAAATGTGAGTTTTATCGACTACAGTAACTTAGTTCCATTCTAACCGGTTCTCATTTGTCTAACTAAATCGTCAAACCAAAATAATAAAATAATAAATGGTTCTTTCAAACTAAGTGCTTAACATAAACGTATAATAGTTGGGGTTGCGTATATTCTACAGTAGAGTCTGCCAAACCACCAATCTCGCCAAACATAAACTTCGCCCATAGGCGTATTCACATGATCTTATACTTAATCAAAATTAATACTTTACTCATTCAAAATTTACTCTAAATACCATATCTCAATAAACAGTAACTGAATACTAGGACTTCGCCGGACAGGTTGCTACAGTTCAGTTACAAAATTCAGATTTGCTCTTTTCATAGTTACTCTCAACCTCTTAACACGAACTTCTCCTTAATATATGGCAGAATATCAAGAAAGCAAATTTTTACTTATTCTTGTGGCAGTTACTAAACACCCATACGTATACACCAAATAATCATTTGGTCAACTAACACTACGTCAAACAGACTTTTTACTGTTATACGTTAAAATTTTAAACCCACCAGAACAGGGTTGTTACACGAACGCTATCACAATTTGGAAATTAGCATTTGATGAACATAGGGCACAAACTGCTCTGCGTGTATACCACATTCGCAGACAATCCTTATATAATTGTCAGATATATTGTTTACATTCATGCAACGTTCACTCCTTATTTTACACACATGCACCCCTTTTTCCCATATACTCCCTTCATTGTGCTAGCTTCCAATCCTAGTTCCGAAGAACCATTTTGCTTGTATCTTCATATCACTCATCAAAACTATTTAGTAATTGTAACACTCCTCACCCGAATTCAATGTTGGAATAGGGTTTTGGAGCATTACTGGACTTATAACACAATTACACATACATTTTCTCATACATTTCCAAATTTCATTCAAATATCAATCAACACATTCATATCATCCCTAATACAAGCCTACGAGGCTCTAAACATGCTTTAAGAGGGGTTTGGGAATAAACTGATAACTTTGGAAATTCTTAGAATACTTAGAAAATTTTTCAAAAACAGACCGTGTGTCTCACACGGCCAACAGACACGTCTGTGTCACAGGCCGTGAAGACATTCGAAATGGGAGCACATGGCCATGTCCCAGCCCGTGTCTAACCCCGTATAACTCTCTGACTTGGGTCACACGGCCAGCACACACACTTGTGTGGCTAGCCCATGTGCCCTAAAAATGGCCATACACTCTCGTGTGTCAGGCTGTGTGCTAGGCCGTGTCAAACCTGTAGGGTATACTGTCTTATGGCCACATGGCCAGGTCACACGCCCATGTGTGAGGCCTTGTGGAGCATACTAACTTGGTTTTAATTTCAACACCAAGGGACACATGGCCATGTACATAACCGTGTGTCACACACGGCTAAGACACACGCCTGTGTCTCTACCCGTGTGGACAAAAATAGGCTATTTACTAAGCCAATTTGCCACCCAAACTTGTGCACACCTACATCAAATTCAAAGGCACCAAAACATAGCATCAATAGACATATAATTGAACATAATCAAGCATATTCCATACCATCTCATTTCTCATCAATACAAATCACAAATATCATAATATGCTAACTAATTTCATACCTAATTTCACATATTATACATCAATATGGCCATTTCCTAAACATGCATTATTTTACCTAATTACATATACATGCCAAGTTCATTTCCCATCCATTTAGTACTTCTAATTTCCAAATACCAACCAACAACACATTACCATATTCAAACACATAATAAGAGTCATATGCACACTTATATATATATATATGATTCAATCATACCAAAATAAGCCAACTTATATGGCTATATACAAAACCAAACTTAGAATATTCACAAGCCAACTCAAATGGCTGCATTTTTCATCAATTATAAACCAAAATGACCAAAGTCTCTATACATGTCATATACCAAAACATAAGTTCAAAAGTACCAAATTGATAGATGGATAGTGTGGCGTAGTCTCCAACGATCCTCGAACCTGAGCTAGCTTTGGAATCACTATAAAACATAGTAAAATAAACAAAGTAAGCTACAAAGCTTAGTAAGCTCATATGAAATAAATTCAAATTGATCATAAATACAAAAACATCAATTTGAACATATCAACATGTAATTCATGTTAACTAACAAACCTTTCACATGTTTAATCATATGCTTCACAATTTCTTTGATTTAAAACTTATATGGTTTATGTACATACCTTTATTATCTCGTATCAATCTTATACTCAATCACGTCTTTCATTTACCCGTTGAACCATTCAGAATACTATCGAATACTCGAGAAACTCATACTGAAGTGCCACATATATAGCCAAAGCTATCTCATCACATATCACATAAATGCTCACTCTCGAGCTCTCAACGGGCCTGCTCACACAAGCTGTGGGTCAAGACGTAGCTACACAGTGCTGCTCACACAAGCTGTCAAGTAACCGCAACACATGCCAGTATACTCAGCCACTGGTAGAACATACAGGACCAGCACCCGGATCACATAATCACATCAATCCCCTAATGACGTGTCACTAGTATCCTATCTATTCCTAAGGTTCAACAGGGATTTCCAATGCCGAATCATCGTCAAATCATTGTCGAATATGTCCGTAGTCTCGTATTCACATTTCATACAATATCAAAGCTTTTAAAGCATAATTATAACAATGCTTATTACATACAAACTTACCTCGGACGTAAAACTGACGACACGAATCGATTAGTCGAGAACTTTGTTTTTCCCTCGATTTGGATCCGAGTTTTGCTTTTCTTGATCTATATGTAATCAAAATTAACTTATTTAATCATATCCCTATCCAATTTAGTCCAAAATTCACTTTAAGGAATTTTCACACAATTGCCCCTAATGTTTCACACCTTTTACAATTTAGTCATTATTTCATAAAATCACAAATTCATGAAATTCAATACTAACCCATGCTAGCCAAATTTTCCTAGTGTACATATCAGCCCATATTTTTCATTTATTTCACATTTTAACCATGAATTTTACACTTTTCACACATTAATCCCTAATTTGTATTTTCACCAAAAATCACTTAACAATACTTGTATAATTCACAACAAACATTCATAATCTATCATCAAAAATCAAAATACATGCTTATTTATCAATGGAAACTTTCTAAATCTTTAGCGATTTTGCAAAATAGTCCCTGGGCTAGCTAGACCTAGTTGCAACGATTTCAAAAACATAGAAATCATTGAAAATAGGAAAAAAAAATCGTACCTTAATTAGCTATCCAAGCTTGGCCGAATTTGAAAGCTTAAAAATGGCTATTCTTCATACTAAGAATTGGCTAAGAAAGATGAAAGCACTTACAATTTGGTTTTTATTTTATTTATTATACTTTAAATAACCAAATTACCAAATTAACCTTATTATTAATTTATTAAAATTTATTAATCATATCCATCTTTGTCCACTCACACAAATCATGGTCTATTTAAAACATAAGGACCTCTAATTTAAGGTTCCTTAGCTTTTAAAATCTTTAACTATTAGAACATCAATTTTGCACTTTATGCGATTTAGTCCTTTTTATCAAATTGACCAATCAAACGATAAAATTTCTTAACGAAATTTTCACACAATCATACTACCATGTTGTAGACATTAAAATAATAATAAAATAATTATTTTAATCTCAGATTTGTGGTTCTAAAACCACTGTTTTGATTTAACTAAAAACGGGCTGTTACAATTCTCCCCCCTTAGGGATTTCATCCCTTAAAATCTTGCCAGTGAATAGGTTAGGGTACTGTTTTCTCATAGCTTCCTCGAGCTCCCACGTAGCCTTTTCGACATTGTGTTGTTGCCACAATACTTTTATTAAAGCTATGCTTTTATTTCTCAATTGTTTTTAACCTCTCAAGCTAAAATTCGGATCGGTTCTTCATTTTACGTCATATCAAGTTGAATCTCAATATCTGACGGAGAAATTACGTGTGATGGATCTGATCTATATCGGTGCAACACCGACACATGAAACACATTGTGGATCTTTTCTAATTCTGACGGTAAAACTAGCCGATATGTCACTGGCCCTATTCTTTCAATTATCTCATACGGCCCAATAAAACGCGGACTTAATTTACCTTTACGACCAAATCGAAGGATTTTATTCCACGGAGATACTTTCAGTAATACTTTGTTACCAATCTGAAATTCAATGTCTTTTTGTTTCAAATCCGCGTACGATTTCTGTCGATCTGAAGCTGCTTTTAGACTGTCGCGTATTACTTTCACTTTTTCTTCAGTCACTCGAATCAAATCAACCCCGTGAATCTTTTTCTCACTCAGCTCAGTCTAGTACAACGGAGTTCAGCATTTGCAACCATATAAAGCTTTGTACGATGCCATCTTTATACTCAATTGAAAGCTATTGTTATACGTAAATTCAACCAACGACAAAAATCTTTCCCAGTTACCTTCAAACTCTAAAACACAACATTGAAGCATATCTTCAAGAATCTATATTACTCTCTCAAACTGGCCATTAGTTTCAGATGAAATGTTGTACTAAAGTTCTACTTCGTACCAAGAGCTTCTTGCAACTTCTTCCAGAATCGTGATGTAAACCTCGCATCTCTATCTAAAATAATCGAAACTGGCACCCCATGCAATCTAAAAATTTCAGATATATACAATTCAGCCAATTTGTCAAGTGAATAGTATGTACGTACTGGAATGAAATATATTAATTTCCTCAGTCGATCTACGACAACCCAGATAGCATCTTTCTTTTTTAGAGATAGGGGCAATCCCGATACGAAATCCATCGTAACTCTATCTCATTTCTATTCTGGTATCATCACAGGCTGTAGTAATCCTGAAGGCACTTAATGTTCAGCTTTGACTTGTTGACAAACTAAACATTTCGATACAAACTCTAAAATGTCTCATTTCATTCCTGACCACCAATACAGTTGTTTCAAATCATTGTACATTTTAGTACTCCCCGAGTGAACAGATAAACAACCACTGTGTGCTTCGTGCAAAATTTTCTGAATGAGCTCGGAATTCTTTGGTACACAGATTCTACCTCAGAACATTAAATAATCATCGAATCTGATTTGAAAGTCAGGATCACTAGTCAACTCACATTGCACTCTTTTGGTTGCAATTCATTATCATATTTTTGAGCTTCGCAAATTTCTTGAAGAAATACCGGTTTAGCTTTTAACTCTGCTAGAATCGAACCATCATCAGACAACATTAGTCTTGTATTCATCACTCTCAAAGCAAACAAGGATTTTCTACTCAAAGCATCTGCGACTACATTTACTTTCCCTGGATGATAATCAATCATTAACTCATAGTCTTTAAGCAACTCAAGCCATCTTCGTTGTCACAAATTCAGATCTTTCTGGGTCATTAAATACTTCAAACTTTTGTGATCAGTAAAAATGTGGCATTTCTCACCGTACAAATGATGTCGCCAAATTTTCAAAGCGAAAACAATTGCAGCCAACTCTAAATCGTGTGTTGGATAATTCTTTTCATGCGGCTTTAATTGTCTGGAGACATAAGCTATAACTTTTCCTTCTTGCATTAAACGTAACCCAAACCATTGAATGACGCATCACTATATATCACAAACTCTTTCTCCGATTCAGGTTGAACTAAAACTAGTGCTTCAGTTGACAATGCTTTCAACTGATCAAAACTCTATTGACATTTCTCTAACCACTCAAACTTCACATCTTTCTGTAGCAATCTGGTTATCGATGTAGCAATCATCAAGAATCCTTTAACAAAATGTCAATAATAACCAGCTAACCCTAGAAAACTTCTAACTTTGGATACATTTCTTGGTGGTTTTCAGTCAACCACTGCAGAAATCTTACTCAGATCAACTCGTATACCGTCCACTGAAACAATGTGTCCTAAAAATTTGACTTCTCGAAGCCAGAATTCACATTTACTAAATTTAGCATAGAATTGCTTATCTCTCAAGGTTTGTAACACAATTCTCAAATGCTCGGCGTGCTCAGACTCATCTCGTGAATAGATTAGAATGTCGTCAATGAAATAACAACGAATTTGTCTAAATATGGTCTAAAAATCTGATTCATCAAATCCATAAAAACTGTAGGAGCATTAGTCAACTCAGAAGGCATAACAAGAAATTCATAATGTCCATACCTCATTCTGAACACAATTTGGGGCACATCTGAATCTTTAACTCGCAACTGATAATAACCAGACCGTAGATCAATCTTTGAAAACACTATTGCGTCTTTCAACTTATCAAATAAATCATTTGTTCTTGGCAACAGATACTTATTCTTTATTGTAACATTGTTGAGCTGTCTATAGTCAATACACATTCTCATTGATCCGTCTTTCTTCTTTATGAACAATACTAGCGCACCCCAGGGTGAAAAACTAGGTCATGTAAAACCCCTATCCATTAACTCTTACAACTGAGATTTCAACTCTTTCAATTTTATCGGAGCCATTATATACGAAGCTATAGATATCGGTAAAGTTCTCGGCAACCCCGAGAATTCTTTAGGAAACACATCCGTATATTAACAGATAACTGGCACTAATTCAATCTTAGATTCAAACACTTTTGTATCTAAAACATAAACAAGATAAGTTTCACATCCTTTTCTCACACATGTCTGAGTTGACATAGATGAAATCATTACAGACAATTCACTTGATTCATCTAATTCAATTCGAATGATTTCATCGTTCTGACATTTCAATTCAATAGTCTTTCGTCTACAATTCACTATAGCATCATGCAACGTCAACCAATCCATACCCAGAATTACATCGAATTCATCGAAAGGTAGTAATATCAAATCAGCCGAAACAGTAACCCTGAGTCATTAAAGGACAGTTCTTGCAAACTTTATCAACTAGAACATACTTGCCTAAAGGGTTTGATACTTTAATCACAAACTCAGTAAACTCAACAGACAAACTCTTATTAGATACCAAATTCATACATATATACGAATGAGTCAATCCAGGATCAATCAAAGCAATCATATTAGTGTCATAAATAGAAAATGTATCGGTGATAACATCTGGTGACGACCCATCTTCGCAAACACGAATAGCGTAAGCTCTAGCAGGTGCTCTGGCCTTAGATCTTACCGTAGAATCTCTCATAGTACCGCGATTACCACTTACATTTCCCGTATTTCTTGGTGGCCTCCCTCTAGCTGCTGTATTGCTTGATCTTGCATTCTGAATCTTTTCTTTCTCAACTAATTCTGGGCAATCACATATGAAATGATCTTGTGAACCACATCTAAAACAAGCCCGGTTATTCATTCTACATTCACCAGGATGTCGTCTTTCACATTGCTAACATTCAGGTCTATAATTTCTCACACTGCCAACACTCGATACTGATGTAGCTTGAGCTTTAGGACTTGAGTATTGTTTTCCACGATCTCTGTTCGAATACCCGATTGAAGCATTTGGTCGAATGTATGAATCTCTGGATTTCTTTAACAAAGATTGGTATGGCTTATTCATCGATCTTTTTCTCGAGTCTCTAGCCTCTAAATCTACTTTTCTATTTTCTTTGCTAAGCTCCTCGGCTTTGCAAGCTCTATCAACCAAGACAACAAATTCTTTCAACTCTAGAATTCCAACCAGAAGTTTAATATCCCCGTTCAATCCATCAACAAACCGTTTACACATGATTTCTTCAGTAGAAACATATTCCCGAGCATATTTACTCAACCACACAAATTTTCTTTCGTACTCAGTCACAGTCATACGACCCTGTTTCAATTCTAAAAATTCTTTGTTCTTTTGATCGAAGAATCTCTGACTTATGTATTTCTTCCGGAACTCGGTCTGAAAGAATTCCTAGGTAACTCTTTCTCTCTGTACCACAGACACTAAATTTTCCACCATTGATACGTAGGCCTACTTTGGTTTGGCTTTTAGCGCCAGTATGGTACAGTTGGGGTAGGTTTATGCTACCAATCTCATCGCTTTGTCTTTGTTTGGTTCAACATTCTGATTCGATGAGAATTCATTTCAACCTCACTATTGTCTTTGAAAAAAATTTGGAGATTTCAGCTGCAGTTAAGGGTATTGGGGCAGTGGGTATTTTTAACAGACAAAATACCCATACTTTTATTTATTATTTTACCATTTTATCCTTGAAAGTTAAATTAATTTCTTTCCCAACCTTATTTATTTTTCAGATTTGGGAAGAAAGCAACCGTTTATTTTACCATTGTATGGTTTGTTTGTGCAGGTTCTTCTCCTTCATCTCTGCAATTTCTTTTTCTTTTTCTCTTCAGTTATCAGCCACCACCGTGTCCATCTTTTTTCGCTGGATCTGATCTGTATCCCGTATCGAAATCCGTCAAAACTGCCGAGTCCAGGTAATGAATTAGTTCTTTCCTCTTTCTCTGAGATTGGTATAATCTATGAGTATAGAACGAAGCCTCTGTAACAAAAGAAATATGTGAAACAACAAAACTAGAAAGGTATATATTTATGTCTTCTCTGCCAGAGAAAGTGCATTTTCAAGTATTGTTATATTGTTATATGCCTCTGTGAGTCTGCTGGTCTGAATAGAAATTTCCTCTCTCATTTTCTCCACTTCCATCTCTGAAGCAGCTTTGCTATCTTGGACATTCTCTTTCTCAGTGATAAGCACTGAAGTTCTATTTTCTGCCTGTGACAACGCCTCTTCAAGTGACTTTCTAGTGTCCCAAGCCTCTGTAAGTAAACGAGCTTCTTCAATTGTTTTCTGCAACTCTATTATATATATTTTTATCAAATTCCATCTGTAGTGACCATCTTTAAATCGAGTTTTGGAAAATGGGAATCGACTTTAAGAAAAACGAAAACGGGAGTCGCTACCAATCCTTTTAGGTGTGATTGGATCACCTTATAAAATGTTTTGTTTTAAAACATTAATTTTGGTCTACGAAATTTGAGAAAACAGATTCGGGAGTCGGTTACATACGAGGAAGGGTTAGCACCCTCGTAATGCCCAAAAATTGGTACCTAATTGATTATCAAGTGTCTTTAATGTCGGAAATTTGAAAGTTTTAATATGCAATCCTCTTTAGAATATTTTAATTTTCAAAATTAGGGTTCACTTGTATCAAATGAATCAAAATATTACATCCAATAAGTTATGAAGCAATATTTTTAAGACCTTCGAAGCTAAGCTAGCCCCTTTTGAAAATCCCTATCTTATAACGACAAAACGCCATATCCAGTAAGTTAGGACACAACGCTTTGAAATTTCAAGACAGTTACTCGTATTTTGAAAACCTTAAAACCTAGAAGGGTGCTTGACTATTCGAACTCAACAAGAAAAGTTGCAACCCAGTAAGTTAGGGCACTACCTTTCTCGAAGTTTCCAAATACCAAGCATTGCCTTATTATTTGAAAATTTGGAATCTCATTTTTATTGATGTATGAAGAATCATATAAAATAGAATATTGCAATAATAAGCAAAATAAAACATGCATTTAAACAATACAACGGTGATAATGCAAAGATCATACACTAGATATATACATGTTTAAAATTACATAACATCATACCCACAAAGATACACATAGCGTATATTGAAAATGAATAAGCAAAACATATAAACATGCAAAATAATTATCTCAAAAGTGATGCATGATAAACAATTTGACATAAATTAAACATTACCACTTTGGGCATATATCATCATAAATAATCTAAAGGTTCATATATTATTGCTACATACAAAACATAATGAAGTGCATAATGAATACAACAAATATGAAATCACAGTATACATATATGATAATACAAATCACAATAAATAATTAATTTCATGCAAATATACGAAAACAAATGATATGTAGAAGTTTAACCTACTATATCAGAATAAGAGAAAACTAAAGATAAATAAATAAATTAAAATGTATAAAATATAAATCCAATGAAAACAAGATATTTTGAAATATATTGAATAATATAAGAGCGATAAAAGAGAACCCCATCCCTTTTTAAAAAAAAGATATATACATATAAGTTATATTATAGGGTATAATATCTATATATAAAAATGTATTAAGTATTAATATTACATTTATTTATAGAACTTTAAAAATGTATATAATTAATAAATAATAAAATGATGTATACTTTATGATAAAATAAAGGTAATGTAAGGAAATATAGTATAATATATAATGTATGACATAATTTACAAATAAAAATATAAAAATATAAATTGTATAATATAAAAATATAACATAATATATATAATATAATATATAAAAAAATATTATGATGTATAGTAAAATATAATATGTAACAAATAGAATATAATGTATAATAATAATGATGTAACAAATATATAAAAATTATAGTGAAATAAATAATATAATAAAAATATATGACACATAATAAAATTTATATATATAGTGTAAGTAATAAAAATAAAATAATATATTATTATGTACATAACTAATGTTTATAGATATATAAAGTTTTTTTTAAAATAAATTAAATTAATGGTATATAGGGATTAAGATTAAATTTAATTAAGGAATTTAGGGTTAATTACAAATAAATAAAGAAAATTGGGCCAAATTGGAACACGGACTAAAGCCGAGGGACTCACTGGGAAATTTGCCCTAATCCCAAAACGACACTGTTTCTCCAAATCAATTTAAATGTTACTGTGAGGACCAAATTGAATCAAAATTAAAGTATTGGGGTTAAATTAAAAATAATAAAATAAAATTATAAAAATTAAAAAACACGAGGGGACCAATTATGAAATTAACCCATTTTCCAAAAACACGCGGATCCTCCCCAGGTAATCGGGTCAACACGCGGATCCTAAGCCTTGATACGATGTCGTTTTTATGCTTATTGAGTTAAACCAAAACGGCACCGTTTCGTTAGGGCTATATAAGCCAAATGTTAAGCTTTAAAATCATTTTGCACCCAGTTTAGAAAAAAAAAATGAGAGGGATCCTCTGAAATTCTTCCCAGCCCTTTGAGCGCTGGCCCTAGGCCGGTCTGTTCCGTTCATCGGACCTACGTGCCCAGCCTCACGCGGCGACACCAACTCCGCCACACACAGTGGTCGGGGTCCGAAAAGCTTCGCTTTTCTCAGCGAATCTAGAAGGTACTTCTTCCTCCTCTTTTTTAATGTATTATATGCAGGTTGTTTACAATAAAGTAAAAAAATAAAATGTAGAAAGAGAACAATAGGTCACCTTCGTTTCTCGTGAAATCTTTCTGATATATTATTGCAAAAATATTTGGTGTACAATATTTTTGTGGTGTTTTTCTCTCTGTATGTGTGTATCGTAAGTGTCCTTTACAGATTGAGAAGAAAGCTTTATAGCCTCAATAAACCACTACAAGTTTTGGAAATAAATCTCTGATTTCTTTCCGTATTCGCTTCGCATGTCTGCTGTGATTTTCTTTCCTTTTCCTACAGGTGACCGCGAAAATTACGGTGGTTGCTGGTGTGGACTCATGCTGACGATGATTTGGCACGATCGGTGGAAATGGCCCTAACACAGTGCTGAAATTTTGGCCCCCTGGTGGAGGCGTGATCGGTGGTTGAGCTGAAGGGTCGTGGTGCGTTGAAAGGCTTGTGACAATGCATTGATGACCTGGGACAGAACATTGATGGCAAACACTCCCCGAATCTTCCAGAAGCAGTGGTGGCTCGAGGAGAAGAAAAAAAAAAGGCAGAAACCCTAGGGTTTCTTGCCTTGGTGTAACAGGCTGGGCCAGTTGGGCCGTTTTAGTCCTGGGCTAATTGTATAACGAGTTTAAGTGTGGGTTTAGTTTGGGTTTTAATTTTTGGGCTCTGTATATGGACTGTTTAAATAAATAAACATTTATTTATTTATTTAAAGTTTTTTTTTTGTTTTAAGGCCTGGTCAAATTTGGGCTATTACAGCTGCCCCTCTTTGCTCATTGCTATATAACAGGAATCGAGCAAAGACTCATAGAAAGACCAAATTTGTCCGGCCTTATTGAATCATGGTCTTCAATTTGCTCGTTGCAAACTCAAAACTGTCATGTTAATATCTTCGATTTGCTCTCCGTTGAACACAGAGATGCCAAATATGCTTTTTCGATTTGTTTTCTGACAAATACAGAAATGTCAAATCATCTTAGACCTGCTTCAGCGTAAACACGTGAAAGCCAAATCTGTTGTGTCTTTGATTTGCTCCTTGTGAACACAATGATGCCAAATCATCTTGGATCTACTTCAGTAAAATCATCTGAAGGTTAGATCTGCTATGTATCTGCTCTCCATCGAAATGGAGATGCCAGATCTTGGATCTGCTTTGGTGTGAGAACATCCGAAAGTTAAATCTGCTATGTCTTCGATTTGTTCCTTGTAAACACAAGAATGCCAAATCATCTTGGATCTGCTTCAGTATAAACATCTGAAGGTTAGATCTGCTATGTGTCTGCTCTCCGTCGAAATGGAGATGCCAGATTTGTTATCTTGGATCTGTTTTAGTGTGAGAACATCCAAAAGTCAGATCTGTTATGTCTTCGATTTGTTCCTTATAAACACAAGAATGCCAAATCATCTTGGATTTGCTTCAATATAAACATCTGAAGGTTAGATCTGCTATGCTTTAGCCTGTTACCCTACTGCTTAGGGGACTAAGGCGGGTCTTCGTCGATCTGCTCCGCTGTTGCTTAGGGAGATGAGATCTGCGAACCTGTTACCCTACTGCTTAAGGGATTAAGGCGAGTCTTCGATCTGCTCCACTACTGCTTAGGGAGATAAGATCTACAAATTTAACCTGTTACCCTACCGCTTAGGGGATTAAGGCGCTGAATTTTGTAATTTTCAATCAATCTTGCTACATTGTCCACTGGGGAATCCACCTGTAGAATTGATTTCCTGGAATTTATGCTTATGCCAAATAATTAAGATGCCATGATCGAAATGATTCAAATGCTCCTAATTAGACATATTATGATGCAAAATGTTATGAATATGACTTCTATTCCAGACGTCACCACTCATTCCTTCGTTTATCTTTACTTCTCTCAAAGTATTCAGCCTGTAGGCTTGTATCATTCTTCAAATGCTGCGACCCACTGAGAATATCTGTAAGATGATCTTTTCTTAGAATCGAATCGTTTGATTTGTCCAATCAACATTTCGGACTAGAAGAAAGAAATTCCTCAAGTTCTTTCAACCCTCACTTACGTGAATTTCTCGAACAATTGTCCTATTTTAGTTTCTTGTATCATCTAGAAATTTCCAGAGTAATGAACAAAACTTCGTTTGTGAAAATTATTTAGTTCATCTATCATTATTTAATGCAACACACTTTAAGAATAATGGAAGATAAATTTAATCTTGCGAATAATTAGATTTGAATAAATTTGTCAAAAATACAAAGAAAATTAATCTGAAAGCCTATCTTTGAGAAGAATAAGAATCTAAAGATAGCAAACAGGACAAAAGCTAGATGCCCTAGATATCGCCACTTGAGCGTTTATATGCCAGCTCCATGAAGACTTTCTTGAGTTCAACATGTGTTTAAAAGACCCAAAGTACTTTGTCAATGCCCCGATATGCATCACGCTTCATTCTTCGTTGAATCAAACATAGCAAGATTACCGTGTGCTCTTCAAAATTTGAGCTGCCCTTTCGGGTTTTCAACTCAAAAACCCCTTTGGTCACAAGGCGCCCTTTGCGGGTTTTCACCTTGGCCTCTCCTTTTTTTTTTGGAGGTCTCAAAGGGCCCTTTGTGAGTTTTCACTTTGAGTTCCCTTCTCCTTAGAAAAAGTACTTTTTGACTAAGTCTGAATTCACTGGGTTGGGTAAACTCTTTCCATCCATTTCTGTCAAGATTAACGCACCCCCAGAGAAAGCCTTCTTCACGACATACGGCCCTTCCCAATTCGGCATCCATTTTCCTCTAAAGTCCTTCTGAATGGGAAGGATCTTTTTCAGCACAAGATCCCCCTCGTGGAATTCTCTTGGTTGCACTTTCTTGTCGTAAGCTCACATCATTCGCTTCTGATACATATGACCATGACGAATGACCCTTAGCCTCTTTTCTTCAATCAAGTTCAACTGATCATATCGTGATTGTATCCATTCAGCTTCATCGAACTTTGTCTCTGACAAGACTCGGAGAGACGGTATTTCCACTTCAATGGGTAGCACTGCCTCCATCCCATAAACCAACGAGAAAGGAGTTGCCCCAGTGGAGGTTCTGACGGCCGTTTGATAAGCTAAGAGTGCAAATGGTAACTTCTCATGCCAATCTCTGTAGGTTTCAGTCATTTTTCCCACTATCTTCTTGATGTTTTTGTTAGCAGCTTCCACTGCCCCATTCATCTTTGGGCGATATGGAGAAGAGTTATGATGCTTAATCTTGAACTGACTGCAAACTTCTGCTATCGTTCTGTTGTTCAAGTTCAATGCATTGTCTGATATGTTCCTTTCAGGCATCCCATACTGACAAATAATCTCTTTCTTCAAGAATCGACTTATAGCCGACTTAGTAACATTCGCAGAAGAAGTAGCCTCTACCCACTCCGTGAAGTAATCAATGACCACAAAAATAAAGCGATGCCCATTTGATGCTTTTGGTGATATTGGCCCAATGACATACATGCCTCACATGGAGAAAGGCCATGGAGAAGTCATAACATGTAGAGATGAAGGTGGTACATGTATCTTGTCTCCATAAATCTGACATTTATGGCATTTATTGGCGTAGTTGATACAATCCCTTTCCATGGTAGACCAATAATAACCAAACCTCATGATTTGTCTAGCCATCGTGAAACCATTAGCGTGTGTCCTACAAACACCTTCGTGAACCTCTTCTAAAATTAACTTAGCCTCCACGGCGTCAACACATCTCAAAAGTACTTGGTCCTTTCTCATTTTGTACAAGATGTCCCCATCCAAAACGTAATCACAAGATAATCTCCTTAAAGTTCGCTTATCATTTTCAGTTGCCTGTTCTGGGTATTTACGATCTCTCACATATCGTAATATATCCTGATACCAAGGGTTATCATCCTTTTCTTCTTCCTCAATGTTACAACAACAAGCTGAAGCCTCAAAAATACTCATCTGAATGGGTCTCATATCCTCCTCTTTATTAGCTCTAATCATTGAAGCCAAGGTTGCTAGAGCATCTACCATCTGGTTTTCGTCTCGCGGGATATAATTAAAAGTGATATCCTCGAACTCCTCAAGTAACCCCAAAACTATCTTTCGATAATTGATCAATTTAGGATCTCTTATCTCTCATTCACCTCTAAGCTGATAAATTACCAACGCAGAGTCTCCATATACTTCCAAGGTTCTTATTCCTCGCGCTATTGCCGCTCGGAGTCCCATGATGCATGCTTCATACTCAGCCATATTGTTTGTGCAATCAAAATCTAACTTGCACGTGAATGGATAATAATCGCCATTCGGGATTCAGGATCGCCCAATTCCATTTCCCACTGCATTGGATGCCCCATCAAAACTCAACTTCCAAGGGTGATCCTCTGTAGCTACTACACACATCAACTCTTCATTTGGGAAATCAAAATTCAACGGCTCGTAGTCTTCTAGAGCTCTACTAGCCAGAAATTCCGCTATCGCACTTCCTTTTATAGCCTTTTGACTCACATAGGCTATATCAAATTCTAAAAGCAGTATTTGCCATCTCGCCATTCTTCCATTCAATGATGTTGACTCCATCATATATTTCAAAGGATCAAGTTTTGAAATAAGCCAAGTAGTATGGTATAACATGTATTGTCTTAACCTTTGAGTTGTCCAGATTAAAGCACAACACAATTTCTCAATTGGCGAATATCTCATCTCACACTCTGTAAATTTCTTACTGAGGTAGTATATCGCCTTCTCCTTTCTTCCCGACTCATCATGTTGACCACCCATGGAATTACTAAACACCGACAAGTACAGAATTAATGGTTTATCTGGACAAGGTGGAGATAGTACTGGAGCGTTTAATAAGTATTGCTTGACTTTATCAAAGGCATTCTGGCATTCCTCATTCTAAGTACATTGGTTGTGTTTTCTAAGGAGGCAAAATATAGGGTCACATTTCTCAGTTAATTGTGAAATAAACCGAGCAATATAATTCAACCTTCCAAGAAAACCTCGAACTTCTTTCTGAGTACGTGGTGGAGGCAAATCTCGTATTGCTTTAACCTTGTCTGAGTCAACTTCTATTCCTTTTTCACTGACCATAAAGCCTAGTAATTTCCCCGACCTAGCTCCAAAGGTGTATTTTGCCGGATTAAGTTTTAACTGAAACTTTCTTAATCTCAAGAACAGTTTCCTTAAAACTTTAACATGTTCCTCCTCCGTTCGAGACTTGGCAATCATGTCATCAACATACACCTCAATTTCTTTGTACATCATATCGTGAAACAAGGTTACCATAGCCCTCTGGTATGTTGCCCCTACGTTCTTCAACCCAAAAGGCATTACCTTTTAATAGAAGGTACCCCACAATGTTATGAAGGTAGTTTTGTCCATGTCTTCAGGATGTATCTTTATCTGATTGTACCCCGAGAAACCATCCATAAAGGAGAACAACGAATATCCCGCTGTATTGTCTACCAAAGTGTCTATATGTGGTAGAGGGAAATTATCTTTTGGGCTAGCTTTGTTCAGATCTCTGTAATCAACGCACATTCATACATTCTCATCCTTCTTAGGAACTGGTACAATGTTAGCTACCCATTCAGAGTACTTCACCTCTTGTAAGAATCCTGCATTGAATTGCTTCTTGACTTCGTCCTTTATTTTCAGTACGATATCTGGCCTCATTCTTCATAACTTTTGTTGTACTGGCTTACATTCATGTCTTATCGGAAGACGATGCACCACAATATCGGTATTTAAACCTGGCATATCTTGACAGGACCATGCAAAGATATCCTTGAACTCACGTAGCAACTCAATCAGTCATTGCCTTATGTTTTCGGCAATATGCGTGCTAATTTTCACTTCTTTCCCCTCCTCTAGGGCTACATTTTCTATCGCCTCTTTCTCATGGGGCATGATTTGTTTCTCCCCCTATTTTACCATCCTCAGAAGATCTAAAGACACATCACAGTCTTAGACATCTTCAAAATCTTGAGATTTCTCCAAACACATGTCTTGCTCACGAGAGAAATCAGGATCTGTAATATCAGTGCTCATGTCATTGATATCTAGAGATCTGTGAAGTATAAAGAATATACAAAGAATGAATGAATTTAAGAATGATTATTTATGTACTATGAATGAAAGAATAAGAATTTTCAAAATTTTAATGGAATATTGGTTGATAAAAATGAAACAATACTCGTTGAATTGATAAAAGTTATGTTTTATTAAAAGATAATAGATGATCATAAGCCTATTTCACAAATGTAATTCTATTACTCCTAGGCTCCAGAGTAACAAGAATGTTTCGAGAATTACTCTGAAAAATTCCTAAAGACTACAGGAAGTTCCTCCGCAGTCCAATTGTTCAAAGAGCTTCCCGATTCATAAGGGCAAATGCCCTCAAGGTTTCCTTGCTTTGATCCTTCCTCTTGTATAGCATTAATTTGATGAATTCCTTCTATGAGTAACCCTCCCGATATGAAGGTTTGGGATATTGGAGGGAATGTCATCGGCCCCCACTTCACTTCTCTTCTATTCTCTTTAAGGTTTCCTTGCGTGCCCTTCTTCCCTCAAGGTTTCCTTGCGTGCCCTTCTTCCCTCTTGGCGCTTCTCAATTTCCTTCCTCCTTTACCTATAGTCTGGTTCGAAGCCCAGACCAAAGCGATCTCTCTTCTCTTTAAGTTCTGGGATTTGAGTTCCTCCTTGCAGGTACTTTCCTAACCCTTTTCTTGGTAAGGCTCCCTTTCCCGCCATCATTTGTAAAGCCATCCTTGTAGCTCTTGCTATCTTTGGCACCAGTAGCTCACTCCCTTCTGAAATGAAGGTTGCATTTACGAATTCTAAAGAGTGAAAGAAACACTCAATAGATTCTTCGTTTGTCTCAACATAAGAGGCCTTGCTAGTGACTGCGGCTATAATGTCCTCTTCTGCATTGATGGTTACTAACCGTCCATCCGCTACTAACTTCAGTTTCTGGTGCAACGACGAGGGCACCGCTCCCGTTGAGTGTATCCATGGCCTACCTAATAAGCAATTGTAGGAAGGCTTGATATTCATCACCAAAAATTCTACTACGTATATATTCAACCCAATTTCCAAAGGGATGTCAATCCTTCCTATCACCTTTCTTTCTGTACCGTCAAAGGCTCTTACCACATTTTGGCATGTTTTCATGTGAGAATCGTCAATGGGTAATCTATTCAATGTAGATAATGGTAAAACATTCAAGGCCGATCCATTATCAATAAGCACACTTGGGAGTGTGTACCCCTTGCATCGAGTGGTGATATGCAAGGCCTTTGTTGACCCCTTGCCCCCTGGTAGGATTTCATCATCATTAAAGTAGATGAAATTATCCGCACTTATATTATTCACCAATCGATCCAGCTTGTTAACTGATATGTCATGGGTGACATATGTCTCGTTAAGCACCTTCATCAATGCCTCCCTATGCGCCTCAGAACTCAAAAGTAGAGCTAATACTGATATGAGCCGGTTGCTTGCGCAACTGCTCGACCACGCTATACTCGCTATGCTTAAGGAGCTTTAAAAATTCCTTAGCCTCCTCCTCCTTTACCGGCTCCTTGACAGGCACTTCAGCTTCTTTTTCCTTTTCCGTACTAGCATTCTTTGTTTTTATGGGCTCCTCCCTGACGCCCCCCGTATCATAACGCTTCCCACTCCACGTGTGGGAACCTTCAACTTGCACGTCTTTAGATGCGCTGGCTATATTTTCTTCCTTCAGTACTGTCACACTACAGTTATAACTCCATGGTACTCTCTTACTATCTTTGTAAGGGAAATGAGTAGGCTTATGGATAATGACCTTAGGCACTGCTGGTGCTCCCACTTCGTTATTCCCTGGCAGGGAAATAATAATCCTTGGCCGACTGATTCCATTTTGTTCCTCTTCTAGCATACTTATTTCTCTTTTATAAGAGCTACCTTCAAAAATTTGTAGCTCTTTATTATCTATAAAGCCTTGCACCAAGGCTCTGAATTCTTCACAATTTTGTGTCTCATGACCCTCTTCTCCATGGAACTCACAGTAGTTCCCCGTCTTTTCTCTTTCTTTCCTAGAGGTTATCATCCCTCTTTTCATCATCTCCTCCCAAATCACCTTCATAGGCATCCTCACCTCAGTAACATTTTCCTTCATCCTTCTCTCACTAGCTTCACCAATGAGTGCATTCACTCCTTGATCGTCATGATTTGGCAAAGGGTTTTCAGTATTTGGGGTACTATCAAATTTTACAACCCCCATCTTGATCAACCTTTCCACGACCTTCTTGAATCCGGTACAATTTTCAATTGAGTGCCCCGATATTCCCGCATGGTACTCGCATCTAGCATTTGCATCATACCATTTAGGCTATGGAGGCTGTAGTGATTTCAAGTGGAAAGGAGCAATAGCATGCACATCATATAAGCTTTGATAAAGCTCACGATACGTCATGGGGATAGGTGTGAATTGCATCCTTTCAGAATTCTACATTGCATTCGACTCCTTCCTTTGAGAACTCTGTTTCTCGACCGCAGCTATTTTTGGTTGACCAACTGTGATTGCCCTTGTATTGAAAGTACTTGTGTTATTCACTTCACTATCCTTTCTCCTTGGGGCTGATCTTTTGGTCGTTTCACCTTCAAGTTTGCCACCTCTTATGGCGTTCTTAATCATCTCTCCCGCCATGACTATGTCCGCAAAACTTTTGGTAGTGCTTCCAATCATGTGAGCAATGAATGGGGCCTTCAGAGTGTTGATAAACAATATGGTGATCTCCTTCTCCAACAATGGTGGTTTAACTTGCATGGCAACTTCTCTTCATCTTTGAGCATATTGCCTAAAATTCTCATTAGGCTTTTTCTCCATGTTTTGCAGCGTAATCCTATTCTGCGTCATGTCAGTCACATGATTGTACTGTTGCATGAAGTGTAACACCCCAAACCCGGCCTAGACGTTATGACCAGATCCGGTGCGCCACATTGATGCGTACAAAACATTCCGTATTACTTAGTTTGGAAAACTTAATTGGTGATGTAAAAGATACTTTTAATGTAGGTTAAAGTGAATGGAAGCTGTGCACCAGGTAGGTATCCGAAACAGAGGAGGTGAGCCTAGAAGGCTGCTTAAGTACCAAGCTCTTGATTGGATCCAATCCTAGACATGCCTACAACCATTGCCACACTTTGGTGCTAGGTTAGGTTTTGAGAAAAACGAGTTGGAATTCATTTAAGTAGATATTTTTGATAAACTGATTAATTGTATCGTTACGTTATTTTGAAAACAATTATCATTTTGGAAACAAGCCCTAGGTCTAACTCATATTGTTATCAGAAAAATATAGGGTATAAGATAAAATAATCCCATAAAAATAATTAAAACGGCCTTATTACAACCTAAAACCAAATAATAATATTAATAAGATGAAACTTATAAAGAAATAAATCGGCTACTTATTGCAATTAAAAGAAACAGAAACAGAAATGAAGAGTGTGGCCATCTCCGAGTCCTCGCGACTCCAAACCATCTAAGTTTAGGGATTACCGCACGATTAGAAGCGGGGTGAGTTTACGAAAACTCGAGTGTGTAATCCCAATAACAAACAAACAATAAATAAACGGTCAGATCGGTATAATCGGGCCAAAGCCCTATTTAGTCTTGACATATACTGGGCCGAAGCCTTTCGTTTAACGGTTATTGGGCCGAAGCCTTTTCATAAATCATATCACTGGGCCGAAGCCTTTTCATAAATCATATCACTGGGCCGAAGCCTTTACTGTAAACGGTATGGCCCTTAGGCCCATTTCAATATCACATGTAATGTCAATGAATGTATGCAAGCCCATTTCAATATCACATGTAATGTCAATGAATGTATGCAAGCCCATTTGGGGAGACTACTCGACCCACCATCCGCTACTCTCCACCCGTACCAACCAACACACCATGTGGGGATTAACTCGACCCACCCCACCATAACTCTCCACTGGTAGCATAGCTGCTTTATCATATCACTGGAGGCCTAGCCTCTTTTAATAACTGGGGCAAAGCCCTTTTAATAACTGGGGCATAAGCCCTTTATCATAACTGGGGCATAAGCCCTTTAATAACTGGGGCATAAGCCCTTTTTCATAACTGGGGCATAAGCCCTTTAATAACTGGGGCATAAGCCCTTTTTCACTTCCTCCATCCATATAAAAACCCAACCCAATGCATTTATGAATATCTTATGTGCATATCATACATATCATGTGCATATCATACATGTCATGTATGCAGAATGTCATGCCCATATTTGAATCAAACAATCATAGTCAAGTCATTCATATCACCAACATATATTCACAATCAAATCCGTCAACCACACAGTCTAAGTCAGTCACTTGCCCACAAGGGCAAAACAGTCATTTTTCATATTATAGGGGTATTTTCGTAATTTTACCAAAAATCAGGGTTTTCCATGTTCATTACATTTGTCAATATTTCTGAGTGTTTAAACAATGATCTTTAACCCACTTATCAAATTCGAGCTTTTGGGCCCAAAACCCCTAATGGGCCCTACCAATGCTGATTTAGCCCACTAAGCCTGCTTAACCCAAATTTTACCATAATACTAACCGTGTTAACATGCAACTTTTCCAAATTCCATTTTCTATCAATTTTACCCAAATGGGCCCAAAAGCCCATTTGGCCCAATTCCAGCCCATTGAGGCCCAACTTACCATCGTGTACAAAATTGAGTTCTTACCCGTTCCATCGATCCAATCACCGACCTTATCATATTTATCGCATCTATACCCACACGCAACATTACAAGTTCCCAAAATACCGGTATTTTAGCATTTTGGCTTCTTAGCAGATATTAATCTAAGCTACTACGAGGGTTAGTACACACCTGTTATGGGTTGAAGTTGAAACGTTTCCATAATCAATCACCTACGATAACCACCACCTGTCACTCAAACTTAACTAATCCAATATCAATATATGTAAATCCTACAGCACATCGGTCATACGGAACATAAGGGCATATTCGTCATTTTACCATACAAGGGTATTACGGTCACTTTACCCTACAGGGGCTTTACGGTCTTTTTACCTATTAGGGGTATTTTAGTCATTTCATCCTACAAGGGTGTTTTGGTAAATCTATGAACCAAGGGTATTTCAGTAATTTTGTAAACCAATGGTATTTCTATAATTTTTAGACGTCAAGGTATTTACGTAATTTTGTAAATCGGGGTATTTTGGTAATTTTACAAATTGAGGGTATTTATGTAATTTCACAAACTAGTGGTATTTGGTAATTTTACAAACTAGGGGTATTTTGGTAATTTTACAAACTAGGGGTATTTGGGTAATTCTATCCTACTGAGGGTATTTCAGTAATTTCACAATCGAGGTAAAACAGTAATTTTGTAAACTGAGGGTAAAATGGTAATTTTGTAAATCAAGGGTAAAACAATAATTCTATAAATTGAGGGTACTTTGGTAATTTTACAAGTCGAGGGCATTTCAATAATTGGTAAACTAAAGTATTCTAAACAGGGATAACAATACAAATGGCCCTAAAGCCCATTCTCGGCCCAAATGGTCCCACACGCTCGTGTGGCCCTTTTAGCCCAAACCTAGCCAGAAATATGCGATTCACCTAGCCTAGTCCAATATTTACTACACAATCAAACAACTTATCCAATTGGGCGTGAGGCCCATTGGGCCCACATGAGCCCCTTTCGGCTTATCATGCCCAAGTAGCCATCCAACAACTAGAGTAGTGAGAAATAACACCTGATTGGAGACTGGAGTTAATCCATGCTCCGAGCATTCTTAGCCGACGCCCAACCCAAACGAGCACGCCATAAAGCGAAAGGGATCAGAGCCAAGAAAGGTACATTTACTCTCCTCATGGTTCTCTCTATTTAAAGCTAGCTTCCCATCCACTCTTATGTTGGCTTCCCGATGTGGGATCCCTCCAACATCAGAGTTTAAATTCAACACCAACTCTTGTCGCCCCCTGTTAGCAAAATAAATGCTCTTTGCTTGCCATGGGATTTGAACCCATGCCTCCCCTCAAATGCTCCACACGCTACTTGCCACTAAGCCACAAGGCTCTTTTGTGTCACAATTTCTCCAACAATATTCTTAAGGCCTACCTACTACACCCAGAGTTTGATTCACCTTAAACCAAAATTTTTGCTAGAGTCCAGGTTTGAACCCGGGACTTCTCCAACACTTCTTAGCACACTTAACCACTAAAACAAGCCTTCATTAACGAAATTTGCATGCACAACAGAATATTATAAGCTGCCTTCAACCGCTCCCATGCTCAAGGCCCAAAACTTCTAGGCCCAAATTCAGGGTGTTACATGAAGGCTTCTGCAAGATCCCTCCATGAATTTATTCTGGCCCGGCTCAACTGATTGTACCACCTGGCTGCTGCTCCCACTAAACTATCTTGGAAACAATGAATCAATAATTGATCATTGTTCACATATCCGGTCATCCTCCTACAGCACATTGTAATGTGGGCCTCTAGGCAAGTAGTCCCGTTGTACTTTTCAAACTCCGGCATTTTGAATTTATGGGGAAGCACCAAGTCTGGGACCAAACTCAAGTCTTTGGCATCAACTCCATGATACCCATCAGCACTCTCTAAAGCTTTAAATTTCTCTTCCAACCATCGGCAACGTTTCTCCAACTGTTTTGCAGCTTCGTTTCTCAAATCTTCTTTTTTAGCTATATCCAAGTCAGGAATGAGAGGATTGGTAGGGTTATCACCCAAATTGAATCCCGAGCCAGTTGGGAAATTCATATGGATCCCCGCATCACCCGGCCCATGATGAGGCCTTATATTGATAGATGATCTTTTAGAAGGTGCCTCGGTTTGTGTAGGCCTGTGGGGTGGAGTAAGGCCAGGAGGATGATCCTCTTCCTCCTCACCAGTGATTGCCATAGGTGTTTTTCCCTTATTAGTGGCCCTCAGCAACTGAGCCATCTCAGTCATCATACTCCTCTGAGCCTCCAGCATTTGCTCCCTCATGTCATTTTGCATCTTGGCCAATTGCTCTTGCAATTGGTCCTGCATGTCCTTTTGTAGCTGTTCATACCTTTGGTCCATATTCCTAGATTTTGCGTGAGTTCCATACTGATGCGTGGTTTCCAGATTTTCTTTTCTACTTCTGAGTAATTTTAACTAATTAGGGTCTTTCTATAACTTTGAATGCAAATGATGCGATGAAATGCTATGAGATGTAAATGCATGAATGCCAAAAGGACATCGATTCTGATTCAATCTCATTTAGCAAATTTTATTTAGAAAAAGAATACCTTTACATATAAGAGGATTACAAATACGCTTTCGCCCTAATGCCCAAAGTTTTAACTCTATCTAATAAAAGGGCTAACTCTCGTCCTATATCCGACGATGACTCATACATCAAACTCAATACATCAGCTCGTATTGCCAAGTCTTGCAGGTGTTCAGCGACTTCTCAAATCTGGGCTATGGCTTCTCCAATGACGTGATCCCTTTCTCTGACCTGTCCTATAGACTAATGTAGCTCTCCCTTCAAATGATCTTCTCGTACCCCAAGCTGCTTGATTAGGAGCTTACTATCATGCAATGCTGATTCCAACTCCTCAACTTTGCCTTTTAATTTCTTTACCTCAACCGTAGAATCACGACTTCGATGCAGATGAAGGGATCGCCCAAGCTCAGTTACTTTAGTCTTTAAACCTTGATTTTCTTTTTCTAAGGTCAAATTCCGCGATTACATCTCTTGAAACTTCTTCTCCCAATATTCAGCTTTAGCTTTTTCCTCTTGGACCTCTTTCTGCAACTGATCTGAAGACCCTCCTATTCTAGCTCTCTTCAAGGATACTTGTGCCCTTTTGTAATGCTCCTTTAAATCATCTCGATCTTCCTCAATCTTCCTTCTTTCTTTCCTCTCTTTCTCGACCTCCATCTTTTGAACGTTGACGTCTAGGCTCAAGTACATCTTTTCTTCTTCGAGCTTTGCTATCCTCTTCTCGAGCTCCAAGTTCTTTCTCTCGAACTCTTGCTTCATAATTTCTAACTCCGAGGGCGTCACTTGCAAATATTCCTCTATCGATTGAGCTCCTTCCACGCTTGGCTTAGGGATGTTATCATTAATCCTTCTACCTCTCCATTCGACATACTCCGGAGTCGTAGCAAGGCTAATAACTACTCCCTTTAATCGACAAGTCTTGTTCCAAGCACTAGAGATCTCACTAACCTTCCTCTTGTAGTCAGCTCCTCTATACATGAACTCACTCTGAACCAAACCGTAGGTTGCCGGTATAAACTGCCTCAATCCATGTTGCCTCAGCACAAGCAAAGGGGCATAACCAATGGCACCCCAAATTTCCAACAGAGGGACCTAATCAAAACTGCCACATTGGTAAAGAATCTCACCAAGAATCACCCATGGAGCCCTCCACTCTACGTCCTTTGATTGCAAATTCTGAAGTAGCGCTATCCAATTTTTTTCAGGAACATCAACTTTCCTAGTTGAAGCTGTTATGTCTTTCAACGGGGAGTAATCCTCAAAGAAGACCCGACAAACCACCCTATCTATCAATCGGAAGTGACTGTAGAACCAAGCTAAAAGTAACTAAGCACAACCAACAAACCTGCCTGCACTGGCCCTTCTACACACATTTAAGGACCTGAATGTCTCCGCCAAAATCGTAGGAATAGAAGTGACCCGTTTGCTAAGTCAATGGAAGAGATCCGTGGTTGTCTCGTCCACATATCCCAAGGCCTTGGGGAAAACCATCAATCCGTATAAGCTGAAGGCAAAAATGTCTACCCTCTTCGCCTCGCTTGGATGTGTCTGGATCAGATCTTTCAAAGCTCCCCACCGAATGCACTTACTCTCACCCTTTTCCTTAATTCTAGCCATGATCCACAGCTCGCCCATCCCCGTAATGGTCATCAACTTCTTACTAAAGGTTAGGACACAAGCAGCTCGAGAATAAATCCTATCACACTGAAATCTAGGACACCGAAGTAAGGCTGTGTATTCTTCCACAGTAGGCACTAAATCTACCTCCCCAAAGGTAAAACAACTGTATGCTGGGTTCCAAAACTGAACGAGAGCTCGAAACAAGTGCTCATCAACCTGAATGTCAAACAAATAAGGCAAATCTCCGTAATTACTGTAGAATGATTGCTTGGTATCATTGCCCCACTGATCCCAAATCTCCTTAAGCTCGAAGAAATTATATTCGTGTAACAACGATACGAGTATAGTCGTGACTCGACACATATCCCATAGCTATGCTATCTCCCTTTGCTAGCTGAGTTTGCTCCGACCATCTATGGACGTTAGCGTTTCCCTCCACTCTATCAAGAAGTCCGTTCTCCATAATAAAACTTTCTAACTTAGAAACTGATCGTGAATCGATACCTTTTAAATGCGAAATGACATGCAATGAAAAAAAGGAAACAGTCAGTATCACATAATATTAATAAACTTAAAAATAATATATGAGGGTAATATCTAAAGTATGATTTTAACTAAGTTGAGCTCTTACGGTTTTTCTATATGAGGTTTTAGTTCTAAAGTTGAGGTACTGAACAGTGATTTCTCGATTCTCACCCATTATAGGCTCATTTGAATCGAGTTGATTCGAGAGGAATACATTTCCTATGGCTACACAGAGATGAAAATCTCACGAAACCATAGGTACGGATGTATCCCGAAAGTGATCCACTATCCTGGACGGAGGCGAAAACCTCACAAAGGTGTAGTTTCTCACTCCCACTTAAGGGTGTGACCACAACGGTCATGCAAATGCAATGCGTATCAGAATATATACCATATGCAATAATACAAACACATGTAATGCAAAGAGGATTGAATTTTAAAATTTTTCAAATTTTTGACATTAAGACAAAAGGTAATCAATTATACGGCTTGACTCTCTTATTATTCCCCAGTGGAGTCGCCAAGCTGTAGTGACCATCTTTAAATCGAGTTTTGGAAAATGGGAATCGACTTTAAGAAAAACGAAAACGGGAGTCGCCACCAATCCTTTTAGGTGTGATTGGATCATCTTATAAAATTTTTTGTTTTAAAACATTAATTTTGGTCTACCAAATTCGAAAAAACGGATTCGGGAGTCAGTTACGTACGAGGAAGGGTTAGCACCCTCGTAATGCCCAAAAATTGGTACCTAATTGATTATCAAGTGTCTTTAATGTCGGAAATTTGAAAGTTTTAAGATGCAATCCTCTTTAGACTATTTTAATTTTCAAAATTAGGGTTCACTTGTATCAAATGAATCAAAATATTACATCCAATAAGTTATGAAGCAATATTTTTAAGACCTTCGAAGCTAAGCTAGCCCCTTTTGAAAATCCCTATCTTACAACGACAAAACGCCATATCCAGTAAGTTAGGACACAACGCTTTGAAATTTCAAGACAGTTACTCGTATTTTGAAAACCTTAAAACCTAGAAGGGTGCTTGACTATTCGAACTCAAGGAGAAAAGTTGCAACCCAGTAAGTTAGAGCACTACCTTTCTCGAAGTTTCCAAGTACCAAGCATTGCCTTTTTATTTGAAAATTTGGAATCTCATTTTTATTGGTGTATGAAGAATCATATAAAATAGAATATTGCAATAATAAGCAAAATAAAACATGCATTTAAACAATACAACGGTGATAATGCAAAGATCATACACTAGATATATACATGTTTAAAATTACATAACATCATACCCACAAAGATACACATAGTGTATATTGAAAATGAATAAGCAAAACATATAAACATGCAAAATAATTATCTCAAAAGTGATGCATGATATACAATTTGACATAAATTAAACATTACCACTTTGGGCATATATCATCATAAATAATCTAAAGGTTCATATATTATTGCTACATACAAAACTAATGAAGTGCATAATGAATACAACAAATATGAAATCGCAGTATACATATATGATAATACAAATCACAATAAATAATTAATTTCATGCAAATATACGAAAACAAATGATATATAGAAGTTTAACCTACTATATCAAAATAAGAGAAAACTAAAGATAAATAAATAAATTAAAATGTATAAAATGTAAATCCAATGAAAACAAGATATTTTGAAATATATTGAATAATATAAGAGCGATAAAAGAGAACCCCATCCCTTTTTAAAAAAAAGATATATACATATAAGTTATATTATAGGGTATAATATCTATATATATATAAAAATGTATTAAGTATTAATATTACATTTATTTATAGAACTTTAAAAATGTATATAATTAATAAATAATAAAATGATGTATACTTTATGATAAAATAAAGGTAATGTAAGGAAATATAGTATAATATATAATGTATAACATAATCTACAAATAAAAATATAAAAATATAAATTGTATAATATAAAAATATAACATAATATATATAATATAATATATAAAAAATATTATGATGTATAGTAAAATATAATATGTAACAAATAGAATATAATGTATAATAATAATGATGTAACAAATATATAAAAATTATAGTGACATAAATAATATAATAAAAATATATGACACATAATAAAATTTATATATATAGTGTAAGTAATAAAAATAAAATAATATATTATTATGTACATAACTAATGTTTATAGATATATAAAGTTTTTTTAAAAAATAAATTAAATTAATGGTATATAGGGATTAAGAGTGAATTTAATTAAGGAATTTAGGGTTAATTACAAATAAATAAAGAAAACTGGGCCAAATTGGAACACGGACTAAAGCCGAGGGACTCACTGGGAAATTTGCCCTAATCCCAAAATGACATCGTTTCTCCAAATCAATTTAAATGTTACTATGACGACCAAATTGAATCAAAATTAAAGTATTGGGGTTAAATTAAAAATAATAAAATAAAATAATAAAAATTAAAAAACACGGGGGGACCAATTATGAAATTAACCCATTTTCCAAAAACACGCGAATCCTCCCTGGGTAATCGGGTCAACACGCGAATCCTAAGCCTTGATACGATGCCGTTTTATGCTTATTGAGTTAAACCAAAATGGCACCGTTTCGTTAGGGCTATATAAGCCAAATGTTAAGCTTTAAAATCATTTTGCACCCAGTTTAGAAAAAAAAACGAGAAGGATCCTCTGAAATTCTTCCCAGCCCTTTGAGCGCTTGCCCTAGGCCGGTCTGCTCCGTTCATCGGACCTACATGCCCAGCCTCACGCGCCGACACCAACTCCGCCACACACGGTGGTCGTGGTCCGAAAAGCTTCTCTTTTCTCAGCGAATTTAGAATGTACTTCTTCCTCCTCTTTTTTAATGTATTATATGCAGGTTGTTTACAATAAAGTAAAAAAATAAAAAGTAGAAAGAGAACAATAGATCATCTTCATTTCTCATGAAATCTTTCTGATATATTATTGCAAAAATATTTGGTGTACAATATCTTTGTGGTGTTTTTCTCTCTGTATGTGTGTATCGTGAGTGTCCTTTACAGATTGAGAAGAAGGCTTTATAGCCTCGATAAACCACTACAAGTTTTGGAAAGAAATATCTTATTTCTTTCCGTATTCGCTTCGCATGTCTGCTGTGATTTTCTTTCCTTTTCCTGCAGGTGACCGCGAAAATTACGGTGGTTGCTGGCGTGGACTCGTGCTGACGATGATTTTGCACGATCGATGGAAATGGCCCTAACACGGTGCTGAAATTTCGGCCCCCTGGTGGAGGCGTGATCGGTGGCTGAGCTGAAGGGTCGTGGTGCGTTGAAAGGCCTGTGACAATGCATTGATGACCTGAGACAGAACATTAATGGCAGACGCTCCCCGAATCTTCCAGAAGCAGTGGCTGCTCGAGGAGAGAAAAAAAAAAGGCAGAAACCCTAGGGTTTCCTACCTTGTGTATGCAATTTGGGCGGTTAAATTTTGCTTTAGTCCTGGGCTAATTGTATAACGAGTTTAAGTGTGGGTTTAGTTTGTGTTTTAAGTTTTGGGCTCTGTATATGGATTGTTTAAATAAATAAACATTTATTTATTTATTTTAAGTTTTTTTTTGGTTTTAAGGCCCGGTCAAATTTGGGCTATTACACCATCTTCTTCTTCTTTTCAGCAAGTTGAGAAAAATCATTTTTCTTGTCCCTCTTCCTTAAGCACATCTTCACCAAAAACAGTATATATATATATATATTAAAGCTTTTGTCAATTTTCTTGCTTTACTTATAACCCATCCACGGATTTCTCATTCATAATGGGCATGGCTTTATTTTCATTCTGATATAAATATATGGAGAAAGCCTTAGCTTTTTAGCTTTCAAACCAAACCCTATTTTTTTTGCTTCCCTTCTCTGCTTCTTTGTTTGAATTTTTACAAGAAGTTATTATTATGGTTGTTCAATCACAGTTGTATCCTAAAAACTTGGGTTTACTACCTTGGCCCATGTGCACCCTTGCATGGCTTTATTTTCATTTTGATATAAATATATGGAGAAAGCCTTAGTTTTTTAGCTTTCAAACCAAACCCCATTTTTTTTGCTTCCCTTCTCTGCTTCTTTGTTTGAATTTTTACAAGAAGTTATTATTATGGTTGTTCAATCACAGTTGTATCCTGAAAACTTGGGTTTACTACCTTGGCCCATGTGCGCCCTTTAGGATTGGATGCCACCAATCCCTACAGCACCAAAAATAGTATATATATATATATATATTAAACTTCTCTATTATTGTTACATAGTGCATCTGTTAGTGATTCTTGTCTCTTCTTTATTTATCCTAACGTTTCCCTTTTTTTTATTTTAATGTCTGCAGCTACAAGAGCAGCTATCTAAATCCATCCAAAAGCAAGAGGTAATTTAATGTCTCTAAAATTACCTTTATTCATTTTGAAAAGATAGTCATAATCAATTATCCTTTCTATATCCTCGTTATTGTTTACCATAGATCTTTGAGAATTTTTTCTTTAGTGTTAATCTTATGATTTTCATCCATTCGTGATGTATTATTCTTATTCTTTATGAAACTATATTATTATATCTAATTATATATTTATGGTTTTATGTCGGTTGACATTTAAATCAAAATAATAATAATAGATGGTAAAGACACGAAATTTTGTGGAGGGAGATAGTACCTTAGCAACAAAAGTTGTTTGGGATGATGAGCTGACATTGATATTTTGTGAACTTTGCGTGAATGAAGTTAATTCTAGTAATAGACCAACAACTCATCTAAACTCAAAAGGATGGGAAAATGTCATTGCTCTTTTTCAAGCAAAAACACAAAAAAATTATGGAAAACCTCAATTGAAAAATAAGTGGGATACATTAAAAAAGGAATGGAGGTTATGGAGGGAGTTGCTTAAGGAATCTACAGGTATTGGATGGTGTCCATCTAAGAAGATGGTCGATGCTACCGAAGAATGGTGAGTTGAAAAAATACAGGTTAGTGTTAAATTTATCATTATTTTAATGCATACAGTTTATTGAAATTAATAATTTAGAATTATAAAAATCTTAGTATAACATTTAACATTTAACATGTTATGTAGGAAAATCCTGATTTTAAAAGATTTAAGAAGAAAGGAATTGAACCACGATTGAATGAGTTAATGTGGCAAATGTTTGGTGGCACTGTAGCCACCGGAGAGAATGCATGGGCACCTTTGTCTGGTGTTCTTCCAAGTAGGGTTCCTATGGGAGATGATACACCTAATGAGGGATTTGGTAATTCAGATGAACATAATAATGAGAATGAAGGTATTCCTCCTAATGTGGTACCATCAAACCCTTCTCAAGAAATGAAGGTATTCCTCCTAATGTGGTACCATCAAACCCTTCTCAAGAAACTCCTAATCAAAGAAAGTAAACACTTGGGGTTGTACACGGTAAAAGAAAAAAATCAAGTTCAAGTAGAAAATCATCAAGAAATTCGTTAACTATTCAGATTGAGAAATTGGGTGACAGTATGGCTAGTCCAAGGAAGTCAGTGAATGAAATTATTTTTCTTCACTCTCAATATACTATTTAAAATGCAATGGATGCTTTGCGTGCTTTGAGAGATGAAATTCCAAAAAAAGATGAACTGTACTATTTTTCTATCAAAATGTTATAAATACCGGTGAAATGAGAAGTCTTTTTGAACTGAGATCCAGATGTTAGGGTTTGGTGGCTTTGATGTGAGTATGCTGAACAAAATCTAATTGCATCATTTTCATCCTTACTAGCAACATCCTCATTTCCCTTCCAACCATACCATCAACCACCTTAGTAGCAACATCCTCATTTCCCTTCCAACCATACCATCAACCACCTCCACCATAAGCTCCTTAAAATTATTATTGTAATATAACTATACTACTTTTTTATATGTAAAACTAATGTATGATATTTTTTATGTTTGGTATTTTTATGCTATACTTTTATTCAAGTTTCTGTGTTGTATAGAATGTCACAAAATATTAATTTATTTTCATTTGATTACTTTTTCAGGTTATGGATGAATTTAACAATATGTATAATAGTTTTTATATGAATTATGATACCCCTGAATTAAGTGAAGAAGCCCAACGAAGAATAGCCACAATTGTTACCCAAGTTGAGAACAACAATTATCATGAAGAGGAAGAATATGTGTTAAGCAGTGTATTGGTACATCATGAAACTTATTTCACTATGCAACCACGTATGGATTCAAATTATACAAGTCAAATGTGGGTGGACGAAGTATTAAATGGGCATGATGATCGTTGCATGAATAGTTTTAGGATGCCAAAAAATATATTTCACAGTTTGTTGCATGATTTGCAAACAAATTATGGCTTAAAGCATGGGAAAGTATCAACTATGGAGAAATTAGCATTATCATTGTACATTCTTGGAAATAGAGAATCAAATTCAAATGCAACAAAGCAATTTCAACGATCTGGGGAAACTGTTAGTCGAATTTTTACTGATATGTTACATATATTTGCTCGAATGGGAATAGATACGATTAAACACATGAAGGTCAATTCGAGGAAGTACCAGCCCATATTCGACATGATACAAGATATTGGCATGACTTTAAGGTAAAATTTACACAATCTTTATATATTTAAAATATAAATTATTTCTAACTTTTATCTCATTACTTGTATTTATTTTAAAGGATTGTATTGGGGCCATAGATGGAACACACATAAAAGCATGCATTTCGCCTTCTTGTCAAATACCTTATATTGGACGGAAAGGTGAACCAACTCAAAATATTATGGCAGTTTGTGACTTCAACATGTGCTTTATTTTTGCATTTCCTGGTTGGGAAGGAACATCACATGATAGTAGAATTTTTTTGCAAGCACTTAGAAAACAAGAGTTAAAGTTTCCACACCTTCCACCAGGTTGAACTTTAATTTTTTAATTAATCTTTACATAAAAAATATTAAAATTTTTAATTTATTTTTAAACTTGATATTATGTTTTACTTTTTTGTAGGAAAATATTATCTTGTGGATTCAGGATATCCACAAATGGCAGGTTTTCTAGGTCCATATAGGGGGGAATGATATCATTTACCTGATTTTCATCGAGGTAATCAACAAGTATCTGGAAAAAAAGAAATCTTTAATCATGCCCATTCTTCGTTACGCTCTATGATTGAACGAACATTTGGAGTGTGGAAAAAAAATGGCCAATATTAAGAGATATTCCAAGTTATTCGTTCAACAAGCAAGTTTTAATAGTTATTGCAACAATGGTTTTGCTTAATTACATTCGAAGACATGCTTGGTCAAATGATGAGGATTTTTGAGAATTTGAGAATATACCCAACATGCCAGTCTCTTCAGGCCATTTTGATAGAGGTGAATCGAGTTCTTTTAACAGTGAAAGTGACCTTGAAATTGCGACGTTTAGGGAAACCATTGCAATTAGTTTAATGAATCCATATTTGTAAAAATTCTTTGTATCATAACCTAATTTCTAGTAATAATGAAACTTGTTATGTCTTATGTTACTATATTTTTTTAATTAAAAACCATCAGTTTAGATACTTCAAAATTTGATCCAAGTAAAATGTTACTATTTGTGAAAATAATATTTATCATTTTTATAAAAGAATATTTAACTATAAAAAATTAAAAATAATTATCATTTTATCTAATAAATAATTTAAATTGATTATATAATTCATTAAAATATTTATAATAAAATAATGGAAGATACATTTTAATATTTTATTAAACGAATTTATAAATTAACATATTTTAATAATTTTAAAAAAGTAAAATAATTTAAAAAACTTTTATTATATATCAATTCTAATCTAATGTCCTTAATAGTTATTTTTTATTCTTACCTCACCACTATAGCTGCGTTTGAATCCAAACACACACTCCACCATTGTTTTTAATCTCACCGCTACAGTTTCTAATCTCACCGCTACAGTAACTAATCTCACTGCCACCGCTGTTTTTAACCTCACTGGAGGTAAACACACCGCCCATCCAAACTAAGTTGTAGTGTCCCTCAGAATTGATACAGCACATTTTAAACACTCACCTGGTGTGCAAAAAAGTTCATCAAATACCTAAATAATGTTTTCAAGCCAAAATTTAGCTTTCTCGGGATCATCATCAACGGTAGCTCTGAACTCTTTGACCCTGTACTTTCGAATCTTATCAACTGGTGGCTTATTTAGTCGTAGAAGTTCCACACCTTGAGGAGCTACGAGAACAGGTTGAGTATTAGGTGGGGTGGAGGTTGTTGAGCAGCCAGATTTGTCTGGACAAATTGTGTGAACCATTCGTTCATCATTTGAAAAACGGCTTCTTCAGCCTCTCCTCCATGACTACTCGATACATTTCTAGATTCAAACGACACTGCTCCTTGAGCGGGAGCTTGTAGCACCCCAAACCCGGCCTAGAAGTTTGGCTCGAATCTGGCGTGTCACATTGAAGTATTTTTTGAAAACCATGTTTCCATTAAAAACCCTTCTTAATAATTAAAAACTTATACCCATTTTAAACCTTGTTTAGAAAACCTCAGCTGAATAACATTCTTAACAACTTTGTAAAAATCTTTGCAGTTGCGGAAGCTTAATTTAAAAACAATTGCGGTTACGTGATGTTTTGAACAACAGTAGTTGCTTTGGAAAACCGTGTTCTAATACTAGCAATTATAAGAACAATAAATAAAATTCCAAATTTGAAATCCATAAAATTACAACGGCTTTACTACAACCCACATAAAAACATTTAAAAGTAATAATCAAAGCGTAACATAAAGCGAGTGTGTGTGGCTTCCTCCGAGCCCTCGCACTCCGATCCGTTTAAATTTGGAAATTACCGAAAGGTTAATAAGTGGGGTGAGTTTACAAAAACTCGAGTGTGAAATCCCCATCGTATATAAAAGGCGATAGTCATATAAAAGAATTAAAGGTCGGCCCCACCACTTCTACGATTTCAGTATCAATTGGGCCTTAGCCCATTATAATAAACGATGCGACGGATAGGCCTTAGCCCATTCTGAGAATAAGAAACATTATCGAACTAGAATAAAAATGAGAATCAGAATCGAGAATCGGTGTGTAATCGAGAATCGAAATTAGGTGACGAATCGAATCGTGATCGGTGTGTAATCGTAATCGAATCGAATCGAATTAGGTGACAAAATCAGAATCAGTATGTGAATGCAGTCCCGACCCATATCCATCCGTATACACCCCCGTACCAACCTTACACCATGTGGGGAGACTACTCGACCCACCCAACCGCTACACACCACAGAAATTGCAGCGAGGTCGCGGATATTGTGACGAAGTCACGGTAGCAGATATATGTGGCGAGGCCACGGGATTGCGCGAGGTGCGGATATTGTGACGAAGTCACGTAGCGATATATGTGGCGAGGCCACGGATTGCGACTAGTTTGCGCTGCGAATGCTTCCTCCATCAATATAAACCAACCCATGCAACATGTCATGTATGTAGAATGTCATGCCCATATTTGAATCAAACAATCACAGTCAAGTCATTCATATCACCAACATATATTCACAATCAAATTCGTCAACCACACAATCCAAGTCAGTCACTTGCCCACAAGTGCAAAACAGTCATTTAACACCCTAAGGGCAAAATGGTAATTTTACACCACAAGGGTATCTCAGTAATTCTACCCTACAGGAGTATTTCGGTATTTCTACCCTACAAGGGTATTTCGGTAATTCTACCCTACAGGAGTATTTCAGTAATTCTACCCTACAGGAGTATTTTAGTAATTCTAACCTACAGGGGTATTTCGATATTTCTACCCTATATGGGTATTTCGACAATTCTACCCTACAGGGGTATTTCGGTATTTCTACCCTACAAGGGTATTTCGGTAATTTTACCCTACAAGGGTATTTTAGTAATTCTACCCTATAGGGGTATTTCGGTATTTCTACCCTACAAGGGTATTTCGATAATTCTACTGTACAAGGGTATTTCGGTAATTCTACCCTATAGGGGTATTTCGATAATTCTACCCTACAAGGGTATTTCAGTAAACTAAAGTATTCTAAACAAGGATAACAATACGAATGGCCCTAAAGCCCCTTCTCGGCCCAAATGGTCCCACACGCTCGTGTGGCCCTTTTAGCCCAAATCTAGCCACAGATATGAGATTCACCTAGCCTAGTCCAATATTTACTACACAATCAAACAACTTATCCAATTAGGCCCGTAGGCCCATTGGGCCCACATGGCCCCTTTCGGCCCATCGCGGCCCGAAGTAGCCATCCAACAACTAGAGTAGTGAAAAATACACACCTGATAGGAGATTGGAGTTAATCCGAGCTCCGAGCACTCTTAGCCGACGCCCAACCCAAACGAGCACGCCATAAAGCGAAAGGGATCATCCAAGAAAGGTATCTTTACTCTCCTCATGGTTCTCTCTATTTAAAGCTAGCTTCTCATCCACTCTTATGTTAGCTTCCCGATGTGGGATCCCTCCAACATCAGAGTTTAAATTCAACATCGACTCTTACTGCCCCCTGTTAGCAAAATAAATGCTCTTTGCTTGCCATGGGATTCGAACCCATGCCTCCCCTCAAATGCTCCACACGCCACTTGCCACTAAGCCACAAGGCTTTTTGTGTCACAATTTCTCTAACAATATTCTTAAGGCCTACCTACTACACCTAGGGTTTGATTCACCTTAAACCAAAATTTTTGCTAGAGTCCAAGTTTGAACCCGGGACTTCTCTAACACTTCTCAGCACACTTAACCACTAAAGCAAGCCTTCATTAACGAAATTTGCATGCACTGTGAGAATATTATAAGTGCCTTCAACCGCTCCCATGCTCAAGGCCCAAAACTTCTAGGCCCAAATTCAGGGTGTTACAACTCTACCTCCCTTAAAGAAATTTCGTCCTCGAAATTTCCATCTAACAGGGTAGTCGTGTAACATCTACCCCACTACGCTACCGCTGCGCACTCTGATCCTACTATCACTATCACACTTCAACTAGAACTTGAAACATCTCATACATACAACACTTATTCACTGAAGCAGACACATATTTATCACACATATATACAATTTCTATATCCAAACATCACATCCACATAAAATAAATACCCAATTTAAATTCAGACCAATATCTAAGGAATCCATAGTATTTCAATTTTTAAATAGACAAAAGTATTCAGAAGACTTACGGATTCGGCGCCGGAGACTCGGTGTGCCACACTTTTTAAGAGAAATACTTCAAACAGACCACGTGGTTGAAAATAATTTTCTAAAATTCAACCTTTGAAAACCTAATCCACAGTCGAGTTGTTGTAACCTGGCTCTGATACCACTAAATATAGCACCCCAAACCCTGCCTAGAAGTTTGGCTCGAATCTGGCGTGTCACATTGAAGTATTTTTCGAAAACCATGTTTCCATTAAAAACCCTTCTTAATAATTAAAAACTTATACCCATTTTAAACCTTGTTTAGAAAACCTCAGCTGAATAACATTCTTAACAACTTTGTAAAAATCTTGGCGATTCATGGAAGCTTAATTTAAAAACAATTGCGGTTACGTGATGTTTTGAACAACAGTAGTTGCTTTGGAAAACCGTGTTCTAATACTAGCAATTATAAGAACAATAAATAAAATTCCAAATTTGAAATCCATAAAATTACAATGGCTTTACTACAACCCACATAAAAACATTTAAAAGTAATAATCAAAACTGTAACATAAACAGTGTGTGTGGCTTCCTCCGAGAGCCCTCGCAGCTCCGATCCGTTTAAGGCTGGAAATTACTTGAAAGGTTAATAAACGGGGTGAGTTTACAAAAACTCAGTGTGAAATCCCCTACTATATAAAAGGAACAGTCAGTCATATAAAAGAATTAAAGGTCTGGCCCTAGCCCTACTTACAGTTTCAGTATCAATTGGGCCTTAGCCCATTATAATAAACGATGCACGGATGGGCCTTAGCCCATTCTGAGAATAAGAAACATTATCGAACTAGAATAAAAATGAGAATCGAATCGAATCGGTGACAGAATCGAATCGAATTAGGTGACGAATCGAATCGGATCGGTGACATAATCGTAATCGAATCGAGAATCGAATTAGGTGACAAAATCGAGAATCGGTATGTGAATGCGGTCGACCCATATCCATCCGTATACACCCCGTACCAACCTTAGACCATGTGGGAGACTACTCGACCCACCCCAACCGCTACACACCACGAAATTGCGGCGAGGTCGCGGATATTGTGACGAAGTCACGAAGCGAATATATGTGGTGAGGCCACCGATTGCGGCCGAGGTGCGGATATTGTGACGAAGTCACGGAAGCAGATATATGTGGCGAGGCCACGGATTGCAGCTAGGGTCGCGAATGCTTCCCCATCAATATAAACCAACCCCTGCAACATGTCATGTATGTAGAATGTCATGCTCATATTTGAATCAAACAATCACAGTCAAGTCATTCATATCACCAACATATATTCACAATCAAATTCGTCAACCACACAATCCAAGTCAGTCACTTGCCCACAAGTGCAAAACAGTCATTTAACACCCTAAGGGCAAAATGGTAATTTTACCCCACAAGGGTATCTCGGTAATTCAACCCTACAGGAGTATTTCGGTATTTCTACCCTACAAGGGTATTTCAGTAATTTTACCCTACAGGAGTATTTCAGTAATTCTACCCGACAGGAGTATTTTAGTAATTCTACCCTACAGGGGTATTTCGATATTTCTACCCTATAAGGGTATTTCGACAATTCTACCCTACAGGGGTATTTCGATATTTCTACCCTACAAGGGTATTTCGGTAATTCTACCCTACAAAGGTATTTTAGTAATTCTACCCTATAGGGGTATTTCAGTAATTCTACCCTACAGGGGTATTTCGGTATTTGATAATTCTACTGTACAAGGGTATTTCGGTAATTCTACCCTACAGGGGTATTTCGATAATTCTACCCTACAAGGGTATTTCAGTAAACTAAAGTTTTCTAAATAAGGATAACAATACGAATGGCCCTAAAGCCCCTTCTCGGCCCAAATGGTCCCACACGCTCGTGTGGCCCTTTTAGCCCAAATCTAGCCACAGATATGAGATTCACCTAGCCTAGTCCAATATTTACTACACAATCAAACAACTTATCCAATTAGGCCCGTAAGCCCATTGGACCCACATGGCCCTTTTCGGCCCATCGCGGCCCGAAGTAGCCATCCAACAACTAGAGTAGTGAAAAATACACACCTGATAGGAGATTGGAGTTAATCCGAGCTCCGAGCACTCTTAGCCGACGCCCAACCCAAACGAGCATGCCATAAAGCGAAAGGGATCAGCCAAGAAAGGTATCTTTACTCTCCTCATGGTTCTCTCTATTTAAAGCTAGCTTCTCATCCACTCTTATGTTAGCTTCCCGATGTGGGATCCCTCCAACATCAGAGTTTAAATTCAACACCAACTCTTACCGCCCCCTGTTAGCAAAATAAATGCTCTTTGCTTGCCATGGGATTCGAACCCATGCCTCCCCTCAAATGCTCCACACGCCACTTGCCACTAAGCCACAAGGCTTTTTGTGTCACAATTTCTCCAACAATATTCTTAAGGCCTACCTACTACACCCAGGGTTTGATTCACCTTAAACCAAAATTTTTGCTAGAGTCCAAGTTTGAACCCGGGACTTCTCCAACACTTCTCAGCACACTTAACCACTAAAACAAGCCTTCATTAACGAAATTTGTATGCACAACAGAATATTATAAGCTGCCTTCAACCGCTCCCATGCTCAAGGCCCAAAACTTCTAGGCCCAAATTCAGGGTGTTACAGAGCTAGCGCATTACTCTCGACATTGTCAACTACAACTCGATTAGGATCCATTTACTATACGAAAACACAGTTTAATTTGTCAGGAGTCATCACACTATCACAGGTTATATATGGCATGTATAGCTAGACTCTCACAAACACTATGTTAGTCCCAGAATCGACTAAATCGTAGCTCTGATACTAATAAATGTAACACCCCTCACCTGTATTCAACACCGAAATAAGGTTTCGGAGCATTACTGGACTTATAACACAATTACACATAAATTTTATCATATATTTCCAAATTTCTTTCAAATATCAATCAACACATTCATATTGTCCCTAATACAAGCCTACGAGGCTCTAAACATGCTTTAAGAGTGGTTCGGGGCTAAACCGATAACATTGGAAATTCTTAGAACACTTATGAAAATTTTCTCAAAAACAGGGGACACACGCTCGTGTGGCCCGTGCCACAGGCCGTGTGGACATTCGAAATGGGAGCACATGGCCGTGTCCTAGCCTGTGGCTAACCCCGTGTAACTCTCTGACTTGGGTCACAGGGCCAATACACATGCTTGTGTGGGTAGACCGTGTGCCCTAAAATTGGCCATACACGTCCGTGTGCCAGGCCGTATGCTAGGCCCTGTCAAACCTGTAAGGTATACTAACTTATGCCACATGGCCAAGTCACACACCGTGTGAGGCCGTGTGGAGCATACTGGCTTGGTTTTAATTTCAACACCATGGGACGCACAGCCATGTACATAACCATGTGTCACACACAGCTGAGACACACGCTCGTGTCTCTGCTCGTGTGGACAAAAATAGGTTATTTACTAAGCCAATTTTCCACCCAAACTTGTGCACACCTACATCAAATTCAAAGGCACCAAAACATAGCATCAATAGACAAATAACTCAACCTCAAGTCAAGCATATTCTATACCATTTCATTTCTCATCAATACAAATCACAAAGACCACAATATGTTATCTAATTTTATACCTAATTTCACTTATTAAACATCAATATGGCCATTTCCTAAACATGCATTATTTTGCCTAATTACATATACATGCCAAGTTCATTTCCAATCCATTTAGTACTTCTAATTTCTAAATACCAACCAACAACACATTACCATATTCAAACACATAATAAGAGCCATATGCACACTTATTATATATGATTCAATCATACCAAAATAAGCCAACTTATATGGCTGTATACAAAACCAAACTTGGAATATTCACAAGCCAACTCAAATGGCTACATTAATCATCAATTATAATCCAAAATGACCAAAGTCCCTATACATGCCATATTCCAAAACATAAGTTCAAAAGTACCAAATTGATAGATGGATAGTGTAACGTAGTCTCCGATGATCCCCGAATCCGAGCTAGCTTTGAAATCACTATAAAGCATAGTAAAATAAACAAAGTAAGCTATAAAGCTTAGTAAGCTCGTATAAAATAAATTCAAATTCATCATAAATACACAAACAATCAATTTGAACATATCAACATGCAATTCATGTTAACTAACAAACCTTTCACATGTTTAATCATATGCTTATATGTGCACTTCCCAATTTCTTCGATTTAAAACTTATACGGTTCATGTATACACATGTATCATCTCGTATCAATCACATACACAATCACGTCTTTCATTTATCCATTGAACCATTTGAAATACTATCGAATACTCGAGAAACTCGCATCGAAGTGCCACATATATAGTCGAAGCTATCTCAATCACATATCACATAAATGCTCACTCTCGAGCTATCACCGGGCCTGCTTACACAAGCTGTGGGTTAAGACATAGCTACATGGTGCTGCTCACACAAGCTGTCAAGTAACTGCAACACATGCCGGTATACTCGACCACCGGTAGGATGTACAGGACCAACACCCGGATCACATAATCACATTTGTCCCCTAATGACATGTCACTAGTATCCTATCTATTCCTAAGGTTCAACCAGGATTTCCAATACCGAATCATTGTCAAATATGTTCGTAGTCTCGTATTCATAGTTCATACAATATCAAAGCCTTTAAAACATAATTATAACAATGCTTATTACAAACGAACTTACCTCAGATGTAAAAACGACAACACGAGTTGATTAGTCGAGAACTTTATTTTTCCCTCGATCTAAATCTGAGTTTTTCTTTTCTTGATCTATATATAATCAATATTAACTTATTTAAAGATCTTTATTCAATTTAGTCCAAAATTCACTTTAAAGTATTTTTACACAATTGCCCCTAATGTTTTACACCTTTTACAATTTAGTCCTTATTTCATAAAATCACAAATTCATGAAATTCAATACTAACCCATGCTAGCCAAATTTCCCTAGTGTACATATCAGCCCATATTTTTCATTTATTTCACATTTTAACCATGAATTTTACATTTTTCACAAATTAAACCCTAATTTGCATTTTCACCAAAAATCACTTAACAAAACTTGTATAATTCACAAAAAAACATTCATAATCTATCACCAAAAATCAAAATACATGCTTATTCATCAATGGAAACTTTCTAGATCTTTAATAGTTTTGAAAAATAGTCCCTGAGCTAGCTAGACCTAGTTGCAACGATTTCAAAAACATAGAAATCATTAAAACGGGATAAAAGCCATACCTTAATTAGCTATCCAAGCTTGGCCGAATTTGAAAGCTTAGAAATGGCTATTCTTCATGCTAGGAATTGGCTAAGAAAGATGAAAGCACTTAGAATTTGGTTTTTATTTTATTTATTATACTTTAAATAACCAAATACCAAATTAACCTTATTATTAATTCATTAAAATTCATTAATCATATCCATCTTTGTCCACTCACACTAATCATGGTCTAATTACAACATAAGGACCTCTAATTTAAGGTTCCTTAGCTATTAAATACCTTTAACTATTAGAACATCAATTTTGCACTTTACGCGATTTAGTTCCTTTTATCAAATTGACCAATCAAATGATAACATTTCTTATCGAAGTTTTCACACAATCATACTATCATGCTGTAGACATTAAAATAATAATAAAATAATTATTTCAACCTCAGATTTGTGATTCTGAAACCACTGTTTCGATTTAACCAAAAACGGGTTGTTATAGTAATCATGACCTTCGTACCCCTAACATTCCTCCTTGTATTCAAACACACACTTGTTCCCCTACAAGGTTGGGTTTTCACCAGTCACGATATGCAGCAGAGTGCCAAATCTGAGGCAAACCATATTATCGTGTGTTTTTATTTCATCATCATATGCATCATCCCTTCATTTCCTCCTTACACCAGTCTGGATACGAAGCTTGTGCACCAAGGAAGGAGTATTTATACAATGTATATACTAGACTTCTAGGTATGTTTAACTGTTTGTACCCTTGCATGCGCAGACTCCTTAGACAATCTCTTTAGACACGAGTGACAACTTATGTCAAAATTAAAGTATAGAGATTCAATTTAAAATTTAACCAACTTTATATAATCTAAAAAAAATTAAAGGATTAAAGTTCAAATGTAATCATAATCTTTTCATGTCAAAAACAAAAAGGAAAAGGAAAGCTGTCAGGAAAGAAAGGCCTCCCTATTTGTTTTACTGTCAATGTTTGAGGTCTGTGATTGTTGCTGTCTTCAAAGTTTGAACCTAAAATTTATAGTTGAGACTTTTATAGAGATATCGATATAGGCATAGACATTATTTTATTAATTTCACACAAGCTTGCGTATATTTATTATTACAGAAAAGATAAAATAAAAAAAAGGGAGAAACAAGGCACACAATGTTGAACAGGAAAGGTAGAACAAGTAGGAATCTATTAGTATATTATGACGTGGCTGTCAAATTTATTTAATTGTATTATTAATATAAAGAAGTAGACAGCCTCCATGGGTCACACAGCACAAACTGATAGAGATAAGCATGGAGCAATATATGATGCAAAGAGAGGCAGATTACTTGCAACCGCTCCACATGATTTGTGCTGTCAGGTTTAGAGATCCATCTCCATTTGCATGGATATGAGCTTCGGAGGAAAATGCACCCCCACATGATAAGGACAAGTTGTCAGAGCTATTGTAGGGCTGAAGGATGCTCACTATATCCTCCCAAACAATATGGTTTTCGGTCGGAATGATCTTAGTAGCCACCTGATATATAGTTTAATTAATTAATTTCTTCTGCTACAAAATCAAAATAAATGAAAAATATATTGATTAATTAATACCTTATAATCAGAGGTCCAAAGAATAATCCACTTAACCCTAACAACATCATACACCAGGCCCCCGTACAGACCGTCGACTACCATATTCTGCGCAAATGGAGTGGGTAATGAATCTTTTTTAATCGTTACCGGAGCACCTTGGTAATTCGAATACATCAAGCTCGCAAGGCAGTCATCTGAACCATTCTTAAGCTCACCTTTTACCACTTTATGAGTTGGAGGACAAGCCATTTTTTAACTCCTTTTTTAGTTCACTCTCCTTCTATTCTGCTTCATATCTACCTCCATACACATATTTATACACAACCTTCTAGCATTACAAGTAAGACTTTTAAATTTAAATATGATAACAAAGTCATTTTATTCAAATATTTAATAACATAACTTCAAATTCAAAGTCATATTATTTAGTTTTAATAAAATAAAACTCGAAAAGCCTCCCTGTTGAGACGACAAAACCCTTATAGTTAAAAGGATATAAATGTCATCTATCTGGCATTGAACTTGGCTAAACTGGCCAAATTGCCTTTTAGGCCCTCACGTATGCCAACAAGAATTTAATTAGCAGTGTCCAATGGTACTTTGAAAATATATTGGGAGATAATTTAATTACATTGAAGACAAAAGCTCCATTGTTAGAGGGATATTATAGTCATCATGTATATTTCGCCAACAATTTTTATTTGAGTATGTATATCAAGTAGTCATTTTATTTAAAATTTAGACATGAATATGAACAAAAACCTTATTGTCATCACACATTTTTCTTTTTTTTTCTTTTTTTATAAAATAAATATTAGACTTGTAGTTAGGAGGATATTATTGTCATTTCACCTTTTTTTTAAATAAATATTAGGCTTGTGAGTTTTAATTGTGCAAGGATATGAATAGGTGATTGAAAATATTTTGTGAGTTTTAATTGTGCAAGGATTGAAAATATACGTAATTGTTTATATTTAATCAAATAAGTTTATATTTAATTAACATGTTTTTAAAAACTATCGATAAGTGTTGGGTGCAACATGAACTGTATAACGGACATCACAAATACCAAAAAATCATATTTTTTAAAAAAATTTATCTCTCAAAATACATAAGGTTCCACTTGTTCCAAATAATTGTTCTAGTTCTTGTTTGTATATTTGACTTGCAATTTTTATATGAGTAGGTGCACTACAGCAAAACAAGTTTTTAGCGGCATTTTTAGTGGTGTTTGGACTAAAAACGCCGCAAAAGTTATACGTTAGTGGCACTAATCGAAAAACGCCACAAAAGGTTAGAACTATAGTGGCATTTATGAGAAAAATGCCGCAAAAGGTCAATCGGCCTTTATGATAAAAACACCGCAAAAGGTCAAGCAATTGCAACATTTGTGAGAAAAACGTCGCAAAAGGTCATGCAGTAGCAGCATTTGTGAGAAAATGCAGCAAGCCGCAAAAAAAAAATTTATTTTAGGGTTTATCATTATAGTTTATGGTTCATGGTTTAGTGTTTTACGGTTTATGGCTTAGGGTTTAGTATTTTAGGGTTTAGTGTTTATGTTTTAGGGGTTGGGATTTAGTGTTTTATAGTTTAGTGTTTAGGATTTATGGTTTATGGTTTAGTATTTTAGGGTTTAGGGTTTTATGGTTTAGTGTTTAAGGGTTAGGGGTTTTGATAAAAAATGACAAAAAATCATTTTATTTTAGGGTTTAGATAAGCAATAAGATTGTTTTTTAAAATTACTTTTGTACCTTGTAATATATATATATTATTAAATTAATATCGAAAGCATAATAAAATAAAAAGGAGAGAGAAATTCATTATTTCCACATTTTCGTATAAAAAAATCCACCTCTTGGTAATTTAGAATTTGGGAAGTTAAGCAGATTGAGTCTTAGATCAATTAGTGTGAGCATTGTTGTCAATATAAGAGAACATGCGTTTGAGTGTGTTGAAATACATTATCCTCCTGTTTATGAGTTGGGGAGGAAATATAAGTAGTACATTGTAGTCATAATATCAAAAAGGAATTTGAGAAGTTAAATTTTATCAAAATCAATTTGGATAAATTCTATCAGCTGCACAAAAAATTAAACTCGTGGATACAAACTGTTCGTAAGGAAGTTTGGTTTCATTTTTTAAAATTATTTTCGTATACAATTTTAAAATTTTATAAATTAAATATATTATTTGAAACAAAACAAACTTAATTTAAAGGAATTTAAGAAATAATTAAACCTTTCAAATATAGAAACAAAGAAGAAAATTGGATTGAATCTAACTAAAAATTAAGGATGTAGTACATGTACTTCAATTTGATCAATTTTTTTCCTTACACTTTTTGAATTGGTGAATTTCATTATCGTATGTTTCAGTTTTTGATCAACTTAGTATACATACTTCAATTTGAGCAATGTGGGCTTCTTAGTTCTCTTAGGAAAATAGGGGGATTAGATGCTCAAAAAGTTAAAACCCACATCCCTAAAGCTGGGTTTGTATAATGATAAAATTCACTATTAATATTTACTCATTTTATCACTTTTGTCTTAATTTTGGATCATTTTGACTTTCATCTTCGACGACACTGATGTGACAACTCACGTGCTAGTCTATTTGTATTCTATTGTTGGCGTAGATATTTTTTTAAAGAAATTATTAAATTTTTTAAATTTTGTTGAATTTTTAAATATTTATTAGTATCAAAGGCATTAGAGGCGTTTATGAGAAAAACGTCACAAAAGGTAAGCAATAGCGATGTTTTTATCAAAAATGCCTCAAAAACTAATTTTATTTTAAACAAAACGGCACCGTTTTTAGTGGTGTTTATAGTGGCATTAGCGGTGCTAGGTGAAAAACGCCGCAATAGGTAAGCAATAGCGGCATTTTTTATAAAAACGCCGTAAAAATAATTTTACTTTAAACAAAACAGCACCGTTTTTAGTGGCGTTTATAGTGGCATTGGTGGCACTAGGTGAAAAACGCAGCAAAAGGTCTGCAATAGAGGCATTTTTCATAAAAATGCCACAAAAAAATCGTTTTACTTTAAACAACATGGCGTCATTTTTAATGGCATTTTTAGTGGCATTAGCGGTGCTAGGTTAAAAACATTGTAATAGGTCGAGCTTTAGCGGCGCTAGGTGAAAAATACCGCAACAGGTCATTTTGTTTTAATTGAAACGGCATTGTTTGGCTCTCCTCAATTTTATCCCATCCCATATACTCGAAATCCCTAAATTTTCCCCCTAATCGTAAATTCCCCAAATCACATTTTCCCCAAATCAGTTTATTTTTTCCCCAAACTTTAAAACACAGAACAAGGCTTTTTGGAAATCCTTAAACCTAAATCCTCCCCTAAATCCCCAATACTCGAAATCCCTTTCTTTTTTCCCCATTTTATTTTCCCCAAATCCCCTTCCCCGAAATCCCTAACATTTTCTCCAAATATTTTTCCCCAAACTTTTTTTCCCCAAATCAAAAATTGTTGTACCTTTGTGCCTTTGTGTGATTCATGCCAAGCAATCAACATTTGTGCAGGTAATGGTTTAATTTGGTTGTAGAGTTCTGTGTATCCTCTTGATTCATGATTCTGCATTTTGCACCTTTTGTTTTTCCAATCTCTAATGTTTGTGGTAGTCTATAGCTCATGCTCTGTTAATCATAAGTGGTTTGCTTTTATTTTTTAAAAGTAAAGAAAAACGTAAAAGAAAAAAATTATTCTTTTAATTTTCTTCTCTCTTTTATTAAATTCAAAATATCTATCTTTTTTTGAAAAAAAAATCCTTCTTCTACTCTGTAAAAGAAGAAGTAACTTGCGTACTTCTGCTTTTCAATTTTTGATTTCTTTTTTCTTCTTTAATCCTTACTTAATATTTCATTTTTTTCCCCAATTTCAACTGCTTCGTTGTTGTGGTTATCACATCAGTCTTTACACGCTGAAGGTCCCCAATTTGATATTGTTCTAGTTCTTGTTTGTATACTTGACTTGCAATTTTTATATGAGTAGGTGTATGAAGTATTCAATTTATATAAAGCAAATATTTTTTTAGTTTTAATTAATAAAAATGAAAATGACAAGAACCTTATTGTTAAGAGGATATTAATGACATCTTTCATTTAAGTTTTAACTATGTGAGATTTCAAACACTAGATTTTACTGACACACTTAACATGATGTTTGAATACGAGTATATGTTGTCTAATTATGTAAATTAATGTATATATGAATATGTTATATGACCATGCATGTGACTTTATGGCGAAACTGATTTGTTTTTTTTTTTTTTAGTTTGTGACACATCTGTTCTACAAAGCGTAGAATTCCATGCCTTCTATTTTTATTATTTTACAATTGCATGTCGTACATGCTTTTCATTCAAATTTTGTATTTGCATGCCATGTCACATTTCATAGGGTTAGGATAATATGGTACGGAGAAAGATCTATTAGTTTAATGATTTGCACTATCTGGTGGGTTAACCACATTTCTGTTATGGCAGCTTGAAAACAATTATAATGGTTTGACCACATATTTCTAACTTGATAGTTTGACTGCAATTCTGGAGGCATTTTCCACAATTATCTGTTGGTGCGTAAAAACCCAAACCCGACCTAGACATTATGACCAGATCTGGAGGAGTTACTATGACTCATTTGAAAATCCAAAAAAGTTGAAGACTTATAAATGTTACGCTAGATTTCACTAAGTAAAAATCTAGTTATTTAAAGAATTCATATTTCTTAATCAATTTGATGAAACCGTTGATTATTTATACTTTTAAAACATTTAAGTTTGCGGCGAAATTTTGATCTAGTTTGATTTTGTAAAATGCGATTTGTTGTTGGAAACCTTGGTTTTGAATAGACAATGAATATCATAAGAACTACGTCGAAATAATTAAAAATGGGAAATAAAAAAGTTAAAATTCAAACTTTAAAAATAGTCCAAAAATTACCGAAATAGAACAAACTAGATTTTTAATTAATACTAAGTAAAAATGTTTAACTGAGCCCCCGCTGCACGGACCCGTCCTAAATCTGAGGGTGACCTGAAAGTAAATAGATAGGGGAGAGCTTTTGAGCTTAGTGTGTAACTTATAAAAACAGAATCTTAAAAGCCTAACTTTCCAATTTGTCGGGTACCCGCTTACCAGAGCATTGTCCCGATATTTTGAAAAACTATAGCGTTGAAAGCGAATTAAAAATAGTATCATACTACTTTAAAAGATTAAAGACACAAGTAAATAGATTTTGGCATAAGCTTAGAAAAAAAAAATCCACAAGCTCAAATAAAATTTCCCTACCAAGTTATCACTTGACTAGTATTTTAAAAGTCATTTTAATCTGATATCGCCATAAACCACTTTTAACAATAAGCCAGGGAGGCTACAAATAAAAATTCATAATCACAAAATAATCATCACAAATTCCATTGTATTCCTAGACTACACCAAAATTCCGCTCTATGCATAATAACCCACTTCGCAACTAACTTGACGAACTCCTAGTGTTGTTCCTCTAGGAGCAGTCTTTCCTCAAATACCTAAAAAAATAACAAATCTTGTAAGTACAAGAGTACTGAGTGAGCTCTTTAACCATACATTGATGGATATTTTGCAAATCTTATATGAATTACTATGAGTCAAATATTACTCTGCATCATTTACTTCAGTTGATACCATTAAAGTTTTATTACTCTTATATATGTCAGTTATTATACCCTTGCTATACTTAAATCTTTCATATTTAGTAAACAAAGGAATCCCTTCAATCGTTTCATAAATCTCTTGTCCCATAATACTTTCTTAACATAACATACATTTAGGAAGCACTTCCAACTATCCATGTCTTAATCCATATTCCCATTTCAAACAGTTGTTCACTAACAATTATCGCAGGCGAATACTCATATATATTTTTGCAAATACTTATGTAGACTTTAATACCATCAAATTCACACACAGACAACCCCTAGTTTAGTACCATGCATATTCATATTGATAAATCATTGCATAGACCATTCAAATGCACTCCACATCGTGCTATATCAAAATCCTATAGTTCAAGATGGCATTAATTAAAATTCCTAATAATTTTAGAAAAATGCACAATACCACTCACTTTTCACACTTGCAGGTCATACTGACGGATACCCTTCTTGACATACAGCTATGCATATCTTTTCACGGAAACCCTTGAAAGTCATTTGCTCTTAATCTAGAACATATCGATATAATTGTAACGCCCCAAAAATTGTATTGTTGTTCTTGTTAAACTGTGGCACAAATTGTGTATCTACTTTAGTGGTTAAGTGTTCTAGGTGTGTATGGGAGGTCCCAAGTTCAAGCCTTACTCGGGTTAAATTTTGGTATTTTTCTAATTAAAGCCTTAACCTTGTTCAATAGGCTTATATTTAAGTATTTGTAAAAGCATATTAGAATGGGCATGCTGGTCTGATGGTTAAATGGAGTGCTGGAGTGTTAGAGGTCCTGTGTTCAATTCCCTACGTCGGCTTTATTTTTTTGCAGTTACGGGGAAGAGTTTGAGTCGGATAAAAAATCTGAGTAGTGCGTAGTTAGTGGAGAGAATTAAGGAGAAAAAGATTGGGAGTTAACATTTTTAGTAAATACTGCTTTTTTTGGCAAATTCGGCTACCCCTTCTCCCTTTCCTCTATTTTTGCTGTCGATTTCCCTCCCTTTACTCCTTTTGCTACCGATATGCTCTTGCTTTCTCTCCTATTTCAGCTATTCTTTCTTTCTTCCTTTCAATCATTCTATTATTCACTATTAGGGGCGCATGTGGTAAGTTTTCATTTCACTAAACTCGAATATTACTCTGAGTAAGTGTCTAAAAGGGTGTTTTGGTTGCTGTTTAGGGTTACTGTGAGGTTGGTATTAACGCTTTGTCAGCTTGAATTGCATTTGTGCACATTTTGGTAGCGGTAAGTCGGTCTTACGATTTTAGGATTGGTTGTAAGACTCGTTTTGGATTCTAAAAAGTTGGAATACTCTGATTATAGGTATTGGTGGTCTCGAGATAATAGTTACAGCAAAATTGAACCATGTGTGTACTCAATTACATAGAAAATGAGAATCAGCGAAAGTCGAAAAACAAATCTGTCAACACCACACGGGTGTGTGGTCGCCCGTGTAGTAGGCTATGTGGCAGTACACGGGTGTATGATCGACGAGTCAGGCTGTACGCATAAGACACGAGCGCATGACACAGCCGTGTGATGGCCGATCAGGCTATGTACGAGACACTGGCTCGACCATTTGGGACGTGTGGGCCTACACGGGTGAAACCACATGGACGTGTGGGATTTTGGGCCAGGACGTGTGGCCCACAAGGGCAAGCCATATGGGCATGTGAGCCTATTTTTTTAAAAAGTTCTATAAGGTTGTACGGGTCACCTAAGTCAACTGTAGACCTACTGTAGGGTCGGTAAGCATTATTTAGACCCTTATTTATGTGATCTGATGGTATGATGTCTGACTAAATTTGAATACCAAGTTGATTATATGATTTGATAAAATTACATAACTGCATGACATCCTATTGCATGTTGCATTGTATCAGGGTGGGTTGATGATTTGTGGAGGAAGTGTCTGAAAGGCTCTTAAGCCTGTTATCTGGCAACTCAGCTGCAAATTTTTGTTTCTGTGCCACATTTCAGTACAGCACGATGTGTAGGGATAGGTGGGTTGATTTAATCCCCACATGGTGTGTAGGATAGGATAGAGATGGTGTGTAGAGGCTGGTGGGTAGGATTCTGATATTATGTTCTGTATATTGTATTTGAGATGGGCCAAGGCCCCAATATCTATCTAAAATTGTGTCTAATTGGGCCAAGGCCCAAACTTACATTTTAGACTATTTTTATATATACTCTGATGTGTATCTGTATATATGTTCTGTGGGGATTACACATTGAGTTTGCGAAAACTCACCCTTTCTGTTTAATATGTACAGGAAATCCCCAGACTTGACAGTTCGTGTAGCGAAAGAATCGACGGTGGCCACATATATTTAGACTGTTATAAACTCAGTTTCAGTTTTTATTTCTTAATTATTTTCTAGGTTGCTTTTTTGTGCAATTTGGGGACTTTATAGACTGTTGGACATTAGTTGGATTTATAAATTGTTTATGAGATTTTAGTCTAAACTCAGTTTTTAATCAAAATGACGGTTTTCTTAAATATGAACGGTTTTCCAAAGACGAACTTTATCAAAGCTTCCACTAAAAAGACACAATTTTTAATATAACAAAGGACATGCATTTTACTCCGAATTAAGACAAAGATTAATTACTGGAACGGTTTTAACTCGACAACTTCGTTTTTGAAATTTATTTCATGTGACATTATCAGATTCGGCCATAAAGTCTAGATCAGGTTTGGGGTGTTATATTTAGTGTTATCAGAGCCAGTTCAAAACTCGATTGTGAATTTTGGGTTCCAAAATTGTTTTTTTAAAGAAATTATTTCCAAATATTTTCAAATATTCTGGTTAAGTGTGTGGTTCATAGAGTCTCTGGTGCCGATACTGTAAGTTTTCTAAAATTTGTACTATTTATTTCGCAATACTATAGATAGTATATTTTGAAACTACTATAGGTAGTAAACCGTACCAAAAGCACTCTAGTTAGTGTATACTAAAAACTATAGTGAGACTGCAACTTACGAAAACAAACTCTGAACTTCTGATACTGTTTTGCATAAAACATTTGTTAATAAATACTGAAACTATAACTGATCCATAAAATTTTTAATACAGATAAATTCGATAGACAATAAGCGCACGAGGTATTCGCGGACGTGATACTAGAGGCCAAGGTAGAGGCCGTATAGGGGCTCGAGCTCAATCCTCTTTCATGGATAATATATCAAATTTGGATATGAGTGAGACGCTAGTGTCGCCTGCCACTGAGATTGGGTCTCGTGATCGCATGGTTGGGGACGACATATTGTCTCAGGCTATACTCAAGATTTTGGAGAGGGTCGCTGGGCCCAATGTCGGATCTAGGGGCCGAGGGTCAATTACGGAACGACTCTGGTCTAATGGGCCTGAGTTATTTAGGGGTGTCACTAGAGTCGCCCCTAACGTGCCCGAGTACTGGATGAAGGCCACTGAAAGAATCATGGATGATTTGGACTTTACCCCTGAGCAGAAACTGAAAAGAGTTGTTTCTCTACTTCGCGACGAAGCATATCAGTGGTGGCTGATAGTTAATGAGGGCACCCAGCCCAAACGGTTTACTTGGGAGTATTTTAAGACAGCATTTTAGGGTAAGTATGTGGGAGGCAGTTATATTGATGCTAGGAGACGTGAGTTTCTAAATCTGACGTAAGGAGACCGATCAATGGCTGAGTATGAGTGATGTGTTCGCTTTAAGGATGGCCTCAGAGATAACCTAAGAGTCCTGATAGCTCCGTAGAGGAGTGTAATTTCTCTGCACTGGTGGAAAAGGCGAAGATTGTAGAGGAGGTTAAGCGCGCTGAGCGCCAAAACCGCGATAGAGAGAAAGGTAAGAATAAGAGGGATTCGAAGCCCTCGAGTTCAGTGATGATGCCTAAGGAAAAGGCCAGACTCGATGGGCCAGTGAGAGTCGGGGGCCCTGTTGCACCTACTGAGATTTTACCTTATGAGTATTGTGGTAGACGCCATCCGCACGAATGTTGGAGGACGACTGAGGCATGTTTGAAATGTGGGTCTACTGAGCACCATATTCGAGAGTGTCCGTTAAGGGCCGATCAGATGCAAGCTCTGGGTTCTGGTACTGCACAGTCGCCAAGGGTAGTTCAGCAGCCACCTAGGGGCCGTGGTCAGGCTAGAGGTGGTAACGGCATTGGCTGTGGACAGAGAGCATTGGGCAGAGGTGCTAGACATACAGAGGTGAGGTTGCCTACTCTTGTCTATGCTGCTCATCGCTGAGAGGACCGAGATGCTCCAGACCTTATTACGGGTACGTTTTTAATTTATAATGTACCTTATCTTGCACTGATAGACATAGGTTCTATGCACTCTTGCATTGCTAGCTCTGTGTCAGAAACTTTGGGGATTTCAGTTGAGAATACTCCTAGTGAGGTGACTATTATGAGTCCTTTGAGGTAATCTATGCAGGATAGTAGGCTATATAGAGACGTTCTGTTAGATGTTCAAGGTACAGTATTTCTGGCTGATTTGATGGAGCTTTTGTTTAGGGAGTTCGACTTGATTCTGGGGATGGATTGGTTGGTTAAGCACTGAGTGAGTCTGGACTGTACGTCTAAGAGGGTTGTTTTGAGAACTGAGAGGGACGACGAGGTAGTCGTAATTGAGGAGCGTCGGAACTACTTATCAAATGTGATTTCTACATTGAAGGTGGAAAAGTTAGTGCGTAAGGGATATGAGATGTATCTGGCCTACATCAGTGTTTTTGATTCTAGGGATTCTTCGGTTAAGGATATCAGGACGGTTAAGGACTTTCCGGACATTTTTCCTAAGGAGCTACCTAGGTTACCTCTGAATCGTGAAGTAGAGTTTGGGATTGAGCTCCTTTCTAGTACAGCTCCAATGTCTATTGCCCCTTATAGAATGGCACCAAAGGAACTTGTGGAGTTTAAGGCTCAGATTCAAGAGTTATTGGAGCCCCAGTGCTATTTGTAAAAAAAGAAGGATCGATCCATGCGTATGTGTATCGACTAACGGCAACTGAATAAGCTGACCATCAAGAATAAGTACCCCCTACTAAGGATAGATAACTAAAAAAAACTAAGTACAATCTTATTAGCTATTAATAAATAAACAAAAAAAAACACATTTCATAACATACATTCCAGATATTTAGATGTAACCATGCTTTATACTACATTAGTCATACATCATAAAACACGTGCTTGAACACATCAGACTCTGTACCATTCATACATACTATCCTCCACAACATTCACTCAATCATAGCTATCCCTTGAGAATCACTCATATAATCACTTACATAACCTACTACACATTTTATGATCTCAGCTTCACCTTTCGATTAGTTTCCATAGACCTTATGATATGTACAACACCCATGCAAGAGTCAATTTTGAGACTCATGTCTAAGTAAACTACTAATTTCTTTACCCAAACTATACTTCAATTCACATTTCACTACATAAAAACATGTTTTTAGCAACGTTGGAATGAAAAACGCCGCTAAAGAACGAGCATTAGCAGCTCTTTTTAAAAAAACGCCGCTAAAGAATGAGCATTAGTGGCGCTGTCTAAAAAAAGCCGCTATAGGTTCACCTTTAGCGGCACTTTTTAAAAAAACGCCGCAAAACTTATGCTCAACACCGTCATTTTAACTGAGCTTCAGCGGTTTTAGCGGCGTTTTTTGAAAAGCGCCGCTAAAGATCGAGTATTAGCAGTGCATTTTAAAAAATGCCACTATTGCTCGATCGCCGCAAAAAATTTAACACAACGTCGTTTTGTATTGAGCCTTTAGTGGCGCTTTTTAAAAACGCCGCTAAAGATCGAGTATTAGCGACACTTTTTTAAAAACGCCGTTATATGTACTCCTTTAGCGGTGCTTTTTAGAAAATGCCGCAAAAGAATTTTGCAAAACACTGTCATTTTGTATTGAGGTTTTAGTGGCTTTAGCGGCGCTTTTTAAAAACGCCACTAAAGATCGAGCATTAGCGGTGCTTTTTAAAAGACGCCGCTAATGCTCTATCTTTAGTGGTATTTTTTGAAAAACGCCCAAAAGAATTTTGCAAAACGCCATCATTTTGTATTGAGCTTTTAGTGGCTTTAGCGGCGCTTTTTGAAAAACGTCACAAATAATAAAAAAATTAAAATACTATTATTTAAAATAATTTTAAAGATTTTTGGTATATGACTAAATGTTTTTTTTAATTTATATGTTAAATATTTTCTTATATAATTGTAAAAGAGATAGTATTAATTTTAAAATATTGAATTAATTATTATTATAGTTTAGGGTTTATGGTATATGTTTAAGGGTTTAATCTTTATGAGTTACTATTTTAAGGTTTATGGATTATGGGTTTAGGGATTATGGTTTAAGGGTGGTTTAAGGGTTGCGGTTTAAGGTTTAAGTGTTAGGGGTTAAGGGTTAGGGATTCATGGTTTAGGGTTAGATTAATTAGTGTTTTTCAATTTATATGATAAATATTTTCTTATATAATTATAAAAGAGATAGTATTAATTTTAAAATATTGAATTAATTATCATTATAGTTTAGGGTTTATGATTTAGGGTATATGGTTTAGAGTTTAAAGTGTATGAGTTACTATTTTAAGGTTTATGGATTATGGTTTAGGGATTATGGTTTATGGTTTATGGTTTATGGTTCAAGGGTTGGGGTTTAAGGGTTAGGGGTTAAGTGTTAAGTGTTAAGTTTACTTAAGGATTAGGCTTTATATATATTAAATGGTTTAGGCTTTAGGCTTTATATATATTAAATGGTTTAGGATTTAAGGTTTACTTAAGATTTGTTAAATGATGAAATTTTATACAATCAATTAATACTTTATATTTAAAATTATTTAATCTAAACCATTTGATATATTTAAATATTAGATTTAAAAAAATTGATAAATAAATAAATAAGAAGTAACAAATTGATATGGATAGGACCAAATTATAACAAATAAAAATGTAATACAAAAACTAAAATCATTCCACATCGAACATCTAGCAAAATAGTTATATTTTTGTAGACACTCAATTTTGCCCGAGCCCAGAAATAAGTCCAAAAACAAAAATAATAAACCCAAAAAAAAAATGAAGTCCAAGTTCAGTCCAGAATTACAAATATAATTTGGCCCGATTGGAATGACTCATTACTTGAAAAGATTTAAGGTCCATCTACAAGCTTGACTCATATGGAAATATAATCTTCAATGATATGCAATCTTAGATGTGATATGCAATCTTAGATATGATACAATCTTAGATATGATTGCAATCTTAGATATGATTGCAATCTTAGATATGATACAATCTTAGATATGATTGCAATCTTAGATATGATATACAATCTTAGAAGATATGATTTTGTAATCTTGGAGATTTAATTTGTAGATATCCTTTAATCTTAACCCTTGATGTAATTGATCTGTACCGTTGGATTTGGGGAGACTCAACTATAAATAGAGGCCTCTCCCTTCATTGTAAAACACACTGGAGTTTTGGGAAGCAATAAGAATTCTTAAGAGCATTCACTCAAATTTCTCTCCCTCTTGCGTTCTTATTTTTCTGATTTGTTCTTATTTATTCTTTGTTCATTTTCGTTTTCAACCTTTTTTTATTTAATCCCTATTTCCTTGATTTTTAATTCTCTTTTATATTTTATTTTTTAATAATTTTAGTATTATATCAAACTATTTTTTTAAATTCTATATTATTCATTGTTTAAAAAATATATTTCATTTAATTGAAAAAGTTTTTCTTAAATACGGCAATGTTTGGTGTTTAGAATTCGGGAAATAGTGCCCTAACATCTTTGGGTTGCGATTTTTCGTTTGACTAAATAACCAAATATCCTTTTAATAAATTTTCAAAATCATGAGATAATTTTAGTTACGAGGATTTAAAACATCGTGTCCTAACATGCTGGATGTAATGTTTGTATACTTTCGGAACAAATGAATTTCAAGTTTCAACTTTAAATTGTTCAAGTTTTAAAATCTTTTCAAATTTTTGACATTAGGACAATAAATAATCAATCCGGTACCAATTTTGGGCGTTACGAAGGTGCTAATCCTTCCTTGTGCGTAACCGACTCCCGAACCTATTTTCTTGAATTTCGTAGACCAAAATGTTTTATAAAGGTGATCCAATCACACCTAAAAAGGTTGGTGGCGACTCCAATTTTCATTTTTCAAAAAGTCGAACCCCATTTTTCAAACCCCTTTAAAAAATGGTTTCGACAGCTTGGCGACTCCACTGGGGATGTATAAGAGAGTCAAGCTGAAAATTGATTATTTTCTGTCTTAACGTCAGAAATTTGGAAAAATTTTAAAATACGTCATTTTTACATGTGTTTGTTGCGTATGTTTGTTATTGTTTACACACGCATTGCATTTGCATGACCGTTGTGGTCACACCCTTAAGTGGGAGTGAGAAGCTATGCTTTCGTGAGGTTTTCACCTCCGCATGGGCTAGTGGATTGCTTCCGGGATACATCCGTACCTATGTCTTCGTGAGATTTTCATCTCCGCATGGTCATAGGGAAATGTGTCCCCCTGAACCAAACTTGGTCCATATGAGCCTATAATTGGTGAGGATCGAGGAATCTGCTGGTTCAGGTACCCTTGCTTTAGAACCGAACTACATATAGTGAACTTTAAGTGCTTGCCCCAGGTAGTATGATGATGACCTTTAGTGCCTACCTTTATAAGTTCTTATTTATTATTATTTTTTATATATGTGACACTAACTTGTTTCTCTTATTTTGCTATCATTGCATGTCATTTATCATTAAAAGGTGTCGATTCTAGGTTCGATTTCTGAGTTAGAAAGTTTTGTAATGGGGAACGAATATCTTAATAAAGTGGAGGACAACTCTTTCATTTGTGCTTGGTCAGAGAAAACCCAGATAGAAAAAGAAAATAGTGTCACCGAAGGATACACATTAGAATTATGGGACTACACTCTCATTAGTGTGATGCAAAATAACCTCCAAAAGTTAAAGGAAATATGGAATTAATGGAGTAACGAAGCCAAGCAATTGTTCTACAACAGTTATGGGGAATTGCAGTATTTACTTGACATGAAGATAGATGAACAATTCAAAGTAAGCGTGGGGAATACCGATGGACACTTCTACCATTACAGATGAAGATAGTCACCTCGTGGATGGTAAGGGTATAAGACCTACAAAATTGAATTGGATGGAAAGAATTTTGCTTATGATGGTAGAAAGGCTCACTTACTATACGACCGCTACCAAACAACAAGCTGGAATTTATTGTGGTACTTTAGGATGTTGTACCTATCTGAAATAATGGAAATGCAAGCCCTAATGGCCGGGACAGCCCAAATGAGCATGAAAGAAAGAGATTAAAGAATATCGTATCATTTAAAGACCTTTAAAGTAGAGATTAGCTATGCTGCGAAGATACCCATGCAAGCAATTCAAAATGTTCTGTGGGGGCAAAAATTTGAAGACTCTTAAGAAGCACTAAGGATGTTTGATATCATTTTAAGGCAATATGCTGCGAAGCTAGAATGCCTACTTGTTCGCCAATCTTTCTTTCAAGGTAATCAGAGCAACTTCATAGACATTGGAGGAGGTGTCTTTGGCTGTGAAGCTTACTTCATAGGTGAAGCCGTAATTCAAATTCAAGAGATAGCTGATCATTTACAGATACTGGTAGAAAGGGCGAGCACGTTGAGCACTAATATGAGCTACAGTCAGATCGTGGTCGAAAGTTAGCTTTGTTATTAGATAGGGTTAAGACTCTGAGCCTACGGGCGAAAGTGTATTTGTAATTCGTTTTATAAAAAGATTTTTGTTCCTTAAATAACGTTTTCTAAAATGAAACTGAATCAGAATCGATATCCTTTTGCATTCATGCATTTACATCTCATAGCATCTCATCGCATCATATGCATTCAAAGTTATAAAAAGACCCTAATTAGTTAAAGTTATTAAAAAGAGAGAAAAAAGAGAGAGAGAGAGAGCAGAGGGTCACGGATGAGTGAAAAAGAAGTTGAATGGGAATTAACGATGTTCTTTTACATATCCCCGACTTTTGTGTCAGGAGGGATAGCTTACCCGGAGAAGGGGGTGTTTGGAAATGAAAATCATCCCATCAATGTCATACATAAGGAAGGGACTGAACAAAGAAACCTTGAGGGCATTCGCCCTTACGGACCGGGAAGTTCTTTAAACAATTGGACTGCAGAAGAACTTCATGTAATCTTTAGGAATTTTACGAAGTAATATTCAGAACACTCTTGTTGCTCTAAAGCCTAGGAGTAATGAGATTTCTTTTGAGAATTGGGCTCATGTTCAGACATTTTTATTTTCAATAAAACATACTTTATCCGAGTAAATATTTTTTCATTCTGATTCTTTTGACCTTTGACATTCTTTATAAATTTTCATTTCATGTAAATAGTCATTCTTGAATTCATTTATTCCTTGTATATTATTTTGTGTGCCTATCATAGATCCCTAGATATCAATGACACGGGCAACGATACTACAGATTCAGAGTTCCTTTTGAGTGCGATATGTGTTTAGAGGAATCTCAGTACTTTGAAGGTGACAGAAATTGTGACTTGTTTCTGAATTTGTTGAAAATGTTTTTTACCCCATGAAATGGTGGTAGGAAATATAGCCTTAGAGGAAGGAAAGATTGCGAAATTGGAATTAGCTGAGGAGACAAAACAAGACCTTGTTGAGACTATTATGGGAATTCAAAAATATGGTCCAAAGATGCATGCAAAAGGATTTGCAATTGCCAAGATAAACATGAGGTTTTGGGGCACTGTTGGTCCACCATGGAAAGGGATCGCATCAGTTGTACAATGAATGCCAAATTTAAAAGAGTCAAGACTTATGGGGCATGTATGTTATGGGCCCGAGCTCGTCAAAAGTTTCAAGCTGACAATGACTCATCTTTTTGGACGTCGACTACTGCATTAAGAGAGGGAGATAGCTTCATATGCCAATATTACAAAGTCAAAAGTCATCCATTTCAAAAAAAAAAGATTATATAACTGCACAATGCCAAAAGTTTGCAGTCTTTTCAAAGATAATGCGCCATACCACAGTACAACAAAGGTTGCCAAAAGAAAAGAAAAAGAAGAAAAAAAACAAATTATAGAAGATGACCGAGACTGGTAAAAATTGGCATAAGAAACTACCGCCTACTCTCTATGCTTACGCTGGGGCAAACACCTTCAATTCCAGTTGTTTCAAAGGTTCCAACCATCATCCTTGGAATGGGTGCATTGTTTGGCTTTCTGGAAGCGGTCGATGTGCCGTCAATAGCTGCGATGGTTAGCTCTAGGCGGTGGCCATTGATTTCAGCTATGGGGCATCAAAGCCGCATACATGATATCTAAAGCTTAAAATGATAGATTCTTTCTTCAAAACCAGTTTCTGACAAAGTGGATGACGGTATCATGAAGGAAGCTCTCTAAGACTTCTATACAAGTTCATGGAAGAGGAAACCTAATCAAATCATTATTTTCAGGGATGGGGTTAGCGAGTCTCAATTCAATCAAGTTTTGATCAAGTTATTGAGGCTTGCAAGTTCCTTGACGAGAAGTGGAACCCTAAAGATTGTGGTTATTGTTGTACGAAAAACCATCATACCAAGTTTTTTCAACAGGGATCTTCTGACAATGTGCTACATGGTACTGTTATTGACAACAAATTATGCCATCCAAAGAACAATGATTTTTACCTTGGTACCCATGCTGGAATGATTGGAATCACGAGGCAGACCCACTATCATGTTCTCTTAGACCAAAAGTGGGGTTTTGGTGATGATCTGCGAGGAGTTTGTTCATTCTCTATCCTATATGTATCAAAGGAGCACCACAACCATATTTGTTGTGGCTCCTATTTGCTACACTCATTTGGCAGCTTCACAGTTGGGGGCAATTTATGAAGATTAGGGATACTTCAGAAACATCATCGAGTCATGGTGGGATGTATGCTCGGGAGTAATCTCTGTACCTCACTTTTCCAGTTGAAGGATAAAGTCAGCAACTTCATTCTTGTCTTTGAGAATCATTGAACCATCTTTTTGTAGGGTTTGACAAACAACAGCCAGGACTGCTGCTGGGGCAATCCCTTTCTCATGGGTTTATGAATCAAGATTTTTCCTCCAAGCTTTGATGGAGTCAAGAATTGAATACCTCTAGTAAAATTAACTTGAAAGTATTCATCCTAAGCAAATGTACCAAGAATGGATGACATAGACTTATGACAAAGAAGGTTTGTCCAAAAAAATTTCATAAAGGAAACCTTGTGCTAAAAGAGATCCTTCCCATGCAAAAGGATACCGAATTGGGAAGGGCCATATGTTGCGAAGAGGGCTTTCTCTAGAGGTGCATAGATTTTGACAAGAAATGGATAGGAAGAATTTATCTGATCCAGTGAATTCGAACTCGGTCAAAGAGTACTTTGTCTAAAGGAGAAGGGAAGCCAAGGTGAAAACCCGCAAAGGGCACTTTGGGACTTCTATTTAAAAAAAACAAAAAAAAAACAAAAGAAAAGAAAAAGAGAAAAAATAATAATAAAAAGAAAAAAGAAAAAAAGAAAAATTGGAGAGGCCAAGGTGAAAACCCGCAAAGGGCGCCATGTGACCAAAGGGGTTTTGAGTTGAAAACCCGAAAGGGCAGCTCAAATTTGGAAAGTCATGCAGTGACCTTGCTATACCAGATTCGACGAGAAGTGAAGTATGTTACATATCGAGGCATCAACTAATTACTTTGGATCTTTTAAACACATGTTGAACTCAAGAAAGTCTTCATGGATCTAGTGTATAGACGCTCAAGTGGCGATATCTGGGGCATCTGATTTCTGTCCTATTTACTATCTTTGGATTCTTTTTCTTCGCAAAGATATGTTCTCAATTTAATCTTTTTGCGTTCCTTCTAATAATTTGTCCAAACCTAATTATCCTCAAGATCAATTTATTTGTCTCCCATCATTCGTAAATCATGTTGCATTGAAATAATGATAGATAAACTGAAATATCTTCACAAATGAAGTTTTGCATATTACTCTGGAAATTTCTAGATAATACAAGAAACTGAAACAAGACAATTGTTTAAGGAATTCTCATATGTATGGGTTGGAGATACTTAAGAGATTTTCTTCTTCAGTCCAAAAGGTGGTTGGACGTTTTAAGCAATATTGATCTTAAGAAAAGATCATTTCATAAACATCTCCAGCAGGTCACAACGTTTGGAGAATGGTACAATAGGACTAAGTTGATTCAAAGCATACAAGCAGAGTATGATTGATACATCAAGAAGTATAAAGATAAAACTTCGATGAGGGAATGTGTGATGACGTCCAAAATAGAGGTCATATTCATAACATTTTGCATTATAACATGCCTAGTTAGAAGAGTTTGACTCACTTCGATCATAGCATCCTAATTATTAAGCATGAATTCATACGCATTCTACAGGTTATGTCTTTTATGGGACAATGTAGATCAAAGAAACAAGATTTGGCATCCCTATGTTTATAGGGAACAGATCGAAGATAGTAGATCTAACATTCCTGTGCTTATAGCAAAGCAGATCAAAGATTTCAGCATGGTATCCCTGTGTTTATAGGGAACAAGTTGAAGATAGAAAAGAACAAATTGAAGTTTGGCATCTCCATATTCGACGAAGGCCAGACACATAGCAGATCTGACCTTCAGATGTTAATACTGAAGCAAGATCCAAGATGGTTTGGCATCCTTGTGCTTACAAGGAACAAATCGAAGACATAGCTGATTTGGCTTTCACGTGCTTATGATGAAGCAAATCTAAGATGATTTGGCATCTCTGTATTGTCAGAGAACAAATCAAAGTTTGGCATCTCCATATTCGACGGAGGACAGACACATAGCAGATCTGGCCTTCAGAAGTTATACTCAAGGAAGATCCAAGATGGTTTGGCATCCTTGTGCTTTCAAGGAACAAATCGAAGACATAGCTGATTTGGCTTTCACGTGCTTACGATGAAGCAAATCTAAGATGATTTGGCATATCTGTATTGTCAGAGGACAAATCAAAGTTTGGCGTCTCCATATTTGATGGAGGGCAGACACATAGCAGATCTGGCCTTCAGATGTTTATACTGAAGCAAGATCCAAGATGGTTTGGCATCCTTGTGCTTACAAGGAACAAATCGAAGACATAGCTGATTTGGCTTTCACGTGCTAATGATGAAGCAAATCTAAGATGATTTGGCATCTCTGTATTGTTAGAGAACAAATCGAAGTTTGGCGTCTCCATATTCGACGGAGGGCAGACACATAGCAGATCTAGCCTTCAGATCTTATACTGAAGCAAGATCTAAGATGGTTTGGCATCCTTGTGCTTACAAGAAACAAATCAAAGACATAGCTGATTTGGCTTTCACGTGCTTACGATTAAGCAAATCTAAGATGATTTGGCATCTCTGTATTGTCAGAAAACAAATTGAAGTTTGGCGTCTCCATATTCGACGGAGGGCAGATTCATAGCAGATCTAGCCTTCAGATGTTTATACTGAAGCAAGATCCAAGATGGTTTGGCATCCTTGTGCTTACAAGGAACAAATCGAAAACATAGCTGATTTGACTTTCACGTGTTTACGTTGAAGCAAGTCTAAGATGATTTGGCATCTCTGTATTGTCAGAGAACAAATCAAAGTTTGGCGTTTCCATATTTGACAGAGGACAGACATATAGCAGATCTAACCTTCAGATGATTAGACTAAAGCAGATCCAAGATGCTTTGGTATCCTTGTGCTTACAAGGAGCAAATTCAAGACATAGCTGATTTGGCTTTCGCGTGTTTACGCTGAAGCAAATCTAAGATGATTCGGCATCTCTGTGTTGTCAGGAAACAAATTGAAGAAGCAGATTTGGCGTCTCTGTGTTCGATGGAGAGCAGATCGAAGATATCAACATGACAGTCATGAGTTTGCAAGAAGCATATTGAAGCCGTCAAGAGGCCATTTAAGGAAGATCAAGAACTCAAGACTCGGCAAGACCGGGCAAAATTGGTCTTTTTATAGTCTTTGCTATATTCCTGTTACACAGCAATGAGCAAAGAGGGGCAGCTGTAGACACTCAATTTTGCCCGGGCCCAGAAATAAGTCCAAAAACAAAAATAATAAACCCAAAATAAAAAACGAAGTCCAAGTTCAGTCCAGAAGTACAAATATAATTTGGCCCGATCGGAATGACCCATTACTTGAAAAGATTTAAGGTCCATCTACAAGCTTGACTCATATGGAAATATAATCTTCAATGATATGCAATCTTAGATGTGATATGCAATCTTAGATATGATACAATCTTAGATATGATTGCAATCTTAGATATGATACAATCTTAGATATGATTGCAATCTTAGATATGATATACAATCTTAGAAGATATGATTTTGTAATCTTGGAGATTTAATTTGTAGATATCCTTTAATCTTAACCGTTGATGTAATTGATCTGTACCGTTGGATTTGGGTAGGCTCAACTATAAATAGAGGCCTCTCCCTTCATTGTAGAACACACTGGAGTTTTGGGAAGCAATAAGAATTCTTAAGAGCATTCACTCAAATTTCTCTCCCTCTTGCGTTTTTATTTTCTACAGTTTGTTCTTATTTATTCTTTGTTCATTTTCGTTTTCAACCTTTTTTTATTTAATCCCTATTTCCTTGATTTTTAATACTCTTTTATATTTTATTTTTTTAAATAATTTTAGTATTATATCAAACTATTTTTTTTAAATTCTATATTATTCATTGTTTTAAAAAATATATTTCATTTAATTGAAAAAGTTTTTCTTAAATAAGGCAATGTTTGGTGTTTAGAAATTCGGGAAATAGTGCCCTAACATGCTGGGTTGCGATTTTTCGTTTGACTAAATAACCAAATATCCTTTTAATAAATTTTCAAAATCATGAGATAATTTTAGTTACGATGATTTAAAACATCGTGTCCTAACATGCTGGATGTAATGTTTGTATACTTTCGGAACAAATGAATTTCAAGTTTCAACTTTAAATTGTTCAAGTTTTAAAATCTTTTCAAATTTTCGACATTAGGACAATAAATAATCAATTCGGTACCAATTTTGGGTGTTACGAGGGTGCTAATCCTTCCTTGTGCGTAACCGAATCCCGAACCTATTTTCTTGAATTTCGTAGACCAAAATGTTTTATAAAGGTGATCCAATCACACCTAAAAAGGTTGGTGGCGACTCCCATTTTCATTTTTTAAAAAGTCGAACCCCGTTTTTCAAACCCCTTTAAAAAATGGTTTCGACAATTTTAGTTAGGAAGAAATATCTCTAATGAAATGGAGATTAGATCGGAAAAGAATAATATAAAATCATGATTAACGTCTCAATCTTTAATAGAAATTTGATATGTGAGAGATTGATTGCTTACATTGGATAATTCTAACTTAATAATTAATTATAGCCATTTAATTATTTGTTTTCTTATTAAAATATACGATATTTATTTTCAGAGTACTTGGTTTTTTTATTTATAAAAACCAATTTATAAAAAATAGTAATAATAAATATTTTATAAAATCACTTAACTAATAATTTTTAGCAGATAAAAGAAAAAAATTTAACAAAGCAAAACGGTGTACAATAGTGACGTTTTTTATAAAAAAAAAATGCCACAAAAAAATCATTTCACTTAAAAAAAAAGGCGCAGTTTTATCCCCAAATTTTCTCCCTCTGAAACCTCTAATTTTTTCCCCTAAAATGGGTATCCTCAAAACACCCCCAATCTCACCCCTCCGTTGCTCTTTTCAAAACACCCCCAATCTCACCCCTCTGTTGCTCTTTTCAATCAAGAAACTCTCCAGCAGCATCTCCAAGCTCTTATCGAAGGAACTCTAGCTGTCTCAAGTCCCTACTAATAGTTTGCTACTTCGTTCCCATTCATATTCCCACTTCTACACACTCATTTCGATGAAAAATTGACAAACCCACCCATAAATTTTCGACTGTCGAAGAATCGTTGAATAAAAACAAAATGCATGGTTAGGATTTGACATTTTGCCGACTACTACATCAAATTGCTTCAGTCTTGATTTGGTTTCCAGTTAGACTCTGAGATAGAAGAGATGGCAGTGAACCAGACGGCGGCATTGAAGGTGGAGTTGTGTCTATTTGGCCTCTGTTTATTCACCTACATAGTGGGTCCACCTCTGTATTGGCATTTCATGGAAGGATTAGTAGCCTTCAGCAACACTTCCAACACTTGCCCGCCTTGCCTTTACGATTGCTCTTCTCAGCATCTTCTCACAATCCCTGAAGGTATTCCCAGATCTGGCTCAATCTCATCTCCTCCTTTCTTGTTTTCGTTTCATATATATTGGATTTGATCAGTTTCACAAACCTCAAAATCATGTTGTAGTAGTAAACTATAATCTGAAATGAGTGCTTTATGCGCTTCCTTCCCAATTTATTTACACTTGGAGAATGGCGGTCCTATGATTTCCCCTCTTTTTTGTTCATCGAATTTTCAATTACTTACTTCCTAATTTTAATTTACAATAGATGAGCGTTGCAATAGTATGATAACCCATTACGCCTTTGTTAATTCTAGGAGGCATTTATTCTTTGTGCGAATTTTCCCCAAAAGGCATACTATTTTCACTTAGCATTTTTATCAATGTTGTTTATGTTGTCAATTAATAGAACACCATATCCTTGGCTATGGGGTTTTGCTTGGTAGTTATGCAGCTAATTATTGAAAGTTGAAACTCATGCCTGTTTTATGAATGCTTACATGCATGGCAAGCTATTGTTAGCCTTTCTTTCTATTATGTTTGTTGCTTTGTTTTAGCATTCTCTATACTACTTGCCCTGCAAAGTTCCAAGTTTCCATTTTTATTAAAGATGGCAATCGGGCATTTGGAAATGTTAATTATCTAATCTTTGGCAATTTTCCCAGCAGAATTAAGCTAATTTTATGGTTCTATCTTTAATTAATGTAGGACTGAGCAATACTTCCTTTACAGGTCAGTTTCTTGTTTCTTTGTCATGGATAGATGTATTTATTGGAATATGGGACTAAGTAACTTAATACAAAGAAATTTTACATATGTTTTTCTATGCCTTTTAGATCACCTCTAATTTTAGCATGACAGTAGCCCTCTCTGCTGGGTTTTTTGAGATAACCTTGTATTGATGCATTCACATGGCATACGGTTTAATAGGACAAAGTGATGAATTACACCATGCTTTTTGATTTTTTACATTTGATTGTCGTCATGAAATTTTAACATTTAATTATTTAAATTGTTTTTCCTAATAAATTATCGTAAAGTGATATAAAATTTGCATTTAAATTTTTAATTGATATAAATTTCGAGTTTTATTTTCGATAATTCTTTACCTAAGCTTATCTCTTTTATTACCGTTATAATGAGAATGAAGATTTGGTAAATCAAATAACATTGATTAGCTAAACGCATTGAAGGAATGAATTTGATTAATTTTCATTTACAATTATTTGGCATTAATAGTTAAATCTTCTATTAAGTATATAATAATTTGTTTTTCTATTACGTTTGTTGCTGCTATCGCTTTCATTTAGGTGTCAACTTTATTTTAACAGATGTTATGCCTTATATGATGCTATATGAGACAAATATATTCCATATTTTTTCTTATCCTTCTGTTGTTGTGCCGTTATACTCTCTAATCACATGATTTCCCTAAGCCACCCCTCGTCACTAATGATTGATTGTTGATGTAACAATGTTTGATTGCTAATCACATGATTTTCACATTTGTTTTCTCTTCAATAATGATTGATTGCTAATGTAACAATGTTTTTTTTCTTTTACCAGGATGCTGTCTAACAATTGCATAACCAAGCCATGTTTTTAAGATTGATTGCAAATGACTGATATTGTGAAATAACACTTACATAAGATAATATAGTAACACTGGCTTTGGTATGCAGGATGAACTGCTTTAGTTGGAATTGCTTGATAATTAATGTTGTGCTATTTTTTTATCCGAGAGTAATTTGGATGTGAATGTAACATTAAATGTAATAACCCTCTGTATTGCATTAACAAAAATCACTGCCTTCATCTAGCAAATGATTTCATTTCAGGGTGATATTGGTGATTTTGGGTTTTATTTATATTTTATGGCATATTCAAAGTCTGCAGTTAAGTTTACAGTGAGCTAGTTGACGCATTTCTTTTTTCATTTTTTACAAATTTTTCTGACCAACAATTTATTTGTTACATATATGCTTTATTTTATTTTAATCGTTAGTTGTATGTCACTAATGCTTAATTGTTATAATTTTTTACATAAATGTTTTTTTTTTTACTCGAGGCTAAGAAGTTAGCATCACAATATCAAAAGCAAGCGGACAAATGCAATTCGGGTATGGAGACGTGCGAAGAAGTAAGGGAGAAAGCTGAAGAAGCATTGTCGACTCAAATGAAATTGACAGCAATGTGGGAAATAAGAGCTCGTCAGAAAGGGCAGAGAGAAAAGGTCGCCAAATCTAATGCGCAGACACAAGGTAACCTCCAGTTTGTCTAAACCATCCAACATGGCCTGATAGGAAGAAAATTAGTAGAAAACATATTTCTTTCCTTCTTTTCTTTTCCATTGTTCAGTGCTCTACGACATGTTCTGTCAGTTCTAGACTGCGAAGCGAAATTTTATAGTCATCATGAATTTCAGAGTTAATATTATAGGCTGTCTAATTTAACATTGTAGTAAACATTATATTTGATAATTTTGGATACGATATATAAGAAAAACGATTAAAAAATACAACATGATATAAACATCTAAATGTGTCAAAGGGATATACTGATTACCATATCTAGTAAAATATGATTTATTTCTGACATAAACTAATTCACTCCAAAACTACTCTTTATTGTAATTTCTCATCAATAACTCATGCTTCATTCTAACTATCATTTTTTTTCTTTATGGATTTTCACTAGCGTTGATGATGCAAATTAATCATTATTCATTCCAATATATTTGAAGAAAGGAACATTTGTTCAGATAAAATATAGTATATATTATCTGCTCCTATCTAGTTTATCATCAATTTGCCTTCTCAACGACTGTTATTTTACCAAAATCCCCACTGATTAAATCATACCTTTGGAACATGCAAGCTACAGTTTAATGTGTAAGCTGATGGAGTTACCATAATATAGCTTTTGTATGTTTTGACTGGTGGCAAATGGAACAGGAAAAACCAACTACACTAAATTGCAGTCCAAGAACAATTTGCAGAAGGCAAATGACTGGCTTTTACCTCTACAAATGCTTGTGGGAGGCATTGCAGCAGCGAATAAGAATGATATTGATCAACATGCAGTTGACACCGTATGTGCTCTGAATCTGAATTCAGGTGTGAGTTTCAGATATTTTATGTGCAAAAAAGTATTAGAGTGTCTTATGTTTGTATGTTAGTTAAGCAGATTATAGATAGAACCTGCAGTAGGATCAACTAATTAGTTGATCAAAAACTACACCCAGTTTTGTAATAGTCTACTTGCATATTTGCATATATTTAATAATAATCTCGTGTTAATTGTTTTGTTTTCAACATTTTATTTTTATTTGAGTTGAAAGAAGAAAAACACAAATTGCAATTTTGAGTTAGAAAAGAGAATATTCATTAGCAGGTTAATCAATTTAAATAATCAATGTTGATATTTCACATGGGAATGGATATTCAAATCTTATATTTTACATGTTTATGATTTAAGTCCTTATTTCATTTAAGCAACTTCATTATAATATCTTATTTTATTGATATTTTTATATTTAATCTAATTTTTATTATTTATTTTAGTTTTGATTCTAAATTTTTATTTTTATTTTAATATTTAAGATAACTTGAGTTCTAACTTTTGGATTTTAATTGTGTAATTAATTTATTATTTTAGATTCTAAATTTTAATTCATTAATTTTTATATTTAGTTTTTAAGTTAAAATTTTAATATAAAATTTTAACTTAATTAATATTTTTTTATCCTTAAAAGTATATAGTTTAAAGTTCAAATTTTAAAAATAAAACATAATATAATATTATAGAAATAAATTTTATTTAATTAAAAAATAAAGTTCAAATTTATCATAGAAATAAATGTTATTTAATTAAAATATTTTTTTACAGGCCATGTTCTTTAGCGGCGTTTATAGGAAAAGTGCCGATAAAGGTCCGTTCTATAGAGGCGTTTGTAGAAAAAGCGCTGCTAAAGGCCATGATCTTTAGCGGCGTTCGTGAGAAAAGCGCCGCTAAAGGTCATGTTCTTTAGCGGCATTTGTGGGAAAAGTGCCGCTAAAGGCCATGATCTTTAGCTGCGTTTTTTAGGAAAGCGCCGATAAAGATCATGATCTTTAGCGGTATTTTTTTACATAAACGCCACAAAATGTTAGCGGCGGCGTTTTTTGCTAGCGCCGCAAATAGTTTTAGCTGCGCTTATAGGCCCAAAAAAGTCGTTAAAAACCTGTTTTGCTGTAGTGTTTCAAACATATTAACAGGATCACAACTCACAACATACATCCAAATAAAAACTTACATAGTTATGATACAATGTTACAACACTCATACACAATCCATCACATACTTAAACTCATCAGATTCTCTATCAAACATTTATATTATCCTTGTGGACCATTCATGCACTTTTTCATTATTTTTGGGACTTAGATTATAAATGACTTATCTAAAAGATTTACAAAAACCCATATAAGAGAACCCATATTCAACCATACTACTTTTTTCTTAACTTAATCTTAACTCAATACATGTTTCTTCATGAATTTGGGACTCGCCAGACCTCATATCTAATATACATACCCATTTCATCACTTATTCATGTACTCTATCAATTCTAACATAACTTCATTACTATAGTCGTATAAGTATCATTTCTATACTATACCATCCATGATTTTAGACTCATAGTTTGGACAAGTTCATGTAGATATACTTCGATATGAATAATATACATACAAGGGTCAGTGTAGAAACCCACAAAAAAATACAACAATTCTAAACGCCATGACCTTTTCCCTTATCATGAGAACCTTCAAGAGTGTCTTGAGTGGGATGCTAAAACAACGAAAGAGTTGATTGAATATAGTGAACCCAACTTTAGACAAGATTTCGGTCTAAAATGTTTGAGAAAAAGTGTAGAAAAATTTGAAAAGAAAATATTGATGTAAGGGAATACGTAAAACTTGCCTAAGAAGCCATTACTAACTTCATACAACTAATCACAAAAGCTAGGTTTAGTGGATAAGTCAAATTATCACACTAAACCCCTCAATTCCCATGGCTAAGTACTCTTTCTCATCATAAATGCGAGTTTTATCGACTACAGTAACTTAGTTCCATTCTAACCAGTTCTCATTTTTCTAACTAAATCGTCCAACGAGAATAATAAAATAATAAATGGCTCTTTCAAACTAAGGACTTGACGTAAACGTATAATAGTTGGGGTGACGTATAATCTACAATAGAGCCCGCCAAACCACCAATCTTGCCAAATATAAAGTTCGCCCCTAGGCGCATACGCAAGATCTTATACTTAATCAAAATTAATACTTTACTCGTTCAAAATTTACTCTAAATACCATATCTCAATAAATAGTAACTGAATACTAGGACTTCGTCGGGCGGGTTGTTACAATCCAATTACAAAATACAGATTTACTCTTTTCATAGTTACTCTTAACCTCTTAACACGAACTTCTCCTTAATATATGGCAGAATATCAGGAAATCAAATTCTTACTTACTCTTGTGGCAGTTACTAACCACCCATACGTATACACCAAATAATCATTTGGGCAAACTAACACTACGTCAAACAGACTTTTTACTATTATACGCTAATATTTTAAACAAACCAGAACTGGGGTGTTACACAAATGCTATCATAATTTGGAAATTAACATATGATGAACACAGGGCACAACTGCTCTGCGTGTACAACACTTTCGCGACAACCCTTATATAATTTTCAGATATATTGTTTACATTTCATGCAACGTGCACTCTTTATTTTTACACACATGCACCCCTTTTTCCCACATACTTTCTTTCTTGTGCTAGCTTCTGATCCTAGTTCCGGTGAACCATTTTACTTGTATCTTCATATCGCTCATCAAAGCTATTTAGTAATCGTAACCTTCGTACCCCTAACATTTTTCCTTGTATTCAAACACATACGTGTTCCTCTACAAGGTCAGGTTTTTCACTGGTCACGGTTTGCACCAGAGTGCCAAGCTGGAGGCAAACCATATTATCATCTATCTTCATTTTATCATCATACGCAACATCCCTTCATTTCCTCTGTAACGCCCCGAATTTTAGACCTAGAAGTATTAGGTTTTGAGCAGGGGTACAGTTAGAAGGATGTACATAAATATTTAGTTGTGCAAGAAGATGACACAAATGCATGCTTGCTTCAGTGGTTAAGTGTTCTAAGAAGTTTCTGAGAAGTCTTGGGTTCAAGCTTGAGCAAGTGCAAAAAGTTTTTTTTTTAAAGGAATAAGCATTGTCTCTAGGCAGTAGGCTTTTAAGTTAATAAGGGAAAAACATAACAAAAAGGGCTTGCTGGTCCAGGGGATAAATGGCGTGCTACGAATGTCTGAGGTCTGAAGTTCGAGTCCTGGTTTGCGCAATGAGGGTTCTATTTTGCTGCCTAAGTCGTGTGGGTAGTAAAGTTTGACCGAAACACTGCTGAGTGGAGTGGAGTTTGAACTGGACATGGAGGGATTATAGGAGGGAATGTTGGGAAGTGGATAGTATCCAGTTTGAGGGATTTTAACAGAGATTATAGGAGAAATCGTGGGGATTTGTGGTGGGAGAAGAGTTGGTGCCGAATGGGATTTGTGGCACTTTAGACTTTCAGTTTTGGTGAGTTTAGCCACTCTATCTTTGAGTGCTATGAACATATTGGCTCTCTCTTTTTCTATGGAGGCCAAATAATGCTAGGGAGGTTTTGGTAGTACCATTCATCATTTTGATCTTCCTTTCCTCATTCTTCTTAGATAAATTTTCTCTTTCCTCTCTCTCTCAGTTCTTTTGACACTATCAATCATCCTCTTCTACATCTTGTGCTTGGCCGATTATCCCCTATTTCGTCCTCTCTCAAATTTTCCTTTTCTTCCAGTAATAGCCGAATACCCCTTTTCCCTTTTCTCTCTATTCCTTCGACTCTTTTTGAGTGTCCCTCCTTGTATTACTAAAATTGAATACTCTTCCCCTTATTTCGTTCTGCTGGTTCTCTACATTTTGTGTTAGCCAAACATTCCATCTCAGGTTCGAGTACACAGTTATTGTTTTCTTCTCTTTTATTTTTTATTTCGGTCTAGTAAGGGTTCTCTGACAAATCTGTAAGTGCACATGATTCTTAATTATTTCTCTCTACTATTGTGATCTTTCTTCTAACATCTTCTTCCCTCTACCGGTTACTACTAGGGTGCAATTATTCCACTTTGCCTCTACCATTCTGTGTACTTTTGGCTTTTGTGTGGGTGTGGGCCGAATGTTCTTTTAATCTGGACTTTGCGTTTTCGGTAAGCGACTTTTCATCTAGTTCAAATTGTTCTTTTTTTTTATGGTTGATAAGGTTTGGTTGAAGTGCAGATAACCCCCTAAGGCCTAGTGACCAGTTTCTTGAAAACGATTTAAATGGGCAAGCCACAATCGACTAATCTAGCAAGTGTTAGGTAATCCTTTGATCAAGTATTTTGGTAGGGGTTTTGACAATTCGATTATGATGCGATTAACCAGAACTTGTGACAGAATGTAGGTTGGAGTACTCGAGGATTATTCGCACGTTTTCATAAGCAAGGTGTGTTAAACATTGCCTCTACTCGTAAATCGACAAAAGCTGAAATAAGAGACTGTCGGTGCCACACGAACGTGAGCTCGCTCGTGTGGTAGTTTGAACTAAAAAATATGGGCGTTGGATCATAGAGGCCACCATGAGCGATTTTATAGGATTAGGCCGTTTTGGGCCATGTTGGGTCGGAATGGGCTGTGTGGGCCCACGGGCTTGTAGGCCTCACATAGGTAAACCACACAGACATGTAGAGAATATTGGGCCAGGGTGTGTACTCCATACGGCCAATGCCAAATTTAGGCTTGTGAGCCACACGGGCTTGTGTACCCACATGGGCCATCATTATGGGCCTTGTGCCCATACTGTTTAACTGTCAAGGTTGCATGGGTCGCCCGAGATGATTGTGGACCTACTGTTGGGTCGGTAAGCATACCTCGACCCTAAAATTTATAAATGTCTATTATGCCCCTATGAGGTAAAATGACTATTATGCCCTTATGAGATGTATGATTGTATTGAGCATGTCATTTTATATATGTTGTATACATGCATGATATTATGATATGTTGCATGGGGATGGGTTGTTATGATTGAAGGAAGTGTACTGTACTGGCAGCTCTGCTGCAATTTCTGTTTAGTGCCGCAACCGGTGCTATTTTTGGTGTATAAGGATGGGTGGGTTGATTTTATCCCCACATGGTGTGTACGGCTGGACGGAGTGGTGTAGAGGCTGGCTAGGTAGGATTTCTAATTGCATGTTTGTATTGTGGCCACTACTAAATTGGGCTAAGGCCCACACTGATACTAATATTGTAATGGGATAAGGCCCTAACTGAATTGAACTATTATTGAAATGGGCTTAGGCCCAGATGGTATTTGCCTACTGTATGACTGATTGTTGCTAAGGGATTGCACACTAAGTTTTCATAAACTCACCCTTTTGCTTTTCTACGCAGGTAACCCTTAGGCGGATCAATGCTGTGAGGGACTCAAAGGTGGCCATACAACCGCATTTACTTCCATTTTTAATATTTAATTTATGAGTAATTTAATTTGGGTATTTGTTTTGTAATAAGGCCTCTTTAAGTGTCTATTTTAATTTGGGATTTATTTACCTTGATTCATATATGTTAGTAGTGGGCCGCGGATTTTCAAAAAGATAAATGCTTTTCAAAAGACCATGATTACGCAATATATTTTAAAAGCTTCTGCAACAAACATTGTTTTAAAGTGTAATAACAACCTAATATGATTAACATTTTACTTAATGACTTGAGTTTTAACAATAAACAAGATATCCTAAATTTTCATTAAGATCACAAAGAGGTTTTATATAGAATGGGTTTTTCAAAGAAATTATGTTTTTCGAAAAACACTTCAATGTGACATCGCAGATTCGACCATAACGTCTAGGCCGAGTTTGGGGTGTTACATCCTCCTTACACCAGTCTAGATATGAAGCTTGTGCACCAAGGAATGAGTATTTATACCATGTATATACTAGACTTCTAGGTATGTTTAACTGTTTGTACCCTTGCATGCATAGACTCCTTAGATAATCTCTTTAGACAAGAGTATCAGGACCAAAAGTTAAAGCCACTTATCTAGAAGTATAGTGATAAAAGTTAAACCAAATAACGTAGATAACAAACTCAAGGTAGGAAGGAACTCACCAAAAATATTTACTCAGAGCTTTTCTACTCTATGAGTTCCTTCCCTTTAGAACTAGGACCTTTTCTTGTTTCTTTGGCTAAAACAATAAAACGACTTCTTTAGACATAAAAAAATTCTAATATAACTTGAATCTGTAGACATTCAAACAATTTTTGAATATAAGTTTCCTTCCTATCTAGTATCCAAATGAAATACCCACTGAACCGCTCTTACAATAACTTCTTTCTGTCTGGTAAAACTTAAAAAAAAGCTTTAAGAGTTTATCAGCTAACAACTTAGGACAGAAACTCTCAAAAACTTAACAGACAACACATTTCTTAACGACGAATAACTCTTCTAGTTTTCTTCAATGATAACAAGAACTACCATAGAAGATGAGATAGAAATCTTCTCTCCGTTACGGGGTTGCCCTATTTATAGCTAGCTCAAATCCAAATCCCACTTAGGATTAACTCTAACTAGTAGTTGTTCTCACACACTTTCACTAATTAATCACATCCTACAATGCTCCCCAAGTGTCCTAATTACTGACACGTTACCTCCACTAGGATGCTAGATGACTTAAACATGTCCCACTAACTACAACCCTTACATTAAAAGAGACAAAAAAAAACACGGATGGTAGTTTTAATAGTGGGAAAGTTCGTCTAATAACGTTTTCACCATAACAAAAAACTTGCCAATCTGTGGAGTGGAACTCCGCAGTATCGGTGATGTACAGCGAAGTACTTCGCCGTGAAGTTACCAACCTTATCCAGTCTCAGTCTCATGACTTAGGCAAGCTTTGTCGTTATAGTCTCTTAAACAATACCAGCTCTCCAAATAAAGGTGTGAAAACTCTCTCACCCTTATAAAAATTTGGTACTTACAAAGAGATGAGGATATTATTCTTTCATTGAGCGTTCCATCTCCCACATAGCCTCTTCAACTTTATGGTTCCACCATAATACTTTAACTAAGGAAATTTCCTTATTTCGGAGTGTATTGATTTCTTTGTCCAGGATATAGACGAGCTCTTCTTCGTAAGACAAATTTGGTTCCACCTCCAACGCCTCTAATTGTACCACATGGTTTGGATCTAAGGACACCTTCGCAACATCGACACACGCAATACATTGTGGATTTTGGACAATTTATGTAGAAGAGGTAATCAGTGTGCTACTGGCCCTATTCGATCCAAAATTTCATAAGGTCTGATGAATCTTGGGTTAAGCTTCTCCTTTAACCCAAAATGAATATTCTTCCAAGGTGAAACCTTAAGAAACACTTTGTCACCAACTTTATAATATACATCTTTCCTGTTCCTACGCGCGTATGCTTTCTGGCGATCTTAGGCAATCTTTAAGTGGTTTTTGAGACCATTACTTTCTCTTTTACTTCGCAGACTAGGTATGGGCTAACCAACTTCTTCTCACTAAGTTCCAACTAGAAAACTGGTAATCAAAACTTCCTCCCATACAGCGCCTCAAAAGGTGACATGCCCAAATTGACGTGATAATTGTATTCATACGTGAACTCTGTCAATGGCAGATACTTTCCTTGTTCATCCTAAAGTTGATCACACAATTTCTGAGCATATCTTTCAATACTTAGATCACCCTTTCTAATTTTTCATCAGTTTGAGGATGGAAAGCGGTGCTGAACTGAAGCTTGGTTCCAAGAGACTTTTGCAACTGCTTCCAGAACTTTGATATGAATCTGGGATCACGGTCAGATACAATTGAAGATGGAGTACCGTGCAGGCAAACTATTTATGAAATGTATAGCTTAGCCAACTTTTACAATAAGTAGTTTGTATGCACTGCTACAAAGTGAGCTGACTTTGTTGACCTATCCATGATCACCCATACTGATGTTCTTCTTTGATGCATTAAGGGGCAACCCCAAAACAAAATCCATTGTGACCCTGTCCCACTTCCATTTTAGGATCTTCAATGAACACAATTTACCCAAGGGAACCTAATTTTTAGCCTTGACCCTCTGACAAGTTAAGCATTTTATTACAAATTTTTATTTCTCTCTTTTCATCCTTGGCCACTAGAATAAGCTCCTCAAATCTCGATACATCTTTACACTCTCTAGATGAAGTGAAAAGGGTCTTTATTGAACTTTTTTCATGATCTTCTGCCTCAAACCTTTTTCATTGGGAACATGCAGTCTTTCCATAAAGCGTAGTTCTCCCTCATTTCCCAGGATGAAATCCCTTGCATCGACAGACTTAAAATGTCCCTTGATCTCATTACATCAGGTATCCTTAAGTTGAGGCTTCAATATTTGGGAAAAGAAAACAGGTTGCGCCCTTAACTCAGCGAGAAGTGACCCATTATTCGCCAAACAAATTCTTGCCTTTAGGGAAGCTAGAGTTGAAACAGTCTTCCTATTTAATGCATCAACCACCACTTTTGCTTTCCCCGGATGATACTCAATGGTAAAGTCATAATCCTTTAACAACTTGATCCATCTTTGCTGGTGTAGGTTCATCTCCTTTTTATTGGGCAAATACTTCAAGCCTTTGTAGTCTGATTGTAACATCCCTAACCCGTATCCGTCGCCGAATTAGGGTTAAGAGGCATTATTGAACCATACATAACATATCACATACATAGTTTACACATTAACAAATCACATTCAATCATATTTACAATGTCCCTTAAATAGGTCTACAAGACATTAAACATGCTTTGGAGAAGGTTCGGGACTAAACCGATCTCGTATAAAAGTTTCCAGACACTTAGAAAAATTTCATGGAATTACAGGTTACATGCTCGTGTGAATAGGCCGTGTGCCTCACACAGCCACCAAACACGCCCATGGCATAGGCCGTGTGAAAACAGGGCATACATATTGACTTGTACCACACGGCCAAGGACACACCAGTGTGTCTAAGCCGTGCTCGAAACTGACTTGGGTCATACAGTCGGCCACACGCCTGTGTGTCTAGCCTGTGTCAAAATTGAAGGGTATACTAATTTAATTCGAAAGGGTACCCAAAGGGACGCACGGCCGTGTAACATGATCGTGTGTCGCACACGACTGAGACACACGCCCATGTCTCTACCCGTGTGGACGATTATAGGCTATTTGTAAAGCCATTTTGCCACCCTATAAACATAAGTTTTTAAGACCACATTTCATAACCCAATAAACAACCAAAACATTACTAAATCAAACATTACTAAATCAAGCATCATTCATGCTTCAATATCATTATGCCATTTATTTGTATATCGACTTACCTCATACAAGAATGAACAGAAACAAACGACTATTTAACTACTTTCGTTTTCCCCCGATTTAATTCTGTTTTCTTTAGTTCTTGATCTAAACACATTCAAATTTAAATATTTTATTCACCAAATCATTCAATTTAATCCATTTACACATATTTAGGGCATTTTACAAATTAGCCCTCATATTTTCATATTTTAACACTTTAGTCCTTAATCACAAAAATCACAAAATATACAAAATTTCTATATACACATGCTTAGCCAAATTTTCCCTTAGCTCATATAAGCCGACATACTTCATTTATTTCACATTTTAGCCGCTCAATTTCTTATTTTCATAAATTAGTCCAAATTACTCAAATTCATCAAAAATTCAAATACAAAACATATTGACCCAACACATATCTTTCATTTTCCATCAACTAACATCACAAAGCTCATAATTTTATCAATGGCATAACTCAAATTCATCATCAAATTCAAAAATTGAGACATGGGTTTGATAGATTACTAAGCAACAATCTCAAGAATGTAAAAATTATCAAAAATCGATCAAAAACACATACCTAATTGATGCTTGAGCTTGCCGAACCCTAAGTAACTATTTTTCTTTTCTTTTTCTTTGTTTTTTTGGCAAAGATGAACACTAATGGCCTAATTTCATACATTTTTTTTGTTTAATCTATATTATTAACTAGTTTACCATTTTACCCTAGCATTATAACATTAATAAACCATTATCTAATGTCCATCTAAGTCATTTAATGCATTCCATGGTCAAATAACCACATAAGGACCTCTTAATAATAACTACACATCAATTTGGCCATTATTCAAATAGAAGGACAATTTTGCATTTTTTGCGATTTAGTCCTTTTTATAAATTAAGCACACAAATGATTGAATTTTCATATGAAACTTTCACACATGCTTAACCACATATTGTAAACACTATTTCGACTCAAATTTGTGGTCTCAAATAATATTAAAATATTTTTTGACTCAGATTTGTGGTCTCAAAATCACTATTTCGACTAGGGTCTAAACCGGGCTGTTACACTGATAATATTACATTTCTCCCTATAGAGATAGTGTCTCCAAATCTTCAAAGCCAACACCATGATAGCCAATTCCAGATCATAATTTGGGTAATTCTTCTCATGAGGCTTGAGCTATCATGAGGTATAAGCAATCACCTTTTCTTTCTACATGAGCACACACCCTAATCCATTGAAAGATGCATTTGTGGACTCCACGTATTTTGTTTTCAATTTTAATTGACTCAATATTGAGGCTTCATTTAATGTTTTCTTCAACTCATCTATGTTAACACTTTTCAAAAAAGTAAAACTTCTCATTTTCCTCTACAACAGCGTCAATGACGTCGCAATCTTGGAGAACACTTTCAAAAACCTTCTGTAATACCCAGCCAAACTAAGAAAATTGCATATCTCTATAAAACTCTTCGTCGGATTCCATTCTAATACAACTTGAATCTTCTTGGGATCTACCTTAATCCTATCCATGAAGATGACATGGCCCAAGAAGTAAACTTTCTTCAACCAAAACTCACACTTACAAAATTTGACATATAGTTTGTTTTTTCGGAGAACGTTCAAAACTACTTACAAGTGTTCCTCATGCTCCGCTTTACTCTTCGAGTAAGCCAAAATATCATCTATGAATACGACAACACAACTATCGAGGCAAGGTTGAAATATTAAGTTAATCAAATCCATGAACATTGTTGATGCATTAGTTAAGCCAAAAGGCAGCACTAGAAATTCATAATTCCCGTAGCGTGTGCGAAATGTAGTATTAGGAATATCATCTCCTTTTATCTTAACTTGATAATACCCCACCTATAGATCAATCTTTAAGAACACTTTAGCTCCACTTAGCTTATCAAACAAGTCCTCAATCCTGGGCAACGAATACTTATTCTTAATGGTTACCTTGTTCAACTATCTATAATCAATACATAATCGAAGGGTCCCATCCTTATTTCTTAACAAACAATATTGATGCACCCTAACCCAAAACACTTGGTATGATGAACCCCTTATCTAATAGTTCTTGCAACTGAGCTTTGAACTCATTCACCTCTACTAGAGTCATTCTATAAGGCACACTTGATATAAGAGTAGTCTCCAATGTCACATCAATAGAAAACTCCACATCTTTGTTTGGCGGAATCTCCGGTATGCAACACCCTATACCCAACCCAGTCGTCAAGCCTGAATACTAGGAAGCTACACCACCATCTCGCATCATGTTCATCTCAAATCATCATGCTATTACACATGCATCTTTTTTTTATTGACATAGCATTCACATGAGTTGTAAGTCATACTTTTATTTTTTATCGATAAAATATGTCAAGCATTCATTAAATAAACATAAAATAAGTCTTACACTTGCATTAGGACCACTTAACAAAATTTCTCAAAACTATTACATAGGTACCTATACTGAAAAGGAGGTATCAATAACTCTCTGAAGTGGTATCGATACCACTTGAAAAATCGATACCAAACTAGCTTATCGTTTCTCGTTTTGAAAACCCAACTATTGGAAAATATCAGCACTACAGAATAGGTATCAATAATTCCACTTCGAGTATCGATACTCATTATAAAATATCAATACCAACTAGCAAAACTGACTTCCTACACTTCAAAAATTTTGGAGGTATCATTTTTAAATCTCGAATATCGATACCTCTGTACCAGACCTTAAAAACACAACATATATCAGCACATAAATTATACCAAAATAGTTCTAAATGTCATGCATCAATTACCTCGTAAAATAAACACCAAAATGTCCCAAATAGTAGTCCTAAACATCATATTTTTAAGTCCACAAATCATCAAGATTAATAAGCATGCAATCAACTAAAGATCATAGCAAAATCGACATAACATCTATCACATTGCCTTTTATTCCCAAAAACAAAAATAAGCAAATAACACCTAATAATAGCAACTAAAAGTTTGGCTTGGATCACCCCTCGAAACCACACCGCTCACACCGTCACTTTGTATTTGCAATGATTAAAAAAGGGTGGGTGAGCTTAACAAGCTTTAATGAATACTCAGAATAACCACTAAACAAGCCATTATGCATCCATAAAGTTGACATGCAACATAATCATAACATATCCTACTCTTATGTCATATTTTACACATTTAATCATCTTTCATGAATATTTACACATTAATCACATGAGTATTTAAGCATATACTACAGCACATATTAATCACATTTAATCACTTTCAGTCACATTTTATGATAGTTTTGCTCTTGAGGTTATGTAACATAAAGTAGACTCTATCACCACACATCGGATACACAGATCTCTAACACATCAAAATGACTCAAAGAGTCGAACATGTCCCATAAGTGAAGCTTATAGCTAATACTCTTCAACACACCAAACACACATATCCCGGTGAATGAAGCTTAGCTCACATTCCCTTATCTCTCCGAAAATTGTCCCTAGGCCTCAATGCCCCATATATCACAACACAAAGGTGAGTACTCACAATCCTATGGCATGCCAACTATATCCAATGGTCTCATAAGATCACAAAGCCAAAATATCCACATTATTATTACATATTTACTTACCAATTTTCCACACATATTCACAGCATATTCACATTAGTAACACAGTATAACCACTGTCACATGACATGAATAACATGCTTATATATTTACTGTCACATGGAATGAACAACACACCCTCATATTCACTTTCACATTAATCATCATAAGCTTATAGCATATGTCATAGCATTTTAGATATGTTTATAATTTCACAATTTCAAAAGCATACATGTATCACATTTAGTTATAGGTGCGATAACACTTACACTCGAAATTTAGAGTAGGGGTATAGGCTGCCTCTAAATTCTCAATTACACAATGAATCATCTACGAGCAGTGATTCCAAAACACTCACCAAAATTGTTGCTTTCGCCGAAAAGCCGAAAGCTTAGACAAGTATTTCTTTGCCTTTATCTCTACTTATTGAAGGTCCTATTGACTCCGAAGCTTCAACAAGACAAACCACACAAATAGAGTCAACAATTAGCCATCAACTAACCTTAAACAGTCACAAGCATAAGCCTGAACTACGTTCTCTTTTAACCAAAACCTTCAACATAGAAAACTTAAAATTTGAATATTTCGGTCTACATATTGATCTATGACTAATTCACAACCTTTAATTTACACAAAACTACTCAATTCATGGTCTCGACATTTTTCGACAAGTTTTTGCCAGTATGATGAAAATTCATTAAAACTTGAGAAATCCTTAACGAAACTTTAAAGTAACTTTAGAAAAATTTCTAATCATGTTAAAATATTTTGAAAAATATTTTGAAACCACGTTTTAATCCACAATCCTGAAATCCACCATTAACGACTCAATTTTCGGCTTTTATTTAAAACAAGCGTTTTAATGGCTAAAAATTCAACTTCAGAGACCAAATATCATTTAGAACTAATAGAAAGATGAACGGTTACCTTTGATGGAAGAAAAACAACCTTTGACGCAAATCCGAGAAAACCCACTCTTGAAGAAGATGATGAAATTAATGAGGCTTTTGGGTGTTTCTCTTTATTTTAATGGAGATTTATGGTTCAAGGGATGTTGGAAATCAATAGGGATTAGGATTTGGAGATCAAAATTGATTGGAACAGTAAGGGACAACAAACATAAACTTTTTGGTTGTTTTAACTTGAATTGTCGTGGGTGGGGGAAGAAAATAGGTCTAATTGTTAAATTGCTTTATAAAAATTCTAAGTTTTGGTTCCTTTACAAATCATTCCCAATTTCAAAATTAAGGTATTTAAAATTTATTTTCAAAAATTAATTTAATTGCCTCATAGCCATTGTCGAAAATATTATCAATTACCAAACTTACGAAACTCCAATAACATATAAGCTAAAATTCCTAAAATAACCTTGAAACTTCTAGGCCCAATTTTAAGGTATTACACTTCTACAAAGACATCTGGATAATTATTTACGGTAAATTAAGTGGATAAACCCATTTTTAAAAAATTTTCATTTATCTAAATAACTATGTATTTTAAACATAAAATTTTAAAAATATTAACTTAATAAAAAGTAAATAATATTATTTTTTAATTAAAAAAGTAATAATAATTAAACAAAAATCTATTAAATTTCATATTTCAATCTTCTTGAACTACTCAAGTTTAAATTTCAATCAAAATTCAAAACTTTTTAAGTTTGGTTTTGTTCAATCTGAAATATAAATGGAATCGTTGAAACTTATTAAATTAAGTTTAATCAAAGAACATTTTCACTACTAACTAGAAATTTTTTTAAAAAAAATACATTAAAGGTAAAAAAAAACTTATAATACAAGCAACTCAAGTCGTCAAACATTAGGATACTTGAACTCATCCGATCGCTTGAACTATTCAAGCTCGATGATAATCAAATCGAATTCAAGTTTTTTTCCAAACCAGACCCGAGTTACTTACAAGCACAAAAACCCTGTTTTTATCTACACCCTAATCAAGATCAAGCCTTCTGGACAGAAAAACCAAGAATGAAGTCTTTGATTTCTTCATTGACAGCCCTATCAATGGCGGTACGGCCATCAGCATCTTTGACATCATAAATAGCTCCAGCTCTCAGTAGCTCTTCAATTTTGGGCTTGTCACCTTCTGATGCAGCCAGCATTAACAAGATGTCTACTGGGTGAATGTTTTGGTCCAATAGAGCTTCCATTTTATCATAGGACCCTTCAACAGCAAGCATCCCCATATAGTTGAAGTACTGCAAAATCAAATTTAGCTCCTTGAATAGAGGAAACAATTATCTTTAGCAATCTAACAATTCATGCATCGAAATAGCAAAGTGCTTTACATATTTCATGGTGTTAGGAATACATGTTGCCAGGGAAGGTCTAGCTTGTCCTGAGCCAACATAAAGAACCGCACTTGGGTGCTACAACATGAAATTTTCTGTTGGCAATTTTTCCATTTTTCTATTTTTCTATCATGTAATAACGTAGAAAAAAAAGTATATACTTCGAAATATATAAAGACTACTCAAAGATCAACACAATAAGAGTGTTTCGTTCAAAGGATAAAACCAAAGAAAAATCTCATGTTTTTTGAAGACTTAGGCATTATCTCGAAATAGAAATAGGGAAGAATGAACGACAATTTGAATGAAGAGTGAGCAGCGCCTTTGACATTGAAGAAAAGGGGTCAAGTTGATAAAAAGAAGAACATTTCTATAAAACTCAAAATGACTCGGCAAAAATTATAGTGAGAGAGGATATTTGAGATGGTAAAGTGCGAGAATCATACTAAGATGTGAAAAGGTGAGGCTTCAATTTGAGTGATGGAGTTGAGCTTAAATCTTTGAGTTTTCTTATATTAAGTGAATTTTAGTGGATTGATTATCAGAGCAAGACTCCGCAAACATAAGATAAGTCCAAACTGCGTAAAGAGTTCTTGCTTGTTTTAATTTCTTACAATGGTTCTAGTTGTCAACCTACTCAAACATACATTCAATTAACATTTCCTATCAACATTTGGGAGATGTTTCAACTATTTTTGACAATGAAATCTAGTTCTGTCCTTAGTAGGCTATCTATTTAAATACATAAAGGGTTATGATATCCAAGCTCATATCTTGACTAGGTTCATCTATAATAATTTAGGTCAATGATAATAAATCTAAATAAAATCAAACGAGTACCATAGAAGAAGCCCATGAAACACTTGAGATTCATCTATAAACATCGGAACCGAAGCTTAGCCTAGTTGGTTCATGAAGTCATGTTTTCACAATGTTTAAGGTTCACATCCCAACATCTACAAATCCGTCTCTTATCCCGAGCTGCAATCTCTTTTGTACAAAAAAGAACAACAACCACGTTTCCTCTTCTACGGTGATGATAATATGATTTGTTAAAAACAATCCAACAAGTTCAATAATGTCTAACCCTATATACATGTTTGTAATGATTTCATGATCATACTAAAACTTCTCAAAAAAACTAGAAATGAAATGTCATATTCATTGGGACATTTAAACAAACACAGTCCAATCTCAAACTCAATAACAACATGAGCAACAAAGACAAGCCCAAAAAAAAAAAGTATGTAAGGAAAGAACCTGTTCAACATCATCTTTGTCAAAATCATCTCTTTTTTGACTACCATAAATGCCAGCACCTTCAGCATCAACACCATTCTTGCCAAACTTGAACCAGCATTGAGTTCTTGAACCATTAGAGGGTCCAATATTTGAAGGTCTTAAACAGGATAGTGAATTTTGAGTACCCAGAAACTTAGAACTGAATGTTGGCAAAGAAGGAAATGAAGGATTTATGGGTTTTGAAGTAAAGCGTATTTGGAAAATACATGGGATTGAAGCCATTGATTCTTTTGATTTTTTTTATTTTTTTTTTGTGAGATATGAATGTGGTTTTGTATAAGCTTCAAACATTATCCACTCATTGTCTTGGAGAAGAAATGTTTGGGTGTTTCTGTTTTATTGAATGTTATATTGCATGAGTGTCGTCGGCCATTGATCTGTTTCTCTATTTATTATCATTGATGGTCAAATCAAAAGATGAAGCTAGCAATTTTGTCAAATGGTCGAGTGATAAAAATGTTGTCAATTCTTAGAAAAATATTTAAAAATATAAAAATAATTTAATTTTTAGAAGAAAACCAATATTTTAATAAAAGATGTAACAAAACATAAATAAAACCAATAAGAAAAAATATTCAATAAAATTCGAGTCAACAAGTTTATTTCATGCACCCGATTTTAACATCCTTAATTCTCGTTAACATAGCCTACATGAATTTTATCCAAACATCAAAAATGAAAAAAAAATTAAATTTTTTTCTAATAAAATAAAAGTTAATTTTCAAATACAAGTTGCATATGTAAAATTTATTTTTAAAAACCAATATTATTAACTAAAATAATTAAAATAAGCATAAATTTATTTTATACCATAAAACAAAAATATAAGTTTACATGATAATAATGAAAAATATGAATACTATAATTTAAGTTTTTCTAAAAGAATACTTGTGGTTTCATTCATAGTATATTTTCTAAACTTCTTAGCATTTACTTAATGGACTGATTTGAACACAAATACGGAACTTGAAAAATGAGTTTAAATTTTAACATTCAAGACTCGAGTCTTACATTTAAAAAAGAAAAAAACTTCAGTCCAACCTAATCAGATTGAGCTCGCTTTATATTTTTATTTTATTTTTATATATTATATAAATTATCATATAAAATTAAATATATAATAATACACTATTAAGTAAATATTAAAAACTATGTTGAGTTGTCTAAACTTAAAATTTTAATAAAAGAGAAAAAATCATTTGAAATATTAAATTAAAAATAATATATGTATTTTGAAAAAAGAATATAGATAAATTATTTTAAAAAATATATATAGATAAATTTAGGTTAATTATTTATAAATATGACTAGTTTAAGTAAATTTTAGCCTATATTTTAGATCGAATCAAATTTTAACAAACATAAAATATATCAATGTATACATAAATTCGATCTAAACTCAACTTGTCTTGACCCATAAACATCACTAAATAAATTGATGAAAGTTAGGGTGGCCCAATAGGCCTACGAAAAGAGAGCAATACAGACCGCTAGCAGTACCCAATAGGCAACCAATTTCATGCAGAGACATTGGATCCTAAGAAAGAAAATCCACAGTCCAAATTCCTGTTTCCAGTGGAAACAAATCCAACCATACACTCAATCAAATTTCACTCAATTCAAAAAAATTAATTAAGCCATACAATATTAAAAATAAATAATTTTCAAATTCAGATTATATAATTTAGCTCGGACTTAAAATTCACAATTTAAATTATTTAAATAACTTGAATAATTTAATAAATAACTACAATTTATTCTTAGGCACTATATTTATCAAATTATCGATTGGGTGGTCATCATGCTCTAATTAATTAAGTTAGAATGGCAAGGGGATATATAAATGTTGGTATTAAATTTGGTAATTAGGTCTACTTTGATACTTAAACTTGGATTCCATTAAAAGTATGATGACATAACATTTTGAAATTATGCTACATCATCACTTATAACTTAAAAAAATCTGAAAAATATTTTTTAAAGTTTCAAGTGATGACATGACATAATTTCATAGTGACATGTCATTGTACTTTTACGAAATTTAGGTTCAGTGACTAAAATGAAAATTTTGTCAAGTTTAAGTACCAAAACAAGTACAATTACCAAAATGGACAAAAATTACATGGGTTAATAAATATTTGCCCCTGAACTTGTCCATTTGTACTTAGTTGGTGCCTAATTTTTTTTAGCTAGTTGGTACTTGAACTTATTCTGTCACATAGTTCGGTACCTTTGCATTAACGTCGGTAGTTTATGCTAACATGGCACTGATAGCTAATCTAAAGATGACACGTGACAACCTCTCAATATGCCACATGATAAACATAAATAAAAAAGGCTAAAAGAGTATATAAGTCCCTGAACTTTCGCGAAAAAATCAATTGAGCCCACCGCTAAAAATGCACTAAATTAAGCCTTCCAACTCTCAAATTGCATCAATTAAGCCATTTGACCAACTTTTTTGCCTTTGACTGTTACAACATTAACATAGCGCTCTATAATAGCGATAGCTGCTGGCATGGCAATGCCACTTTAGCTACCACATGAGCAAAAAATAATTATAGAATTAAAAGAAATATTTTATTTTTTACCGGAATCAACATGAGCAATTTATTCATTTCAAAACTTAAATTTTTTTTAAAATTTTATAAATTTGTAAAAACATCATTTATTAAGATATTGAATAAAGTTCAAAAAAATTAAAATTAATAAAAACCATTTAAAATTTAAAGTTCAGAATAAATCTTGACATATTTTTGTCTAGATTCAATGTGAACCTGAACAAAACGATGTCCAGATTCATTGAAGATATTTTTTAAAATTATATAAGTTTAAAAAATATTAAAATTTATTTTTCTTTAAAAATATGATATGTGTATCAAAGTTTTAATTCTATTGGTACCTTTTACTATGTTATATAAAAAATAACAAAAATATTTTAGTAAATAAATATATATAAATAATAATTTTTAATTTAGATGAAAATTGATACTCAAATTAAATAACCTATACTATAAATTACCCCCTTAAAAATCATTCAAAATAGTAAGAAAAATATAAAAAAATCATCAAAATAATCATTCTCCACATGTTGACTTAGGTAAATTTTAAACATTCATTCAGCTGACATGAAAAAAAAAGTTAAAAATAAATTTATTTTTTAATTTTCAAATAATATATTTAAAATATTAACTTACATATTCACTTTAATCAACTTAATTCCATTCAACTATAAATAATTAACATTAATTTAATTTTACTAATTAAAGAAATACCAATTATCAATATTATTACAATTTGAATATAAAAATTCACCACATTTTATTATTCAATAATATTTATTTAAAATTAAATTATTATTAATTAATTGAAAAACTTTGTTAATTCTAGTAATAGGAGTATAACTAGAGTTGTTTATGGGCTGGGTCAGGTCCTAACAAAATTTTAGGCTCAAGCCTAGCCTGTATTATTTTTTATATAAAAAATTTTAAAAATATAATACATCAAATATACTAAAAATATTAAAATAAATATTTCTCAACAAATTAAAAATAAATTTTAAAAAAAGTCTTTATATTTAAATACACTAAAATAAATGCAACTTAATAAGCAAATGCCTCTAAAATAGTAGCAAAATTAACAATAAAACAAGTGTTATATGGCATCCAAACATTAACAACAAAATAGTAGCTATTTATATTTTATTTAGTATTTTAATAAAATTTTAATAATGTTTTTACAAATTTATATTTTTTTTAAATTAAGATTTTAAAACAATTTAAGTTTTGAAATGAATGAATCTGGATAGTTATTTGTTCAAGTAAATTCTAGTAAAAAATAAAAAAAAAATATTTTTTTAATTTTTTAATTTTATTTTTTGTCGATGTGGCGGCTAATGTAGCATTGTAACACCAACAACTATCGCTGACATGGAGCACCATGTCAGTGCCCTTAACGACCACGTTAGCATTGTAATGATCAAAGACTGAAAATGTTGGTCAAAGGGCTTAATTGATGCAATTTGAGAGTTTAAGAGTTTAATTGAGTGCGTTTTTCATAGAGAGATTTACTTAATTTTTTCATGAAAGCTCAGGGGCTTATATACCCCTTTAGCCAATAAAAAAATTAAAAAAATCTTTAAAAACATATAAATTAATAAAAAAAATTCACATTAAAATAAACTTGGACAAATGGTTGTCCTGTTTCACATAAATATATAAACTTACTAAAAAACACATTTGGAATGACTCTAGACATATAGATGCCCAAATTTAAATGTATCTAGGCTACATTTTGTCTAGGTTCTTTTTATGTAAAAAAATGGTTTTTATTAATTTATATATATTAAATAGTTTTATTTATATTTATCACGTGTCATCTTTGGATTGGCTATTAGTGTCAATTAGCACAAGCTAACGACATTATTACAAATGTATCAAATTGTATGACGGAATACAAGTTCAAATATTAATTAAGTAAAACAAAATACGTACTAATTGACATGTTTAGGAGGCAAAATATATATTAACTCAAATTACATTAATATTTTTTTATACAATTCTTAAAATTATCCATAGTCTCTTCCTAACCCTTAAATATGAAAATCAACAGACTTTAACATGCTCGAAATCGCATTCTATTATATTGATAATAGTATTAATATCAACCATAATAGAATTATATAATTAAAAAAAATTGTAGTATTGTGATTACGGTTGGTGGGCTTTTTCCTTTATATTAAATGATCTTCCACTTCAATTCATACATCTTAAGTTATAATTAAGACTTGCTCTAGCATGATTGAATATTTATTAAAATTCAGATAAATTTATTTTATTTAACTCGATTTTAACTTTATTTATTTTATTTAATCAAATTTAAAATTAAAATTCATAAAATAAAATATCTTAATTTAATTAGTTCAATATTTTTCTGATTTTGCATTAAAGGAAAAAACCTAAATTAGGTGCAATTGGTGAATAAAGCAGGAAGATTTGGCAGTGGTGAGAAAGTCAGACATTTTAACATTTCAGTTCACTTCACTTCACCTAACCAAGACTTTATTAAATTTATTAGGCATATGAAACTCCCATGTTTTGCCCCTTCTCCCCTCTCTCTTTCCTTTTTTATAACCTTATATCTAACCATTTTTAATATTATAAGACCACAGAGATTGATACAATCAAAAGGAGTAAAAGAACTCAACCCCCACAATTACCACTCTACCTAAAAAGTACTTTAGTTGTGTTCATTGGACCAATATGCAATATATTATCATCCTCACCCACTAGGTTTCATAGTTTTATTTATGTCTAAATGTATTGGATTTGCTTTTTAGATATTAAGTGAGTAAAATAGTTCTTATACGTTAGATTAAAAAATAAATCGATTTTTTCTATAAAAAATTTCATTCATTTATACTGTAAAAAACTGATATTACTAACGAAATAACTAGATAGTTAAATGTAGCATGCCACGTGTACCTCATGCCGACCTACAAGACTAATTTTTAATAGTAGAAATGGATAGAATTTTTAATAGAATGATATGTTTACTCTTTGATCTAAGATACAATGATTAATTTGCTCATCTTTTGAATAGAAGGGATAAAATGTAATCTGACTCCTAGTATATAAGTTTCCATGTTACTTTACTGAAGTTGTTCATATAAACGTCAAACCATTCAAGATGATCGTATAAGGGCTAAATCCTTATGAAAGTACTAGTATAAGTGTTTTTATTTGAACACTTTAAAAAAAGTTTGACAATTTCAAAAAAAATTAGCTTTTATTTGAGCATTTTTCATAAAGGTTTTTATCATTTTATGACTATTTTAAAACAATTAACTTTTACCCGAACAACCCATAATAAGTTAGATTTCATCCTATTTGACCATTTTGAAAGAGTTAACCTTCATTTGAGCACTTCTATAGATTTTTATCATGATATTTTGAAAATTTTGACCCTATAAGAATTTGATTTGAGCATTTAAATATAAGTTATAGTTCATAGGAACCAAAAGATTAAAATATACTGTTAGTCCCTATATTTTGACAAAATTTAAGATTTAATCCCTGTACTAAAAGAAATTAAAAATTATAAGTTTTTTTTTTTACATTTTTTATTTAAAAATCTCAATTCAATCTAAAAATTGTAAGTATTTTTTGGTCAAAATTTATCAACTTAAAATTTTGATTAAAATAAACATGATAAGCTAACAAATTTCGACTTTAATTAGCAAACATAGTTCAGTTATACAATGCTGATGAACAGTAGTTAACTGACAATACTATGGCACCAAACAACATTAAAATAAAACCAATGTAATGTAGTTAAAACAAAACAGACACTTTTAGTTAGAAGCTTAAATGCTCAGTGCAGTTCACTTTAAATAAAGAGGCAAAGAACTAAAACCAATGGAAACACCAAAAGCAAAGCATGCAAAGATCAAAATCCAGTGGTCAAAATGTTGCAGTTGATATGGCTGCACATCATCCTATTGAAGTAGGCACCAAAGGCACTGTAGGATCCTTGGTAATGCAAGAGATCGAGTACTTCAACAGGCTCGAGCTCGAATTAAGCTGCCGAGAAAGCTCAAAGAAGCCACATGGTAGGCCTATTGTTGGACCAGTTGTGGCAGGTGAAAAGAAGAAAAAAAGAGGAGCCAGCAAACTTGTTGCAAGCATTTGTTCTATGGTGGAAGTTTCGGAGAATAGGCCAGTCGGGGTTTCAGGTTCCGGATATAGGAACCTGAAATCTGATTCAAAGAAGTTGGAAATCTAGACGATGGTCTCAGAAAGCTTGGAGAATCCAAGCTTCTTGAGACGATTCGTTATAGGGGTCGACCATGCCCGATCCGAATTCCCACATTTTATGTCCACTACTTCAACAATGTTTGATACTACTTTCTTGTCACTTTTTTGTCTAATAGGTGTTCTTTCTAATGCAACATTTTCAGAGCCAAGCATTGGCATCTGATGGACATTTTTAGTACTTTGGGGGCTTTTATAACTCGTGCTGTTGCGACCCCTGCTGGTGCCGGCTCCATCCAATGATTTCCTTGGTTGTAATCGTTTTAGAGTCGTTGAAGAACAGGCAACTGATGCAGGAATCGCCGGAGATTTGTGTCTAGTTGGTGTTTGCTTTGGTGTTTTAATGGAGTCTAGTTCCTTTGTCATAAGGGAACTAATTGTCCCTTTAGTCCCCACCTTAATTGATCCACCACCGCCATGGATAGCTTCCAGTTTATGAACCATGTTTGATGATTCCTCTCCTAAAGCCTATTATTCAACAACAAAAATGAATCAAACATATGAAAACTATACTAATCTTTTTGGTGCATGTTACTATTTGATTATTCTGTCAGTCACTTTAATTTTTAATGATACAAATGGATAAAATTTTTAATATAAATAAATAATTTATTCTTTAATCTAATGTACAAGAACTATTTTATCTAATTTTTCATAGAAGAATCAAATATAAAATATAATCTAACTCCTGGTAGCACCTACAGTACTTTTACTCTTTTCAACATATTTGAGTACCCATTGAGGAATTTCAACAAACAGATAGTTACATATGTTAGCTACTTAAGAACAAAAGAACTACTTGAAGAACAAAAGAACTTAATCCAGTTGATTCATGCAAACATCCTCAATATTTTTGCTTATCACAATTAAAAGTATTGCAGTTCAGCTCATGAAATATGAATATGAAACTGCAGATTATGATTATGAATCAACCACTTGAAACAGTTTCATATTTAAACCAAGTTTTCCAGATTTTGAATCAAAACCCAATATAAAATCAAAATCATAAACCAAAATGAACAATGAAAATTCATTAATCCTATCAAGAATCAATCAGAAACAGCACCAAATCCTAAAAAAAAAAAAAAAAAGCCCAACTTTTTAAAGAGATTCAATATCACAGAACTTACCAACAGCCAGCAATCATTCCACAATTACATAAATGACTGAAATTTAAAGCTTACCACTTTATATACCAAGCAACATTGAAGGGTGAACTCAGCAACAGATTGAATTGAATCTGAACCCCAAAACAACAAAAAAAAAGTCGAACTAAACTATGAAAAAACAAAAATTACAACAAAACCCACCGAATTTTTCATGTTTTCTGGACGAAGATCGGTGTGTTTGTTTATTATGTCACCTTCAAAACCATATCTAATCTTCCTTGTTTTTGAAATAAACTTTTTTTTTTTTTGCGAGAAGTGTTTGTCTTTTGTAATTTGTCAGACCAGTCAACAAATACTAATCATGTTGCAGTAAAAGCTGTCTCCCTACCATTTTTCAACAACCAATGGTTTTTTGCCACGTATCAATATTGGTATTCTGAACTTTGGACAAAGATATTTTAGTTCACATTGCTGACGAAGGATTTTCTTTTCTGTACTTTGATTTGAAGTTTTTATTTTATGTAGTGTTAATAGGGAAAGAATTTTATGAAAATATTTTTTTAATAATTTAATATTAAATCAATAATTCCATCTTCAATTTTAATATTTTCATTTTAAAAAAATAAATTCAAATGAAAATATTAAAATTCAAGATGAAATTATTGATATGATATTAAACTATTGAAAATGAATAATATTATTGTTTCATATAATTTTTTTCGTGTTTATAAAATTAAGAAAATTAAAAATGAAAATAAATTTTTACCTTAAAATGTTGATTTTAATCGGTAAAATTTCTCCATTCAAAAAAATAATAATAAAATAAAATCAAAACCATTTTATTTTATTTTAAAGGCAAGGATTAGAGTGAATTTATTAAAAATTCTAATTTTTAAAAATAATTATTGGATTAGGCTGTTTTTTTGTAAACAAAATTCCTTGTCATTCGGGTTTTTAAGGTTAATGTTTTGTTTTTTTAAAGTGGGGTTAGAGTTTTGTGGATTTTAGGGTTTAGAGTTTAGTTTTGTGTAGAGTTTTGGGGTTTTTTTTATATTTTTTTAAGTTTTTTTTTATATATCCTTTAGTTTTTAAATAATTATTTAATTCGGTATTTAAAAGTCAATCGTATATTCAAATTATTTGAATTTTAAAATTTAATTCAATTCATAATTGATACCCTAGCCAATTCCTAGTCCAACAGGTCCAACTAATGGTCCGGTCCAGTTTAGATAACATTGAATTTCAGAATTTTTTATATTTAAAAATCCTTTTTTGAATTTTAAAGATTTTTTTCATTTTTTTAAAAAATATAATTTTTAAATTTATTATGTTTTATTTAAAGTATGAAAAAATTATTTTTATGTACTTTTAAAGGATTGACAAAAAAATTGTAAATGTTAAGGGCTAAAAAAGTTATTTTTAACTTTAACAGTAAAATTAGATGGAGTGATGAAGATTTTTAAATAAAAAAATATAAGGACTCAATGTTTCAAAATTAAAATATAGGGACTAAATTTTAAATTTCAAAAGAATAAGGACCTTTGGCATATTTAAACTTATGCAATTTATTTCAATAGAACATTAATTTTACCTCAACAAATTGTATTTATCTATACTTACTATTATTTAAACCCCTCATTGAGTTGGTGTCACAAGTTAACTGAGTACCAACTTAGTTAAAAAATTACATGTAACACCCCCAAAACAGTCTAGATGTTATGGCTAGATTTGGAGATGCTACGTAAAATAGTTGTAAATCCGGTTCTCGTATACTTTAAAAACATCGTAAACTTTTGTTACCTAAAAACCCGTTTTATTAGAAAACATATTTGACATAACTATTTAATTGAAAATGTTGTTTATTTACATTTATTAAATAAAACGAACACTTTGCAACAAAAATCTTAGATCATTATATTTTGGAAAACCAAGTTTGTTTCTCGAAATCGATAATTTGCAGGAAAATAGTCGTTTCCGATAAATCATTTTGTTAGTGTCAAGTGTAAATCAAAAATAAAATCCAAAACCAAGATAGTCCCAAAATAGTCCAAATTTCACAAAACACTTAACCCAATTTAAAATAGTTAAAAAAAAAAACGAAATACTAATATAACCGAGTTTCCATCGCATCGACCCGCCTAAGTATGAGGATTACCTGAAAATATCAGTTAAACCGAGAGGGAGTTTTGAAACTCAGTGTATAACAATAAACTTAACACAATAAAATACATATAAGACAGATCTATTAGAAACATATTTATAGCAGAGCAGAGCAGATGCAATATATAATCCTACCCCCAACTGCTACACACCAACTCCATTCATCCCAACACACTATATGAGTATAAAACACTCATCCATCCCTACACACCACTTAGTGTCCACAGGACACTTTATAGAATAGTTGCAGTTGAGTTGCCGGATCAATAGACGATTTACTGCCTTTTACAAAATCACTTCCTCCACATGGTATTTACAACCCAACCCAAATGCAAATACATAGTACAGAAAATACAATACATATTCAGAGCAAAAATTAAACGTGACATAACTTTACATACACAACATAACAGGTACGAACCACATTCTTATCATACATATTTAGATTTATTACTCATTAGCGTTTCCATTATTCTTACGGATAGCAGAATTTGTACCAACAAATGTCCAGATCCCATGTGTTACAATATATTTAGTCTCATACTGATCTTATAGAAAGCCTACAGTCGTTCTGGACGTGTACGCTCCTAGGAAAAAATTCTAAATTTTGAGCCTACACACTTGTTTGGCCCACACGGCCCAAATAGCTCAGTCCGTGTGGTCCACATAGCCCAAAATAACCCAAACCGTGTGTCAAACAAGGTACAGCACACGGTCTGTCACACGGCTGTGTGTCGCACATGGCCTGGTGGTGTCGACAGTATTATTTTTCGACTTTCATCGTTCGCTGATTTTTAAATTTCTCGTTACACACCTGAAGGTTTTTTTATGTGAAACCAATAATCGAGTACTCCCACACTTAAATTAGCAGTTAACACAACCTAAATTAGCAACAGTTTGAGAATCTAAACAAAAGTTGCGCACAAACGACTAATTAAATCCTTCCAAAATACCTTTGAAACCCTTATCGCTTAACGAACAACAATTACACGAGATTTAAGTCTCTAGAGCATTACCAATTGTCTGATGAACAACCGAATTAATTAAATAACACACACTTGAATCACCACCACAACCACGAAATTTCTAGAAATCTCTAAACGCCCAAAAAAACACGTTTAAAGAAAAAAAAATAGCAATAGAAACCAACCAGATCAAAACAATTTGAACGTGGGAATCAGGAAATCTTTAAAAATAAAATAAAATAAAATAATAAATCTTTTTTTTTTAAAAGAAACATGGGTTTGTTGTGTTTCTTTTTCTCTCTTTAAAAAAAAACAAATAATTAAAAATAAAAATAACCATATCTAGGTTATTTACTAAACATAGGCTACAAATATTATCCTAATACCTGTCAATGATTTGAAAAAGAGTTTAAATTTAATTTAACCTCATCAACCAACTTGATAAAAAAAATAAAAATATTCCTTCGGAAACTCAAACACAAAACTCTAAACACATATATAAATGCTTAATCACTCAACCAAACTAAATTACACTACAAAACTCAACAAAACTAAACTTCAAAATTTCGGGGAGTTACATTACAAAAATATCCTTTTGTATTTAAATAAGTTATATTATTTGAAGGCAAATTACAGAATTTGCATGTTGTTGGATTTGAACCTGTGCTATTTATGTCAATAAAATATTAACTTTGTGAGGGTATTATTTACGTATTTAAAATTTGTTTTACTCACATCTAATATATATATTTTTTCATTTTAAAATTGTACATATTTCGGAGTTTTTAGACTTCACAAGCAGGGTCATGGGGTTGACAAGTATTCTATAGGAGTTTAGTAAAATATTAAAAAATAAATATTAAAAAAACACATGTTAAATTTTTAAGGTGCTTATGGAATAAAAAGAAAAGTATATTACCAGTATTTCAAATACTCTCCCTATCATTTATTTAGTTTCAAATAATTTGTTTCATTATTTATTATATTATTTTTAAACACATTTTTTAATTCTAAATACGTAATTTCCACATATACAAATAAAATTTCTTGTATTTATTATTGACTTTTCCTTCTCTCATACAAAATCTTGTACAAGAAAAAAAATTGAGAAATTGGAAATAAGACTAAAACAGACGTATTCCACTATTAATATAATATAAGGGTGTGTTGTTAATTTTATAATTACTAAATTGATATTATAAAACTATTTGATATACCATGGATCAACTAAGCTCTCTCAGAGACTTGCTTAAGAATAAAAATAAAAAAGAGAAAGAGAAATCTCGTGTAAATACCATAGAATAAGGTGTGACCAAGATTTTGATCAAGTTAATACACGCTAATCAATTATTTTATTGAAAATATTTATATCCAGTATATCTATATGCACCTTACATAATGAGCAAATCTTTGTTAATTTTGATAATTTTAAATTTATTATTTTTAAAATTTTACGGAGAAAATATATTATCATATAAATAATTTCATGTCAATTTATTATTTATACATAATACTTAAAAAAATAATATTATTTTAATAAATAAATTTTATAATTATTGCATTAATTAAAATTAAAATTTAAAATTTTAAAAATTATAAGGACTAAAAATGATATTATTATCGTGGCCCATCGATTGTTGTAGGACCGGACAAAATCTCACTAGCCTGATTCATGTGCACCTAGATTGAAGTAGGCTAATGGCCCTTTTGGATGAATGTTTACATCCAATACAATGCGTTTATTTTTTTTGTCTCATACTATCGTATCTAATTTTATCGCCACAGTTAATTTTAAACTTACTATAATTAAATACACCGGAGATCCAAAAAGTACTGCAAGCTGTGTTGCCCATGCTTTCATCATTATTTTTTTACGTAGTTACTTTTTTCTTACGTAGTACAATTATTTAACATATACATATAATATAGTTTATGAGTAGGCAAAAACTGAAAATATTCATCGGTATTGCTCCAAATTAGGAAGTCGTGCAACGAGTATAGCAACAAGTGATTCCTTTTTCTTCAAAAAAATCCCAAATTTATCTTCTAAACTAGGCTTAGTCCCCTCCGGTAATCCCCATTCAAAAGAGTGCACCAAAGAGCCCAAGAGCAGTGCCACCATCTTCTTCGCCAGAGAAACCCCAACACACATCCTTCTCCCTGAACCAAATGGAAAAAACCCGAAATTGTTGCCTCGATAGCTTATGTCGGTTTCCAAGAATCTCTCAGGCTGAAACCGAAGAGGATCATCCCACAACTCAGGGTCCCTTTGCATGACCCATGCATTAATGAAAACCGTGCAACCTTTAGGGATAGTAAATCCACCAATAACAGTGGTCTCACTGGGCACATGAGGAATTAGCAATGGAGCAACCGGGTGAAGACGAAGTGTCTCCTTTATGACAGCATCCAAGTAGACAAGTTGAGGTATATGAGAGTCTTCCACCGTGTTCTGGTTTCCGACCACCGTATCTAATTCCTCTACGAGTTTCTTCATTTTATCTCGATGGCATAATAGTTCGGTCATTGCCCACTCTACGGTAGTGGGTATTGTATCCGTACCGGCGACCATCAAATCCTATAAGATATAGAGACCAATATTGTAAAATGGAAAATATCAACACTTATGTGGCTGTTATTATGTTAGAGTTATTTACCAGAAGCAAAGCTTTCACTTCGTTGATGGATAAAGAGTTTTTATCATCTCCTCGCCAGTGCAGCTCCAACAATTGCTGCATAAAATCCTTGCTAATTTTCTCCTTTTCTTTTCCATCATCTCTAATGTTTCTTCGGTTCTTTATCATTGATTCAAAAACCCCATGAAACCACGATAATTGATCCTTCGCTTTGGATTGAATTCCTTGTAAATCAAATGGGGCCAGAATTGGGAAAAAATCGGAAACATTCGGTGTTGCAAATGTCATTATAATTTCATCCAATCGTTTCCTAAACTCAATCAAATCTTGCGATGGATCATCTCCCCATAGCGTGCTCATCATCACTCGTAGAGCGGTTGCTGATAGTTGTTTATATATGTTAACTGAGGAACCAACTTTTCCGTGAATCTCCTTAACCATTCGTCGAACCTCTCGTTGACGAAGCACGTAGCAAGCATCCAAGCTTTGTTTGCTCATGATTTCGCAAATAACAAGCTTACGCAGCTGGTTGCATCTAGGACCGTTGGGTCTCCATAAGATGTTGAGTCCACCAAATGTGCCGGCCATACCGGCTGCTGGAACGTCACGGTTAGCGAAGATGGCGTCCTGAACTTTGAGGACCTCGTTGGCAAGTGAAGGCGAGTTTATGACTATCGCCAACACGCTTCCCATTCGAAGTTTGAAGATGGGACCATAGATCCGAGACAGGTCTGAAAAGTAACGGTGCAATTCGGGTTTAATGAAGGGAAGGTTTCCTATTATAGGCAAGCCTAAAGGACCAGGTGGTAGAGGTGGGTTTATTTTGGTGAATTTCATACTCCACCACCACCATGCACAGCAGAAAATTACTAGTGCCTCCGCCATAAGATGAGCGAATTCAGGGGCACGGCAGCCCCATGACCAGCCTTCGCAAGCAAGAACTGCGTGCTTGTTGTATAAGTTGGTCATATTTGATTTCAATGATCGAATGCAGAAGAAATGGAGTTATATATAGAAAGCAACTGAATGTATAGCTAGGAATGAAGTATACATTTTAACTTGACCTTTTTTTAGTTTCTAACCTCATACCAAATCCCATACGACTGAATTTTATAATTACTAAATTCATATCATAAAACTATTTGATATATTAGTAAAAATTAAACATGGAATATATTATTTTATTTAATAATAGTAAATCTTATTTTTTAAAAATTTATTATTTTATAATTTTAATTAGACTTTATTACTCAAAAATGCTGAATCTTTTTTTAATATTTATCAGGGTAGGCCGATTGTTAGAATAATTACGAGAATAAGTAGATTTAGGGAAAGCGCTTTCAGTTGAAAGTGCTTTCTGTGTGGTACCAATAAAATGCTTCCAGGTGGAAGTGTTTTTCTGCATTGCACCTGAAAAAGCTTCCAGTTGGAAACATTTCCCTTCGTGTTATATTAGGGTTCAGGGTTTTTAGGGTTCTTTAGTGTTTAAGATTTTGAGATTAGGGTTTTAAAGTAGGGTTGTGCTAGAGGCAGATACAGGGGGGCTGGCATGGGCCTTGGCCCCCCTAAAATGGAAATTTTCAGTTTAAGCCCTTGAAGTTTTTTTAAAATTTTAAATTATTAAAGATAAAATTACACTTTGGCCCCCTAAAATTATAAAAATTCAATTTGATCCTTTAAAAATTATAAAGAGATAGACTATAAAAAATTAAAATTTTATTCCGCTCCCTAAAAATTTGTTCTGGCTTCTCCCCTAAGTTGTGTTTAAAGTTAGTTTAGGGTTTTGAGATTTAAATTTTAAATTGATAAAATATTTAAAATAATAGTAATTCTAATTATTGAATTTGATATTTAAAATATTCGTATTTACACCAATCGTGTATTCAAATTTTATTTTGCAAATCGATTTAAAATTGAAATTCGGAGTACTGGGTTCATATGCAAAACTAGTTTTAAATTTTTTTTGCGTTTTTTTAATCTTAGTTTGATCTGATATTTCAATAAAATACTTATCAAGTACATTATTCTTGACAAGATGAGTTCTGAAAATATATTCTTGTAATCTTGGGATATCTGAAATATGATGTGAAATTCCCTAGTTAGTGGGGGTTGAAATTTGTAGAGACAAAACACTCCAAGCAGGATGCACTGTCAGCAGAAGTACTGAAAACGCGGCTGGAAGCCTTTTTTGCTGAGTTGGCACTGAAAACCCTTCAGCTAGGCGTGCTTTTAGTACTTCTGCTGACAGTACGTTCTGTTGAAGCGTTTTGTATGTACAAATTTCAACCCCCCACTATCCAAGGATTTTTTTCAGAATCAAATAGGAGGTCATGCCATGAGCTATAAGTGTAACATATTTTCAACCTCTGGTGGCATAAGCCATTTATGAAGAAATAAAATTTTTAGACGTTCAGAAGAATAGAAGTTCGTAGGGAAGGCATAAGTTGGAGCAACGATACTATTTGTATAAAAAGTAAGTATAAACATTGATTCTTGTTGTTAATATTTATTTGAAATATTTTTTTTGCATAATGTTTATGTCCCTAAAATTAGATGTGTAAAATTCTTGAACTACTGGGACAACACCAGAGTCTTTCGAGATCACACAAAAGCGTTTTCATCTGTGGTATCAGACCAAGGGCCAAATTTCTTAACAGAGGGTCATCAACAGTTCAAATCTCCGCTATTGAATAAATGTTTTTCCCTGATGTTCTAAAATATATTTTTTGACATTTTGATTCGGGAAATTAAAGGGGTTTGGAACAGTCAATGATTATGGTTCATTAGTTCCCCTAACTTTCCTTGGAGGCTATTCAATGGTATTTTATGCTTGGAACTAATAAAATAGCAAGAAATATTTTCAATGAAACAATAAGAATATGAATTAAGAACCCTTAACCTTGATTTACATGGTTAAATTCCTATGATAACTTATTCCTATGTAGAGTATGACCTGCACCAAGTGTGTTTGCAACGAGATCTGCAGCAAAATCTGAGAACAAAAAAGAATGGTTTTGGGGAATTTAGGGTTTTAAGGGTTAAATGATTTAAGAGATTTTGAGAGGATTTAGGGTGAGTTTGGATGGGCGGTGCGTTTACCTGCGGTTAGTGTAAAAATAGCGGTGACGGTGAGATTAGATACTATAGCGTGATATAAAAAGTAAGCTAAACGCACCGCATCGCACTCAATCGCCCATCCAAACTAAGCTTTAGAGTTTAAGAAATTTTTCTAGTAATAGTTAAAAGAGTTATTATGTTTTAAAAAAAAGGGTTTTAAGGTTTAAAACTGGTTAAAATTAGGTTTAATTAGTCAGGTTGCGCCACTGGGTCGACTTTACAAAAAATTATAGCGATGTCGCGACACAGGGGTTTCATGTCGTGACACCCCTATTAGTTTACCATTGTCATGACATCGGGGTTCGACAACATCGAGATGGTTTTCTTAATTTCTTTATTTTTGAATGCGGTGTTGTGACACTAGGGTGCTGTGTTGTAACATCGACTTTGTTTTAACCCAAATTTCCAATTTTCAAAGTGCCTCGGGTTCTATTCAAGCAAAAATTTAATAATAGTTAAATTTTAAACTAATTAGTTAATTAAATATACAATAATATACATAAAATTAAAATTTAATTAAAACTATCAAGTTTTGCTGCCAAATTCATCTGTCAGCTTGATCAGTGTGCCTGGGGATGCTTTCTCTGTTTTGTTTCTATCAGTATTCGTCCAACATCTATCATGCCATTCCACCTTCTTACACTTATCCCGCTCTTTGAATTTATTTTTTCGACCTGCATTAATCACATAAAATATTTCCCCTGGCTCAAGGTTGTTAGGGATTTTTATAGATGTTTCATAACATGCCTCCTCAACCTAAATAGAAAGAAATCCCAGTCATCTGCTGACTCCAACGCAATTGAAAGGATTGTCTAATTGCCATCCTGTGTCACAGCCAACAACAACTGATGGGTATATCTACTATATATAAAGATACTGTCTATTTGTACTAAAGGCTTGCAGTACTAGAATACTTGGGAGCATTACTTAAAGGTCCAAAAAAATAGTGGAATACTCGACATCCACGAAATAAGCGGTCATTGTAGTACACAGACCCCATTTTCAGATCAATTACACAACCTGTGACGTACCTCTCCAGCACCTGACACCATTTCCATACCTTGTTGTATGACGCATCCCGCCCACTATGCATATTCTCCAATACCTTCTACTTTACTATCCACGCCTTATGGTACGAAAGCGTGTAATTGAATTGGCTACAAATATTTGCAATTAAGACTGACATAACAATCCTCGGACTCGCTTTCACCATCGATAGTATTACACCCACAATCATCTCTGAATCCAACTTCGGATTATCTCGTGAAATACCTACAACACCACGAGTATGTTAAATTTGGTAATTCAACTATGTCATAATATATATCGGTATTTATATAGTACTAGAGGTAACACATGTATGTGGAGTGGTAAACTTCTTTATCATCCACAATCCGTCTTCTTCTTAACAGAAGCCATGATTTTCCATGCACATTTACTGTCCCGCATTGCACACTTGGCCTTGAACTTTTTAGATCGAGATTTAACCACGTGAAAGTTAACCCCGTTCTTGATGTTGTATCACTTCACTACAGCAACAAAACCATCTTTAGTGGAAAACTCATTACTTACTTCTAAATTACCCGAATCCAACAAATAACTTGCATGGCCCGGCCTCCTATGTGGTAGTTCTGCAAACTCCAACCATCCTCTACCGATAGGTCGACATTATGTATGTGGGCTGGAGGCGAGTATGCCGTGAATCGTTGATCTTCTTCTTCTTCTTCACCCCTTTCATCGTCTTCTGGTTAAGTTGGAACAGGCTCTGGTTCAGAAAATAATGCAATTTCTAAACTGTTGGCACTGGGCTCCTAGACTAGATCGACATCAGATTCATTGACATCTTCATTCCCTGACCCACTAACATTTGTCGTGTTGAATGTTTCCTCACTAGTGGATGTCGTAGGGAGTACATCATCCCTTCTCGTATAGTTGTCGAAATGTCTAGAATCACTTGTCAATTGCCAACCGTTGAAAGTTGATGCCATTCCCCAGTAAATATTCCCAACGTTGAACATCGACTGATCGAAGATCATGTCTAACCCACTAATTGAGTGTCGTGCAGGTGTTGTTTATTCCGTTCTACCACCAAAACCTGATTGTTCGGTGTTCTTCCTTCTACGGTTGAAATCTAAGGCGGAGACAGATGAGTGTCTTCCCATTGATGATTCTGGGATATCATAATAGGAATATTAATTCTAACAAAGTGGTGAATCCACCACATAATTGTGTCATTGGACTATTAGCATTTTTAATCATTCTGGCCTCTTGAAAAAGAACAAATGTCAACATCCAAATGCCTTCATCTGGGCTTGAAAATTCCACATATAACTCGAGAAACGATGATCCACAGTCGATATGCATCTGCACCATCACTTCCAAACCCCTAACCCTTTGATATCGAAAGCGTCATATCTCACAAGGTCGACCGAAGCACAAAATCGATACTTAATAGACGATACTCTTATTTGGTTGGATCTGACGATTTTTCACCTAATTCTTGCCCGGAGTTCTGGAAACTGTATGTTCTGGTTAAATGACAGCTGTGTTGTGTTTTCCGATAAAAAAATAACGTCATTTTCGGTGTCACGGACCTCATTATCGTAATAAATAATAGCATTAATTCGTCCACTCATTTTGAACCAAATTATCTGTTGAGAGAAGTTTGAAACAAAAAGATTAAAAAATAATAATAATGCTTTAAAAAATCAATGCTTATGCTTACTTTTTATACAAATAGTATCGTTGCTCCAATTTATGCCTTTTCTGCGAACTTCTATTATTCTGAACTTCTAAAAATTTTATTTCCTTGTAAATGGCTTATGCCACCAAAGATTGAAATATGTTACATTTATAGCACATGGCATGACCTCCTATTTGATTCTAAAAAATATCATTGGATATTGGGGGTTTGAAATTTGTAGAGACAAAACGCTCCAAGCAGGACGCATTGTCAGCAGAAGTACTGAAAGCGTGTCTAGTTGAAAGCATTTTCAGTGCCAACCTAGCAAAAAACGCTTACAATTAGACGCGCTTTCAGTACTTCTGCTGACAGTACGTCCTACTTGAAGCGTTTTGTCTCTACAAATTTCAACCCCCACTAGCCAATGAATTTCACATCATATTTTAGATATCCCAGGAATCCTGGGATATCTTTTCAGAACCCATTTCGTAAAAAATAATGCACTGGATAAGTATTTTACTAAAATATCATATCAAACTAAGATTAAAAAAATGCAAAAATTTTTAAAACTAATTTTGCATCCAAATCGAGTACTCCGAGTTTCGATTTTAACTCGATTTGCAAAATAAAATTTGAATATACGATTGGTGTAAATACAAATATTTTAAATATCAAATTCAATATTTACAACTATTATTTTAAATATTTTATCAATTAAAAACCCAAAACCCAAAACTAACCCTACTTAAAAACCCTAATCTTGAAACCTTAGACACTAAAAAACCCTAAAAACCCCTAAACAAACCTTAAAAAAACCTTGAACTCTAATATAACACGGGGCAAAATGCTTTCAACTAGAAGTTTTTTCAGGTGAAATGCAATAAAATGCTTCCAGTTGGTACCACGCGAAAAGCACTTCCAACTGGAAGCCTTTTTCTGCCTTTGACCTAAAAATGCTTCCAACTGGAAGCATTTTCCCTAAATCGGCCCATTCCTATAATTATTCCAAAAATCGTCCTACTCTGGTAAATATAAAAGAATTTCGGCATTTTCGAGTAATAGTCTTTTGGTCACAATAATATGGTATTATTTATTTTATTTTGAATAGTTTTTTAAAGATAAAATTTGAATTTTTAAAATTTTTAAGAAATGAGAAAATAATTTACTTTAAAAGTAAGATTTTGAAAAATAAAGTCAACTTTAGTTTGCTTGAAACTAAAAATGGACTCCCTTAGCGCACCAAATGAAAAAAAAAATTATTGGATTAGAGAATCGTAATCAAGAAGAAGAAGAATCCATAGATGAAGGGGGATCTTGTATCATATGCACAAAAATAAGAAAATTTGAAATTTGTTCTCTCAAAACAAGAAAAAGATGCTGAAAAAGATTATGATAAATCAGACAAAAAAATACCATAAAAAGAAAAAGCAATAGAAGAGCAACATGAAAGCAGAGTTTGATTTCTTCCTAAGAAGTTATTTGCGTTTTCAATTGAGATGAAATGATTTTTAAAATAATAAAGCACTTTTTAAATTGTGATAGTTGATTTATTGCGTAACCATGACATGAGTTTCAAATAACAAAGCATTTGGTAGCGTTGATAAATAACAAAATTATTTAACATTTTTACTTAAGTTGGGTGATTTCTTTCACCTATGTGAAAGTATGTTTTAAATATCACTTCTCTTTTACTTAACTTCAATTATTATTTTTTTCACTTTTATCCTCACTCAGCAACCTCATATAACAAGTATAACTATTCATGGGTTGGGTGATCCATCAACCAAATCGACCTAGCTTGTCTCTTCTTGTCCTTGAGTCAACTCAACCCAGCTCAGTCAAAATATAAATTAAATAATTTTTAAAAATATTTTATTTTAATTTAATTACAAAAAAATATAAAAATATATTTTATTAATTTATTAATTTTAAGGAGTAAATTATTTTATATATTTAATATAAATTATAAATTTATACAACTATATAGATATTTTATATATTTAATACAAATATTTTTAAATTATAAATAGATAACAGTTAATAGATTTATTTAAAAATATTTAATAAATTATAAATTTATACAACCATAAATATATGTTTGTTTTTCATTTTATAACCAAAAATTAACTATTAGGTATATTTTGTCATTTTATAACCAATATTTTAAGTACATATATGTTCTAAATTCGTAGTAAATTAAAATGTATAACAAATATTAAAATAAAATTTTAGTTGAGTGGTAAATTAAAGGTTTTACTAATGCAATTGGTGTGGGTTCAAATAACACAATATACATCTTTTTATTGGTTTTTTAAGTGACAAAAATAAAATACCCTCAAATAATATTACTTATTTTAATTACAGGAAGGCATTCTAGTAATTTTTTAACCGAGTTGGTGACTCGATTGAGGGTGACACCAACTCAGTCTGGATTTTAATAATAATAAGTATAGATATACAGCTTACAGAGCTAATATTGTGTGTATAATAAAACTAAAGTGTATAGAAGTATTAAAATAAAGCTTTAATTGAGTGGTAAATTAAAAGTTTTATTAATGCAACATGTGGGTTCGAATCCTACCATATGCTTATTTTTATTGGTTTTTTAAAGTTAAAAGATTAAAATACCCTTGAATAATATTATTTTTTAATTACAAAAGGGCATTCTCATAATTTCCAAACCAAGTTGGTGCCTAATTGACTAGTGACACCGACTTAGTCAAGAATTTAAATAATAGTGTAGATAAATTTGTGTCACAAGTTAACTTGACAAGAATTCAACTCGATGACAACAACATAATAAATAATTTAATTTAATTTTCTTATTCTGATAACGTACATATTTCATGTGTTATTATTAATTAGTTTCAAACCACAAGTTTCATTATCTATTGTATGTTATTTTTAGTCACACATTTGTATTCTAAATTTATGGTTTCCACATGTATATACATACGATAAAATTTCCCATATATTACTTAAAATTGCAAATTGCAAATTTATTTTTAAAAAATAAAATCATAAATATAAAAGAATAAAAAGTCTCCTCCAATTAAATAATAACAATAGAATGATATATACTTTATTCTCTTGAATTTAGTGAAAACAACTTATTGATTGCAAAAACTTGTGGGAAATTGACAATTAAATTGTCCTTGAAGAGTTGTATATATATTATCTTTATGAAATTTAAAAGTAAAATATTTTATATTTCCCAAAAATATTATATTTATCAATAACATGATAAAATTATTGCAATGTTTTTAGTTTTAGCTTCAATTAAGTTTTTTTAAGTCAAAAGAATACAACCTTAAAAAAATAGTGGAGGGAAATATCGGTTTTTGGGTTATTTGTTCTTTTCTTTTTATTTTTTATGGTACGTCATTTATTCGCCACAATAGTCTATCTGTTGACCAATGCGATTCAACATGTGCAATCCCCCGAAATTGGAATTAGAATTATTCAGGTTAGTATTGGTTGGATCAGGGGTTGGTGGGATTCTTAAGTTTACTTTCATATTTTAAGGCAACAATGAGTAATTTGTTGGTTTAGTGACTAACTCTTTAGTAGCTTATCTTTGGTTTTGGGTTTGAGTCTATACATGTAGTTAAATTTTGAAAGAGTTTTAACAAGCTGGATATTGATTATTTTGTTTTGAAATCTATTTTAATAGTAATAATTGTTATAAAATAAAAGACAAAGAATAAATAACAAAGAGAATGGGAGAGCAAAGAGAGAGTGTATTTTATTGATCAATCGGAATATTTACAAAACTTCTCCAAAATCTCTATTTATAGACATAAGAAATATAAATGAAGTAGAAATACTACTTTTAATGATTATTAGGATTTAAAGTACATTAAAACTTATATTGATCTTGATAGACATCCACTTAATAAGATATTCATAACACTCCCCATTAGATATCCATTGGTAGATAATGTGCCCAAAACCTTGTGGGAAAAAAATTCCTAGTGAAGGAAAAAAGAGTACACATATTTATAATACGCATAATATGCTACCTCATTAAAAACCTTATTAGGAAAACCCAATGGGACAAAATCTCAGTTAAGGGAAAAAGAGTATAACACGTATTTACTCCCACTCATGAAAACATAAAATACTTTCTCATATTCTACGTATTCAATCTTGAATACTAGCCTTTCAAATGACTATTTGAATGTATTGCTAAGCATTTATATCACAATTCTTTTGAAAGTCATGAGTGAGGGAAAATTTTGGGGAAATATATTTTGATCTTTCCAGGGGTTTCAACAATAATCATAGTAAACATTAATCATGATTCTTCTATAAAAACACAAATATGTATTTTGGATCATTTTATAATCCTCCTTCAACTACTATTTACCACATATGTTCAAATTATTTCAATTTATATAAATGAACAATTTCCCGAGAATGTCAATATGTTTCTAGCATCCTAAATCCTTCAAAGATTTTAATATAAACTTTACTATATAGTGGTTCATAAAAGGTTGTAACAACGACCATTAAACGCAAGTTAAATCTTTTATGAATTGTCAAAATAATATATCTAAAGGTTATTGCATCCACCACAAAAGAATATTATATCTTTTTTATAATTAATGCCAGAACTTAGCGAAAAACTTCATAATTTTATTCCGCTTTTGTAAAATTACTTTATTTGCACCCTTACTGGCTTTATGCCTTTAGATATTTGGGCTACTGGTCCAAAAACTCCACGAATTTAATTATACTTGAGTTGTATCTTTCTATTTTGATCAATTTATTCCATATCTATATTTCTCAATAGATTTATTCAAACTCCTCCTTTTATTTCATTATTTCAATAATAATATTGCATGCAAAATCATTGTAGACCACTTTTATTACTCGGTTCCACATTTTCTTGAATTGACATAACTTATCGAGATCTTTTCATTATTTTAAAATTCAGTTTCAGGTATTTGAATTTCTTCTGGAGTTTTACTTATTAGTTATGCTTTGGGTCTCTTCTGGAGCACTCGACTCCACTATATGACCATTTAGAAGAATTTTCACATTTGGAACCGATCAATCTATTATTTATTCTAACTGTTTGTCCTACTGGGACTTTGATTCAAATTAAAATATTAACTTGGTTATTCTCATTAAGTTTGTAAATACATCTAACAGTTAACTTGTAATGAATTATCCTTGTTGAACTTCTGGTTCAAATTACTCTCCCCCTAACTCATTACAAGTTATTATTTCTCTCCCCTTAATGTCGAGAAAAATGTTGAATCAAAATTGTAATCACAAATCATGTCATAATTGAATCTCCAATACATTCAAAATATTTAATAATATAAAGAGAATTGTAATTAATATATATTCTCAACTTTCTTTAAGGATTCACTCATCTTTGTGCATTGTGGTAGAGCAATTGGAACATATACGCACATACAAAAATTAAAATATGAGAAATATTTAACACTTGATCAAAAACCAATAGTAATGAGGAGTATTCATAACTTATTGGCTTGATGCATATAACAGGTAAACCTCATGTTGAAATAGGAAGTTTAGTTCTCATAAGTAATGGTTTAAACATTAATCAGAGGTGTTTAATCAATAATTTCTTTAAACCATTATGTGCATAAATAACAAACTTTTACAAATTTTTTTCAAACTCAATCAATAAAAGACTGAGATATAAACTCATCAGTATTAGCAAGATGAATTGTCTTAATTGCATGATATGGAATTAATTATTTAAACCAGCAATCTTGCAAACGACATGTTGCAAGTTGATAACACATATGTGATTATTTTGTAGATGTATCTACCAAAATCATATAATATCAAAACCATCCACATGGTGGATGAATGGACCCATATTCATTTCAGAAATGCAAGACATTAATTATCAACTTTAGTTAGTGAGTTTCTAACAATCAATTTTAATTGAGAACAAGCAACAAATGAGAATTCCTTAAATTAAAGAATCTTCTGGTTCTTTAATGAATTTCCATCTGAATTCTCAATTAATTTTCGAATCATATATGATCTAGGATGGTCTAATTGGTCACGCCAAGTAGTAAATACATTTGTATCAGTAAACTTCTGATTTACTTTAACATGTATTTCAATTGTACTAAATTATAACAAATTGATAATTTTACTAGTATTCCTTTTACTTTGTATCCACATATAAGTACTATTGTGACATTTACCACTGGAAATGTTTTAAATCAATGTGAAGTCTATAATGCCACTAAGTCAATAAATATAATTTCCAAATAATTATATACAATATTCGCTTTAGGGAATATGTCAAAAATCTTCAAATGCAAGACATTTGGTCTAGTGGTATGATTCTTGCTTCGAATGCGAGAAGTACTGAGTTTGATTCAAAATACTTTTAAAACCCTTTTAACAAGAGTTTTGCAAAATCAATTAACTACCAAAAATAACTGCCTAGATAATGTATAGAAACAAGTCTATACTAAATATATAAATAAATGTCACATCTCAAATATAAAAATATGACATAATGAAAACTAGCAATATTTTTTCATAACCATCATCATAAACATGCATGAAATTTAATTCAAAATCCAACCATTCAAGCTCATAGAACTTTTCATTTACAATTGCTCATGTTATTTATCTAAATAATTAACAAATGGAATAATATAAAACGTATGAACTACTACCTTTAACAATTCCTTGAACTAAATCAAATCTTAATAACCATAAATTTTATTGGTTTGTTAACATAAATTTGCATACTAGATATGTTTTAATCAAATATGTTATTTAATTATAAAACATACCATAGCGATATAAATAAATCAGTTAATATTCACTTTAATGAACAAATAAAATGCTTAAAACAATATGTAACACATGTAATCAAAACTTAAAAAGAAGGTCATCTCAAAATATTTAAATCATATAGCAAGTTGATTTAATATTTAAAGACGTACATTTTTTTATTTATTCATAAAAATAAATTTGATTGGTTTTGTTAGATATTAACTAAATTATTAATTCCTTATTTTTATTTATTTTTTATTTAAGTTTTAAATAAAAATAAAAAATTATATATCCCAAAATTTGTTTCCACGTTTTTCCCCATTTACTTTCTTTCTCTCATTCTCATGATAGTTTTAGTGTTATTCTGTCAATTTTGGATATTTGGGATCTTTCTTGTTTTTACATCCATTTGGTTATCTCATTTGTAAATTTGTTTTTGGTTTTCTTCATTTATTTTCTCTGATGCTTTACTCGCCCTTTTGGTAGTTTTGCGTCTTCTCTCCGGCTTTCGATAGTTCTTCAATTTATTCTCTTGTCATAGTGTTGGAACAGTTTAGAGTAAGTATAGTCTCTTTTGTGATTTAAATTGTTTGCTTTGATTTCTTTGTTAGTTTTGGATTAGAATTATTAAAGATATTGTGTGTTTTCGAAATTGAGTTTCGGATTGGTTGAATTCAGTCGAATCAACTGGTTTCTAGTGTTGGAATCGCGTTCTAAGGTGTGTTTCTAAAACTAAATTATTTAGAGACTGAATTGATACTGGATTTCACCATTTTTAGCCAATTTTGGTGTGGTTTCGGGGCAACACGGGTGTGTGGCCCTGTTTTTGTAATTATTATTCTTTATTTGCAAACTGACTCATTTTAGTTCTTGTGTAAACCAACACTCGTTAAGGCCTCTGTAAATGTGTTTGGGACTCCGTTTCAACTTGGATTCGTGTGTGTATTTGTAATTATAGGATTAAATTTAATTGTTTGTTTAATTGTTAATGTGATGTGATAAATGGATTTGAGATATTACCTAGTAATTGAATACAAGTATAACTAATTTTGAATTTGATTGACTGAATATGTGTATTTCTGCTTCTGTATGTTTGTCTGCATGTAGTGTGCATTTTTGCATTTGCATGTAAATTTTGGGATTTGGTTATAGAGAGAAGGAAGTCTGATTCGGCAGTTTAATTGCAAAATTTTGTTATAGCAGTAATACCGCAATGTATATATACATAAGTTAGCTCAATTGCATATTATCATTTGAGTGGCTTAGTTCCACTATTGTGGTGTTTAGGGTGGATAGGCTTACCATAACCTTTGTGTGTGCAGGGTGAATGGGCCTATCATAGCCCAATTGTAGTGTGCAGAATGGTCTGAGTGGTGTTTGGTTGGTTGGTGGGATTTTGGTTCGTTGCATTCATTACATAACTAAGTATATGTTTGTCTAAGGGAATGATGGAATAATATAATTGTGTTTTGTTGTTAATGAAAAAATTTTGTATATTGGATTACCGGTTTGATATTTTCGTATGTTATTTGTATACATATACTTTTCTGGAATATTCGTTGTGTTACTCCGTCTTTTGCCATTTGCTTATGTTTCGGACTCACACTGAGATTGTGTAGCTCATCCTCTTAGTTTTTTTCCTTTCAGGTAATTTTCGTGTTTTGAGGCTGGACTTGGCAGTTGGAGGTCTCGGATTGATAAGTTTTGAATTAATCTTGTCGAAACCATTTTCAAATCGAGTATTGGAAAATGGGAATCGATTTTAAAAAAACGAAAACGGGAGTCGCCACCAATCTTTTTAGGTGTGATTGGATCACCTTTAAAACATTTTGTTTTAAAATCATTAGTTTTGGTCCACAAAATAAAAGAAGCGGGTCGGGAGTCGGTTACACGTCACGAGGAAGGATTAGCACCCTAACATGCGCAAAAATTGATACCTAATTGATTATCAAATGTCTTTAATGTCGGAAAAAAAAATTTTAAGATGTAATCCTCTTTAAAATACTTTGATTTTGAAAATTTGGGTTCACTCGTATAAAAACATTGACACTAAGTTAACCTTTTGGAAATCCTTATCTCGAAACGACAAATCGCCACATCCAATAAGTTAGGACACAACGCTTTGAAATTCCAAGACAGTTGCTCGTATTTTGAAAATCTTAAAAACTTAGAAGGGTACTTGACTATTCGAACTCAACGAGAAAAGTTGCAACCCAATAAGTTAGGGCACTACTTTTTCTCAAGCTTTCAAATACTAAGCATTGCCTTTTTATTTTTATAAAACTTTTAAATATTGTTTTAAATGACCTTTTAGAGTGACAATTCTATATTACGAAACATAGATATTTAAATAGCATATATTACAAAGTATTATAACACTTTATATAAATGCAATCACTATATAGAGGGTAAAATAGAATAATAAAAATAATCATGCTAAGCAAATAGAAATATACCCAAAAGAAAGTATAATAAATGCACTAATTATATACAATAAAACATTAAATAATATAAAAAAATGGTAAATATTAATGTGTAAAATATGTATGAGTAAAAATAGATGACATGCATAGCAAATGGATAAATAGAATCTACATAAAATATAAAATATACAATCCAATAATTTAATGTACACATGAATGGATTAATAAATGAAATGATGCATATAATACAATATGGCAATGTACATAAATAAAAATATGCATTTGAAAGTAAATTATAAAAGTCTAAGATATTACATAACATATGAAATACATAACATAACAATAATACATTAATTCTAAAGTAAAAACAAATATTGTATAATAATAAAAAACATAAGTTTTTAAAAATACATGTATAATATAAACAATTGATAAATAGAATGAGCATATAAAAAATGTGATATTTAATAATAAATTTAAAATATAATATATAATAAAAAATATATTTATAAGAATAATAATTATATAAAAATATAAAATATATTGGTTTAGAAAAATAATGTATAAAATATCAAATATGTAAAAGAATTTATATTTATAATGAAATGATTATATAATATATATACATGTGTAGAAAATATATATTTGAAAATAAACTATATAAAAAGGTTAAATATTATGATATATAAAATACATAATCAAATGTATAAAAGATAGGAAAAAATATACATATTTGAAAAATGAAGAAATTAAAATAAAAAAAAAGGGTTGAAAAACTAAGATAGACGAAGAATAAAATAAGAACAAACCATAGAGAGTAAGAACGCAAGAGGGAGAGAAATTTGAGTGAATGCTCTCAAGAATTCTTATTGCTTCCCAAAACTCAAGTGATTTACCAGTCCTTTTACAATGAGGGGAGAGGCCTCTATTTATAGTTGAGCCTCCCCAAATCCAACGGTACAGATCAATTACATCAACGGTTAAGATTAAAAGGTATCTATAAATTAAATCTCTAAGATTACAAAATCATATCTTCTAAGATTACATATCATATCTAAGATTGCAATCATATCTAAGATTGTATCATATCTAAGATTGTATATAATTGAAGATTATATTTCCATATGAGTCAAGCTTGTAGATGAACCTTAACTCTTTTCAAGTAATGGGCCATTCCGATCGGGCCAAATTATATTTGTAATTCTGGACTGAACTTGGACTTCGTTTTTTTTTGGGGTTTTTTTATTTTTTGAACTTATTTCTGGGCCCGGGCAAAATTGACTGTCTACAAATCTAATAAAGTTTTTCTTCAATTTTCAATAATTGAACTGTAAATATTTTATATGAACTGTAGTATAAATTTTATTTTGGACTCTCATAAAGTATTTTTTGAACTGGACTTTAGAAACTACAAATTTTATACTGAACCTAAATTTTGGAAGCTCATGCGTGGTTTTTACGAAAATGATAATAATATGAATTTTTGAGACTGTAATATTTTAAACGCTCCAATTTTGAAATATCAAATATACGAATTTTGGAATCATAGTCAAACAACAGATCTTTAGCCACAATGATGTTTTCTTTCAATTTTGAGAGATGATTCGTTATATCTGAAATGTATTCAAAGCGATTTAGAAAATATCCTTTTTAAATTTTAACGACAATTAAAATTATTGTTTTATCATGTTAGTTAAGTTTATATCGGATTTTCGTTACATATGAAAAGGAAAAAGATTTTTGATAGAAGTTTTTGTACTTAAAATTTTGTTTCGTTTTGAACCATTTCGGTGGCTAATGTGACCTTCAGGATTCAGTCAAAACTTCTAGTTCAAGTTTTGGGGTGTTACAACATGTGAAATTTACTATTAAAACATTTGAATTAAATTAAATTAAAATTTGCCACAATACAAGAAAAACTTAATATTAAAAATATATTCAATAATTAAATCACGAATGAAATGATAAAGTAGTTATAAATAAATGCCTATTAATTTAAAATTAATTTAATTTTTAGCTATTTTATTTAAACATTTCATATAAAAAACATTATAAAAAGAAGTTAGACAGTTTCATTAATAAAAATATTTTATTGACTGATTTGCTTGTTATTGACTATGATGTGACTGATGGAGTTAACATATGGCATGCCATGTGGATAAGTTGTTGACATGGCATGCTATGTTAGAAAATATTTAAAAAATCCTTAAAATTTATTAAAACATTTACATCTAGAATAAAATTAGATAAAAAATTATCCAGATAAATTTGAACTTAAACAAAATTTGTCCAAGCTCATTTAGGCATAAATTTGAAGTACAGTAAAAAAATTAAAAAATCGTAAAGATTATTAAAATGGTAAAAATATAAACAATAAAACATAATTATAAAAAGATCCTATATTTTAAAAATATAAAAATCCTAAAAATTATAAAAAAAATTATTATTTTACACGTTAAAAATGTAAATTTCAAATATTTTCAAAAAATTATTTAAAAAACTATAATTTTTTAAAATGGTAAAAAAATATAAATATTTATTAACAATCTAGAAAATTATAAAAATTTGTACTTGTGTAATGTTTTATATATTAACAAGAACATACATATGAAGATAATTAAACATTTAGTATATTTTGTCACGTATTAATGTAATATCATACTACCATCTTTTTTTTTTTTTGTGCTATCATTTTATTTTTTAATTTGATAATCGAGACACAATCACATTTTTACCAAATTATATTGTCACATATCATTTTAAAAAATAAAAAGTAATATATATTAAATTTTTAATAATTATTCATAAATTTTTGTTATCATTTTTAATAATTTTTTAAATAATTTTTACAATATTCAAAATTTACATCTAGAATGAGCCTAGACAAAAAATTATCCAGGTTCAAATGAATTTGGACAACAATATGTTCAAATTCATTCTGAGCCTATAAATTAGTAATTTTTAAAAGTTCTATGATTTTTATAAAAAAATAATTTTTTTGATTTTTTATTAATTATTTATATTATTTATATTTTTTACAATCTTAATAATTTTATATTTTTTAATAACTTTACGATATTCGAAATTTATGTCAAGAATGCACTTGGACAAAATGGTTATCCATGTTCAAATGAATTTGAAAATCATTTGTCCAGATTTATTCTGGACTAAATGTTTTAGTAAAAAAAATTTTAATAAACTTTTAAGATTTTTTTATTTTTAAAATGCTTGTTGGCATGGCATATCACATCTGTAACTTTCCGTGTGACATACCACGTGTCAGTTTTGTTAACCACATCAACATCGTTAATGGATAAACTAATCAACTAATAGTTTCTATCAATGGAAAGGTTTTATTAGTTTTTTTAATGATAAGGGTTCAATTGGATGTACTTTTTCTCTAAAGACTCAATTAATTTTTTGATTTTTTACTTAACCTTTTACCTTATTTTATCAATAGAAAAACAAACCTATTACAAAGTTGCAATACTCTTCTGAAGAAGAAATGTAACACCCTAAACCTAGCCTAGGCATTAAGACCATGTTTGAAGAGTTACATTGATGTTACTAGGAAAACCAACTTTTATAAACACGACTAAATTTCATTTGACAGATTATAACAATCATAAAATCCAGTCGATAATTCAACAATCTTAGAAAGTTATAATACTAAGAAATACTGAAACTACTAATAATATAAATAAAGGGTGATAAAACAGATTGATCAAGCTTCCACTACGCCAACCCGATCAGGACTGTGAGTTACCTGAAATTGAGTCAACAACAAAATGACTTGAGAACTCAGTGTATAACCAATACAGACTCAATTAGAAGCATAATTATAATAATGAATTCTTAAACTCAAGTTCCAATCAAAATCAGAGAATATCTAGTACAATTTTAACGTATCAGTTAAATGACAGAACAATTCCAGTTCAGATACATAACAGATCAGAAATAGATGCAGTTATTCCTACCCCCATCCGCTACACACTATCTTCGACCATCCCAACACATCGTTAAGGGAATTTAATACCCATCCAGCCCTACACATCATATAGTGTCGACCTGACACGTTCAATGAGATGCAGACCAGCTGCCAGATCAAATTGCGATAAAATGCTAGATTCACATATAAATTGTGGCTTAGCCATTGAATTAGAATAGATCAATTCCTCCTTTACATAATTCTCATCCAATGCAAATGCAGATTACAGATGTCAATAACATACACACAATCATTCAGATTCAATTCATAGTCAGGTGGTATAGATTAATATCATCGACAATTATCACAATCAGTATACATTTACATAATCAACAACTCAGTCTCATATCATCAGATATCACTCATACGGTCTAATTCAAATAATAAGTACTCTACGGAAGGCCTACGTTTGTGTTAGACGATGTTTACAGCCTCAGAGATAAATTTTAGATTTGACCCACACGCCCGTGTGGTTCCACACAGCCAAGACAACTGGCTCGTATGACCCTACATGGCCTGGAACACGCCCGTGTGCCTACCTCTGTGTTTCACACGGCCTAAAACATGCTCATGTCATCTTCCAGTGTAGTCCTAGATCACAAACAGTGACTCACACGGCCTGAACACACACTCATGTCTCTGGCTCGTGTGGTCTTTAATAGCAACAGTAAGTCACACGGCTTGGACACACGCCTGTGTCCCTGACCCGTGTGATCCTTATCTTGTAATCAATGAGTTACACGGCCTGGACACATGCCCTTGTCTTTGGCCCGTGTGAACCCTGCACTAACATGACCACACACGGTCTAGACACACGCTCATGTCCCTTGCCCATGTGGCTCGTATTTGGTAGACAGTGAGTTACATAACCTACCACACGGCTATTACACGGCCTACCACATGACTGTTTGGCATTGACAGCCATATTTTTCGGCATTCAAAATTCGCAAAAACTCAGGTTTTCGGCCTGCGACATGACCGTATGACCTTACTCAGTGAGTTACACAGGTGAGGACACGAGCTAGGCCACGGCCGTGTGTCCCTTGTTTGAATGTCACACGACTTGGGCTATGTCACACGGCCTAGCCACACGATCGTGTGACCCCTGTTTTTCAATTTTTGCATCTTTTTCTTAAAACTTATGTTTTGTTTCAAATTAGTCCCAAATTGCTTCTAAGCTATTTTTAGGGCTTCGAAGGCTTGATTTAGAGACAACATGCATGTGATTGTATGATTTATGATATATTTAATTTATTAAATGTTATGATGTTAAATGCTTTCCAATTGTATGGTAATGCTCTGTAACCCTAATTCAGCGACGGAGACGGGTTAGGGGTGTTACACACATTGAAACTATAAAAACAACCCAAGGAAAGAGAAGAAAAGGAAAAAAGAAAAGAAGAAAAGAGGAAAAAGAATGGAAGGGAAAGAACGATAAAAAGAAAGACTCGAACATGAGACCAGAGGGTAGACGAATGCTTAGCCAATAAACTGGCAAGCTCATTCTTAACATAAAGTTACATAGAATTAACTTCAAGTCAACGGTTCAATAGCATAGATTAATTAAAATTGAATTATTAATTTTTTATAAAATTAAAGGATAAAATAAATCATTATGCATATTTTATATTATAAACATTTAAAACATGGGGAAAAGAAGAGTAAAGTATAATAGAAGGAAATTAAATACTGTCGAAACCATTTTTTAAAAGATTGTTCGAAAAACGGGGATCGACTTTTGAAAAACGAAAACGGGAGTCGCCACCAACCTTTTTTAGGTGTGATTGGATCACCTTATAAAACGTTTTGGTCTACGAAAATTAAAAAAATAGGTTCGGGAGTCGGTTACGTACGAGGAAGGATTAGCACCCGCATAACGCCCAAAATTGGTACCAAATTGAATAATTTTTTCTGTCTTAATGTCAAAAATTTGAAAGGATTTAAAAATAGGATCCCCTTTTTAAAACCGGAATTATTTAAGTTGAAAAATCGAGATTCCTTAGCTCCGAAAGAATACAAACATCACATCCAGCATGATAGGACACGATATTCTTAAACTCTCATAACTGAAATCATCTCGTGATTTACAAAATCTATTTAGAAGGATACTTTAGACATTTAGACAAACGGGAAATTGCAACCCAGCATGTTAGGGCACTATTTCCCAAATTCCTAAATACGAAAAACATTGCCTCATTTTAGAAAAACTTTTGGATAAAATATGACAATTAAATGAAATATATTTTTTAAAATAATGATTTGAGTAAAATTTAAAAAATAATTTACTAAGAGTAATAAAAAATTATTAAAAAATGAAATAGTTTGATATGATACTAAAATTATTAAAAAAATTAAAATATATAAAAAAAATCAAGGAAACATGGATTAAATCAAAATAAAAAGGGTTGAAAAACAAAGATGAACAAAGAATAAAATAAGAACAAACCGTAGAAAATAAGAACGTAAGATGGAGAGAAATTTGAGTGAAAGAACCGTAAAAAATAAGAACGTAAGAGGGAGAGAAATTTGAATGAAAGCTCTAAAAATTTTATTGTTTCCCAAAACTCCAGTGTGTTTACAATGAAGGGAGATACCTCTATTTATAGTTGAACCTCCTCAAATCCAACGGTACAGATTAATTACATTAACAGTTAAGATTAAAAGGTATCTACAAATTAAATCTCTAAGATTACAAAATCATATCTTCTAAGATTGCAAATCATATCTAAGATTGCAATCATATCTAAGATTGTATCATATCTAAGATTGCATATCATATCTAAGATTGCAATCATATCTAAGATTGCAATCATATCTAAGATTGTATCATATCTAAGATTGCATATCATATCTAAGATTGCATATCATTGAAGATTATATTTCCATATGAGTCAAGCTTGTAGATGGACCTTAAATCTTTTCAAGTAATGGGCCATTCCGATCGGGCCAAATTATATTTGTAATTCTAGACTGAACTTGGACTTCGTTTTTTTTTGGGTTTATTATTTTTGTTTTTGGACTTATTTCTAGGCCCGGGCAAAATTGAGTGTCTACAAATACCAAAACCAAATGTTGAAAATGAATACTAATAAAGTATATTAGGGTTTATCAATAATATATTTTATTTTAATTTTATAGACTTTAATATTTCTTATGTGGTATATTACCAGTAGAGGTTTGAAATTCCACGAATTGATATTAGTTTTTAATTAATATTTAAAAATAAGACAAATAATAGTTTCCTAACTTCATTTATAGTTAAATATTTTCAATATTAGCATACTAAATAATAATCTTTAGTTTATACATATGTGTTATCAATTTGCAACCTGTCGTTTGCAAAATTACTTATTTGAATATTTAATTTCAGATTATGCAATTAAGACAATTCATATTGCTGAAGCTAATGAGTTTATATCTCAGTCTTTTATTAATTGAGTTTGAAAAACTTTCATAAAAGCTTCTTATTTATGTGCATAACAGTTTAGAGAAACTACTGATTGAACGCCTTTGATTAATATCTAAATCATTACTTATGAGAACTAAACTTCCTATTTCAACATGAGATTATGTTGATTTACGTGTTGTACGCATCAAACCAATAAGTTATAAATACTCCCCATTACAATTGATTTTTGGTTAAGAGCTAAATATTTCTCATCTTTGAATTTTTGTATGTGCGTAAATGTTCTAATTACTCCACCACAACAAAGATGAGTCGATACTCAAAGAAAGTTGAGAATATATATTAATTAGGAGTCTCCTTGTATTATTATATGTTTAAATGTATTGGAGATTCAATTATGACATGATTTGTGATTTCTATTTTGATTCAATAGTTTTCCTGACATTAGGGGGAGAGAAATAATAACCTGTAATGAGTTAAGGGGGAGAGTAATTTGAACCAGAAGTTCAATAAGGATAAGTCATTATAAGTTCCAATTATAAAAATTCTCATAAAAGAAAATAATAAATCTAGATAGTCATATAGTGAAGGCGAATGCTCCAGAAGAGAGGAGAATCTTGAATAAATCTACTGAGAAATATAAATATGAAATAGATTGTTAATTCGACAGATTTGGGCGACAATGAAATTGGGAATATCAACACTTGGAGCATTTCTAAAATGATTTCTCTTGTAAAATCCACTTTTCTTTCCAATTATTTTGCCATGGTAGAAAGAGAATTATTGGCGATAGAGTAGAAATCAAAGTTGGAAATCGAGTCACTAAAGCATGCAAAAGATTCATTTTCCTACAAATTCAAAGAAGAGAGGCTGGAAAAAATGGGTTTTGTAGACAATTTGAAGAAATGCAAGAAATAATTAGAGGATACAAGGGGGAAGGTTTCGAAGTTGCGGGAAGAAAATATGGTTTTGAGAGGAAGAGGAAAGTATGCTAAGGAAAGGTGTAATAGATTTTCGGAGGAAGTGAAGAGTATGTATGAAAAAGAACACAAAATTATGGATTTGAGAAGCAAGAATTGCAAGCTTGAAAATGAGAAAGCCAAAGCTGAATCTAAGTCTTTCGAGGAGTTGGATAAGAAGGTTTCGTGTTTAGAGACTCATTTTAATACATTACAAGATGAAGATGATTCTAAGAACAAGAAGATTGTGGGAAAAATTGGGGTTTCTGGAAATGGGATGCTAAAACCTATTGAAGCTAACGGGCATGCACCAAATACTAGTAAAAATTCAACCTTCTTTAACCTTTTTTTATTTTTTTTTCATGTTTATTTATTAACTGTTGCATGCTCCCCAAAATGCTTGTTGACCAACTTTACCCTTATAAAAATCAGAAACCATAAAGCTCAAGATGGGAGATGAAGAAGACAGTGCGGCAGTCAGGGTAAGAAGAAATGTTACATAACATTTTGAGTAAATGGATTTCATTGTTGAAACCTAAATATTAACAAAGATTCTCGTAAGTTAATATTATATATTTTTGAATATCAAGACAAGCATGCTTCTACTTGTAAGCAAACCATGATGCTGTTATGTTTTTGTTGAAGTGCATACAGTCTATTTGCATGTTGCAGTTCTTGCGCATGTTGCATTAACAAGTTTTCAATTTAAGTTGCAATGTAATTTTGTCTGGTTGAAAATGAATAAGCTTGACATGTTTAGTTTTTAAAAATAGTGCATCTCAGTAGTTTATGTTTACTTTGTTGTTCATGTTTCTATTTTGCTTGGTCAAGTACTTTGTTCCTAAAATCTAGGAATAAGTTGCTTAGTTGAAGTCAATAGCGTACCTTATTGCTTCATTAATTTTCTGGAATAGTTAGAGTTTTTTAGGAACACTTTGTTACATTCTATACATATTTAAACCCTTTGCAGCATGTTAATAAACAATTAAGTTTTTCTCAACTATTGCTCTTGTTAACTACAAATTGCTTGCATCCCTATTTTGTTTCATGGTATCAGTGCCAGGTTGAAAGGAAAAAAAACTGTTACTTTGTTTTTTGTCTCTTTGTCTATCAAGTCATCTGTTTTGTCTTGTTGGAAGAGATTTGAAACTAAAAGCAGAGATGGAGTTAGCAAGTGGGGGAAATAGTTCTAACACTCAGTATGGTGTTGAGAGACTTGTAGGGACGAACTACAAGTATTGGAGGATATGTATGGAGGCATTTCTTCAAGGCCAGGATCTTTTGGATCTGGTTGCAAGAGTAGATGTAGAAATTCTTGCAGGCACTCATGAGAATGTTGAAGTCTGGAGGAAATGGAAGATTAAATGCAGAAAAACGCTGTTTGCATTGAGAACTTCCATTAGTAAGGAGTTCATTGATCATGTTTGTGACGTTGATTCACCAAAACAATTATGGAAAACTCTTGAGCGGTTGTTTTTTAAAAAGAACACAGCTCGTTTGCAATTTTTGGAAAATGATCTTGCATTCTTAACTCAAGGTAATATGTCTATTTCTGAATATTTCTTGAGAGTTAAAAACATTTGTTCTGAAATTTCAGAATTAGATGTTGAGGAAAAAATTAGTGAAGTAAGAATGCGACGATTTCTAATTCGAGGATTGAAGAAGGAGTATATTCCTTTTGTTACTTCTATTCAAGGTTGGGTGAATCAACCTTCAGTTGAAGAATTAGAGAGTCTACTTTCCAATCAGGAGGCATTGGCTAAGCAGATGGCGAAGAGTCATGATCCCGAAGCTGTTCTCTTTTCAAAAGGGAAGCATTACAAGAAAAACACATGGCAAAAGAGCAACAAAGAAGAAATAGATAAAGGGAAGGCTACTGTCGGTTATAATCAAAATGCTATCAAGTGCTATAGATGTGGTAAACTTGGGCATATAAAGAAAAATTGTAGGGTAAAGCTTTCTAAAGCTAATATCGCAAGTGAAAAAGATGACGATGATCAATTAAAGTGGGAGCAGTGCTTCACTGTAGAAGCAAGTGAAGGGTCAACTCAAATGCAGACTCTTACCAATGTTGCAAAATATGAAGAGGAATGGATCGTAGATTCAGGTTGTTCTCATCATGTCACTGGAAATGATTCACTTTTTTCAGAGGTGCGTCAACACAAACAAGATCGTGTCATTATTACGGCTGATGATTCAGCTTATCTTGTGGCAAAAGAAGGTGATCTGCAGATTGGCATAGATGCTAGAAGGTTAGTCAAATTGAGTGATGTTTTCCATGTTCCAAGTTTGAAAAGAAATTTAGTTTCCCTTACTCAAATTACCGATTATGGGAAATATGTGTTATTTGGGCCTAAAGATGTAAAAATTCTCGACAACATGAAAAACATCTCTGCTGATATTCTTACCACTGGAGAAAAGAAAGGTTCTTTGTATGTCTTATTAGCAGGAGAAGCTTACGTGAAGAAAACAAGCCAAACTAATAGTACAGAAATTTGGCATGCTCGGTTGGGTCACTTAGGCTACCAACTACTGTAGCATATCTCTTCCAAGAAGTTGTTAGATGGCATACCAGTGCTGCGTGATGTTCGTGAATATGTAATTTGTCAAGGGTGTCAATTAGCAAGTCGCATCGTCTTCTTTTCATGGAATCCTCAAATAGTAGGACAACTATGTTTGAATTGGTTCACACCGACTTAAAGGGACCAGTAAACACTCCTAGCTACAGTGGATATCGTTATGCCTTAGTGCTAATAGACGATTATTCGAGATACACCTGGGTGAAATTCTTGAAGGAGAAAAGTGAAGCACTTTCAAAATTTGTTGAATTCAAAAATTGTGTAGAAAATGAATTTAGGAAGAAAATTAAATGTCTACGGAGTGACAATGGGGGTAAATATATGTCCGATGAGTTTTCTTAATTTTGCAGTGATAATGGCATTCTACGGCAGATGACATATCCAAAAACTCCTCAGCAAAATGGTGTTGCTGAAAGGAAATTGGCTCATCTTGATTCAATGATCCTTTCATGGCTGCATGATAAAAATTTGCCTCGAGACCTTTGGGCCGAAGCTTTTTAATGTGCATGCCATGTCATAAATCGTCTACCTCCATAGCCAGGTAAGGAAAAATCTCCATTTGAATTTCTATATGGCGAAAAGCCGAAAGTAAATTATCTTTGGGTATTTGGTTCAACTTGTTATGTTCATGTTCCAAAATCTGATCAAACTAAACTTGATCCAAAAGTAAAGAAATGCATTTTTGTTGGTTACGATTCATGTAGAAAAGGCTGGAGGTGCATGGATCTAGAAACAAAGAAATTTGTTGCCTCTAGAAATGTGGTGTTCGATGAAGTGTCGTCCTATTTCTCCCCACATAAACCTTCTCTTCAACTTCATTTTGATGCTAAAAGTGATCAGATGTGCCTGGAAAAACAACTAGAAGATCACTTACAGATGTCAAATAATGATGAATCTCCAGCTTCAAATTCTAAATCAGTGCTTAGGAAGTCTTCAAGGGAAACAAGATTGCCAAGTCATCTTCGAGATTACGAGGTGCAACTCAACCAATGCACCGTTGTATCTTGTGTTTTTACTGCTGGAATGGATGAGGAACCCGCAAGTTTTGAAGAAGCCAAAGGCTATCCACAATGGAAATCAGCAATGGATGAGGAGATTGAGGCTTTAAACAAGAATCAAACATGGGAATTAGTGTCTAAACCAAAAAATTGTAAGCCTGTCACTTGTAAATGGGTGTACCGTTTAAAGAGAAAATCTGATGGGACAGTTGATCGATATAAAGCATGGCTCGTAGCTCGTGGATTCTCTCAAAGTTACGGGTTAGATTATGAGGAGATGTATAGCCTTGTTGCAAAAATGGTAACCTTGAGAACCATTTTTTCTCTTGCAGCAATGAAAACTTGGAAAGCATGGCAACTTGATGTGAAAAATGCCTTCTTATACGGAGAGTTAGATCGTGAAGTGTTCATGGAACAACCTGCTGGCTATGTTTCAGATCAACATCCTCATCATGTCTGTCATTTAAAGAAGGCATTATATGGTCTCAAACAAGCACCGCGTGCTTGGTATGGTAAAGTCGCTCAATTTCTGATTTTTTGTGGATTTAGCGTTTCTGGGGCTGATTCTAGTTTGCTTATTAAGCTAGAATCAAATGCACATTTGCTAGTTCTCTTGTACGTGGATGATATGATAATTACGGGGAACAATGAGGCTGAAATGTCTATGTTGAAAAATGAACTCTCAGTCTGTTTTGAAATGAAGAACTTGGGAGAGGTTGGTTGTTTTCTTGGTTTAGAAATTAAAAGATTAAACCAAGGATATTTCATTTGTCAACATAGATATGCAAATCAAGTGTTGCAGCTTTTTAATATGGGGGAATCCAGAGAAAAATCAACTCCAATGGAAAAATGTCTCAAGTTGAAGAAAGATGAAGGAGAGTTGTTAAAGGATGTCAGAAAATCCAGGCAACTTGTTGGTAGTTTAATTTACTTAACTATTACACGACCTGAAATTTCATATGCAGTTGGTGTTGTTTCTCAGTTTATGCAAGCTCCAAGAACTCCACATCTGGATGCCGCAAAGAGAATTCTACGGTACATCAAGGGAACTAATGACTTTGGCCTTTTCTACAATAAAGGAAATGATTTTTCATTGCAAGGATACACTGATACAGACTGGGCTGGCAGCATAGAGGATCGTCGATCAACTTCAGGGTACTGTTTCATTTTTGGTTCTGCTGCTATTTCTTGGTGTAGTAAAAAGCAACCGATTGTCACACTCTCCAGCACTGAAGCTGAATATATAGCAGCAACAATGGCAGCACAAGAGTGTGTTTGGCTGAAGCTTTTGATGAAAGATATTCATTGTGCAGTAGATTCTCCTATACAAATTTATTGTGACAACCAAAGTGCTGTCAAGCTTGCTTCAAATCCGGTCTTTCATGCACGAACGAAGCACATTGAAGTTCGTCATCATTTTATCTGTGAAATGGTGTTGGTCCAAGAAATTCCGCTAGAGGGGATATCTTCTAATTAGCAAATTGCAGACATATTCACTAAAGCATTGGGAAAACCTGAGTTTGAGCGCTTTAGAGCAGCTCTTGGTGTCGTTAACCCTGAGTATGCACTAAAGGGTGGTGTTAAAAATAGTGCATCTCAGTAGTTTATGTTTACTTTGTTGTTCATGTTTCTATTTTGCTTGGTCAAGTACTTTGTTCCTAAAATCTAGGAATAAGTTGCTTAGTTGAAGTCAATAACGTACCTTATTGCTTCCTTAATTTTCTGGAATAGTTAGAGTTTTTTTAGGAACACTTTGTTACATTCTATACATATTTAAACCCTTTGCAGCATGTTAATAAACAATTAAGTTTTTCTCAACTATTTCTCTTGTTAACTACAAATTGCTTGCATCCCTGTTTTGTTTCTTTAGTTGGCTTGTTCTAGTGTACAAGCAATGTTTCACAACTTACTAGGCTGATTAGTGGTGTTAGTTGTGTTTGGTAAAATGATTTTCTGTAAAAGACTTGTAATGAAAATTAGTTTTTCATTCCTTGCTGCACATTTGTGAGCAAGTAAAATTTTCATACATCTTGTTGCTTTGTTCTTTGTCTTGTTTTCTGCTGATAAACACCAACAAATGTTTTGTTCTCTGTTCTTTTTGCTTCTTTGAATCCATTCTTTGTTGTTTAACTAGATTCAAACCCCAACACTTGCAAACACCATCCTCAGAGTCGGCTACCCTCAAGTCGATGCCCACTTTAGCGTTTCCAAATGCATGCTTTTCATACGACTTATAAATGAAATCCATTGGATTGAGTCCAACATTCTCTGCCTTGGTACCAATTCAAAACTTTCAGCAATGGTATACTGATCCAATCTAATAAATATATTCTACTTAATATTAATATTTGAGTGTTGATGCCTTCTCAAAGATGAAAACGTTGAGATTGTTCAGAGTCCTAACTATGGTAATCTTAAATATCTTTCTAATGAACTATGGGTTTTAGATTGAAAAGAATGCCCTTTTAAGATCATTGTCTTGAAGCTTCCAACCAGACAATTTTGTCGCACATTGAACAACTATGGAAGGGAAATAAAGTAAGAGTCAAATTCATGCGGTCCTTGTGATTTAGCTTATTGCAATTGAAATGAGCTTTCCTATGTTTTCTCTTTTCTCTTCAATTTATTATTGGTTTCAACAGCCTATGTATAAGTTTAAAATGATCAACCTCAAAGGGTTTCAAGACACCTGACGTCACGATAGCCCCATATCTTGAAGTTTTGGTTATGAAAGGTTGTACCAGATTAGTAGATGTTCATCCATCAATCGAAGTGCTTAAGCGGCTTAAACTTTTGAATCTAAGAGAATGGAATCTCTTGAAACATTAATTCTTTCGGGTTGCCCAAATCTTGCAAGGTTTTCCAGAGATTGATGGGAAATTGGAATGTTTAGAAATTTATATGCTTTAGAAATTTACAAACTGATTTCAATTCCATCCATTTTAGACCCTTTATTATCTATAATAACAGTAATTTCAGCAAGAACAATTAGTAAAAAAAGATTAGAAGAAGATTTATAATGATCAACGTGCAGGAACAAATGTCTCCGAGGATAAACCATGCATGCACAACATTTTATCCCTTATCAATACTTACGTAATCCGGTGTAAATATGTTTTGTTCCCCTCAAACCTCCTGTTGAATGTGTGATTATACAAATTAAATACAACCACTCAACATGTCACTTAGACTCATATCACTTAGTACTGTCTTTGGTTAAAGTAACCCAATTGGACATTCTCTTTTCTGACCAAATTTTCCAAATAGACCCGAATGGCACAACCTTTTTCTGTGACCTATCGCAAATACAATAATTAGTAAATAATCTTTAAGGAAATATTTAAAGAAGGAATTTCATGACAATGGAAGTTTTACCTAATCCTTGAAAAGGTTTAGGACATATAAAGTTGTGTTCCTAAAACGTGAACATAATTGAAAACATAATAATGATAAAAGAATTTAGATCCATCTCAATTGTATTTAAAAGTAAAAGCAAATATCATGATGAGTTATTTACTTACTGGATTATAAATCATTTTTTCTGCTGAATCATCCACCAACAACGTATTTTCTTCGTTATAATCCTTGTAGATCTTTAACATATACGTTATCGGATTCTGGATTTTTTTGCAGTTCTTCTAGTCCTGAATAATTGAAATTAACTCCTTCAAATATCGGAAAATTCTATAGATGCTTGAAACAAAACCAAACAGATAAAAAAAGATACACCCCACTGCATAATAATATAAAAGTTACCCAAACGAAGAAAAATTGTGCCTTCCTATCCTTCTCGAGTTGATTAAGTGCCCGATCAGTGTTAAACCTGCATTGTTCTTAAAGTTTACTTGTAAAAACTAAAAAGTGAGATATCCTTAAAAGATCAGTTCATTAAATGGATTATGGGAAGTGTCAGAGGGCAACATTATCCAATAAGGACAAATGGTAGTAGATTTTGCCCCTTGGACACCAGAACAACCAAAAAACATGGAAACGGTAAAGGAAAATGATCGCTATAAGTCTAATTACACACATTACCTTCTCTTTGATGACCAAATAGCAACCACATAGTTATCCAAACAAAAGTTAATAAACTCGGAAGCAACAGGTCTCATTATAACATCTGCAAATGCAAACAAGAATAGATAAAACTAATATGTTAATATTTTGAATATAAGTGAAAAAAAGATTTAATATGTCTATTAGTCTCCTTAAAACGGGCAAGCATCCATTCACATAAAAAATAAGAAGTTTTTTCTTGGGAAGGGACACTGAAACTAATGATTTAGTGGGATGTTCAGGAACACTGCCAAGATCAACTTCAGCTCGCCAGTTTTTGTTCATGTCCTTGTAAAGCAAACAAAAAAGTAGTATCAAATGGGTTGCTTGAAAATCAAATAAAGCATTAAAATTTCACATTACTTTTTTTTCTGTCTTGACTTGTGCCCCAACCTGTGTCAATTCATTTTTCTTTTCTGGATTTCTTCTCCACCATCCTCTTCTTCATTTATTCCATGGTTATGTTTCTTATTCCCCTAAGTAAGTCTGCAGTATACCCACTCATATGGGCGGGATGTTGGGATTTTTTAATTGAGTTAATCCAAAAAAGAATCGATTTAAACCACGATAAATCAATTCAAACAATAAACAATCTATTCAAAAGAGAATTTGTTGAAGGGTTTAAAGCAACAAAAGACAAAAGAAAGAAAAGAAACTGAAGAACAAAAAGGATTGATCAAAAGATTTCAGCTCGCGTTAAGTTTAGAAGTCACGATTTTAGTTTCCGGACCGTTTCTAAATAGGTAATCTCTTGGAAATAAATAAAATGATATAACTTTTGAACTTGAAGCAAAATTAAAAACAAACCTAGGTTATATAATAACGAGACCCAGTTTTTATAAAGTTGTTTAACTAACCATTTTGTAAGTAGTGTATGTTAAGCGTATCAAGTTCGACTTGACATAATTACACCATTCAGACGTTGAACAGGAGGTTTTAGGAGAACAGAACATATTTACACAGGTTTACTTAAGTATTGATAAGGAACAAAATGGTGCCAAATGGTCAGCAATGAAAGCCAAAAACAAATATATTTACACCGAATTACTTAAGTATTGATAAGGGACAATTATTTGAATTTTCTTCTAGGTTGAAAGAACTTTCTTCTAGCTCACAGATGCTCCTTATAAATCCTGAATAGGTTGTGGGATGCTTAGAAACATTGGCATTCAAGATCTTTCTAAATATATTCATGAACTTAAGAGTGACAATAATACCTAACTATTAGATCAGATTTTGTAACATTAAACACTCGTCACAAATAAAAATTGATTTCACCACACTACATTCTTCAATATTAGCTCGAAAGAACAAATGAGAGACAGAGATACTGTTCTTACAAACTTTAATGCCATGGATCAAAGAGTTCTCCTCTCTTTGTAGTAGATCAATATCACAAGACAACACATTGTGGCCTGTGGGACAAAATGAAAATATAGGGAGTGTCGTAACCATTTTTTGGTAAAACGGGTATCGACTTGGTTTTTTTGAAAATGAAAAAAATGAATAGAGGAGTCGCCACCGATCCTTTTTTGACGAGGTGTGATCGGGTCACCTTAAATCAATCATTTTAATAAAAGTTAAAGTTTACTAAAACGACAAATTTTTGGTATACGAAAATCAGGAAATGAGTCCGAGAGTCAGTTACGTACGAGGAAGGATTAGCACCCTCGATACGCCCAGGATTGGTACCTAGTTGATTAATTAGTGTCTTAGTGTCGAAAATTTGAGAATTTGAAAGAATCTAAGAATACGATCCATCTTTGTATTAATGCTAATTTAAAAGGATTGAATAAATTAAACGGATGTTAAGGACTCTCTCATCTCGAAATAATAAAATATCATGCTCAGTAAGTTAGGACACGACATCTCGAACTATGAGACTGAGCTTGCCTTTTATTAAAAATTAACGTATTTCAACCTCTTTAAAAGGATATTCGGTTAGTCGAGTGAAGCGAGGAAAATCGAAATCCAAAGAAGTCGTGGCACGTTTCCTCGAATTTTTGAACACCGAATATTGCCTTTGTTTGCGGAAAATCTTATTTCGAGGTAACAAAATGTCATACCCGGTAAGTTAGGGCACCACACCTCGTACCTCCGAAAATAAGCTTTTTTAAGACTCGTATTTTATTTTGAAAAGAACATCCCGTTATTTAGGTTAAATGAGAAAAATCGAAACCCAGTAAGTTAGGGCACGATTATCTCGAGTTACCTAATACCGGATATTGCTTTCGCGAAAGATTTAATTTTAAAGCAGCGAGTAAAAAAAACATGATGCGATTTGTAGCAAATTACGATATTAATACATTATAATAAATATGACAATGTCAAACATAATAATACGAGCAGCTATGGAAGATGAAATAATAATAAGGTTGGTAAGCGAGTGCAGGAGGAGAATAAAATGATCGAATATGCAAGTAAATTAATAAATAAATAAATGAATATAATAAAGATGACAAAATAAAACGATAACGATAACGTGAATGATACTACTGTTATAAGTATATATTAAAATACGTACGTATTGATAGAAGTAATAAGAAATGTATAAAGGAAACATATATATGTGGAATAATAATAGTACGATGTTAAAAGATATATATGCATAGTATATATAAAAGGTATGTATAGTATAATAATAAAAGATTTGCATAGCATATATATATATTGGTAACGATAATACAAATGATGAATGATTTAAGGTTTGAAATTATTTACAAAGATATAAATGTATATGTGATGAAACAATGATATAAACAAAATGTGTATGCTACAATGCCTATATATATACATATTAATGTAAAAATAATAGCATATAAGCTAACACAGAAGGAAGAAAGTGTAATAACAATAATAATACGATAGTAATAATAGTGAAAGGTATAATGATAATAATATGATAATAGTGATTTTAGTAATAGTAATAATTCAAAATAATAGTACGTTAATAATAATATATGAGAATAACAATAACAATACGTAAGAATAGGAAATAATAATATGGTAAAAAGGAAATAATATGCTACTTGAAAATAATAGTAGTAATAATAATAATTATTGATAATAATAAAAATACATAATAGTAGTAAAACAACAATAGTAAGAATAATAATAATAATAATAATAATAATAATAATAATAATAATAATATAATACCTATGATAATGTAAATATAGAATAGTAGAGGACATATATGTAAAACACCTAATACTAGATTAAAAATATTTACGGTACTTATTGAAAATAATAATAAAAATAATAATACATTAACTAATAAAAAATTAACTAATAATAATGATAGATAAATGTATACATATATGTACTTAAAATATATAAGTAATAATAAGAATAAGTAGCGAATGCATGATATTAAAAGGATATACACAATAATAATATTAAAAATATGTACGTAATATAATGTTAAAAAAACATACGTAATGTAATTATAAAAATATGTATATATAATGTGATAAAATATATGAATAACATGATATTGAAATATCTACATGATAACATAAAAAGGTATACATAATATCTATTAAGAGAGTATACTCCACGTAGGCATGTATATAAAAACTAATTATTAATGTTACGTAAAAAGAATACATATGTTAAAAACATTAGTTGAAATTAAACTAATACCAATAATAGTAATACTAATAATAGAATATAATCTAAAACAAAAATAAAGAAATAATAGTAATAGCAATAATAAATATACATACACGTGAATAGTACTAATAAGAATAATAATACTAAAATAATTAAATTTTTTTTAATAATAAAGTAAAAAGGGGGTTGAATTGAATTAAAAGCAAAAGGCTTGGGCCAAAATTGAAATAAAAAAAGGAAGGGGATCAATTTAAGCACGCGAAAATAAGGAAAGGACTACAAGCGCAATAAACCCATTCACCCCAAAAAGCGCAGTATCAAGGGGACTAAATCAGAAACCGAAGTAAACTGTTGGGCCAAATTGGAGATAACAGCAAACTTGATTGTAAAATCATAAAAAGGCGGAAGGACTGCGCGAGCAATTAGACCATGCTCGCAAGAACACGCGGATCCTTCGGGCTGGAGGATCGGGTCGTGGATCGGGTCGCTAAACGACGTCGTTTTGGGTGTTGAATGCACGCCCCAAAACGACGTCGTACCGTGGGCCTTTAAAAGTCAAGTTTTTTTTTTGAAACTTCATTTTTCTTTCTTTCCAGCAAAAAAAGGGGCTGAAAACCTCTCTCTCCTCTCTCCTTTCTCTCGCAATGAGCCAGAAGCCGTGAAGAGCCGACCTTCCGCCGTCGTATCGTCGCCGCGTGTGCGCCACCGTACACGGTGGCGGAAATCGCCCAAGGTGGATTTTTAAACTATTTTTTTACTATTTTATATACGTATAGGCATGTGAATAAATAGATTAAAAGAAGAAAAAGGAAGAAGACAATGATGATGATAAAATCACCTTGCAATATTAGATTTTGATTCTTTTCTTGAAACAATTTTTCGCCTTTTGATTTTCTTTGAGATTTGGTTATATATTTTTTTGCTTTTTTGATGTTGATGAAATCTTTGTTTTTGTATCCTCAAGATCTAAAATGCTTTTTTTTTTAAAAAAAGAAAGAACCGACCCCTATGGTTTTTCATTCGGCTTTATGTATAGCCATTACATGCCTTTTTTTCTACTTCTGTCTTTTCTCTATTTAATATTTGCAGGTAGTGGAGCAAGTGGGTGACCTGACGTGACCGTGTAGTGGCGGTGGAGCAGAGTCGGTGACGGATTCGACATGGGCGACGGCATTGATTGATTAGGCTAGGGTTTTTAGTTCCTTTTGTTACGGTGTTTGGGTTGGGCTACCGATGGGCTTAGTGGGTTTTAGGTATTTGTTTAGGTATTGGGCTTTGTGGGTTAGAAGATTTCGGGCCCAAAATTGGGCTTGTACAGGGAGACAAATAGATTTCTTTGTCTTAATCCTCTTTTGAGCATGATCAACTCTAACGGACCTTCAGTTTTATCCCTTATTAAATCTTTGATTTTACAATATCACATCTATAATAGACATTTTATTTTTTCAAAATGTACATTTTAATAATAATGATAAATATTATCAAAATTTTGAAGAGCAATATTTAAAAGCATATTTTTCAACCTCAATATCTAAATTATTATTTTTATTTTTATTTTTAAACTAATCTAACTCACCAATACTCCTATCCAATGGTTAGCTAATGGCATGTCCTGTTGAGCTTTGGACAAGATACTTTGTAATTTAGTTTGTAAGTTGACTTGAATTTTTATTTATTAATTACAAATATTTTAATTTATTTTTTATAAAAATATAAATATAAGTATAATTTTTTCATTTTAAAATTAAATAAATAAATTAATAAGTTTTTAAAAGTCGGAAATGAATCAAAACATTAGCTAGTATCACTTTGCTTCTCCTAATTCAATTACTTTATGTATTAAGTAGTATAATGTATATATATTATAGATAAATTAATTAACTAATCTTTGAAATATCTTATTTTTTTATTTTTTTTAGTGAATTACAAGAAGACGGGGCGAAGCTCTAAACAGCAATAATGCGGTGTACTCCTTAATCATCAGGCCAACACACGTGATTCCTAATCTTATAATTTAAAGCAACCACATCTACTACATGCAACATTTATTACCATATTGACTTTTTTTTTTTTTTTAAAGATGATAACATATTCATTCATTACTCTATGGAATTTAAACTCTTAAATTGTTATCGATTTTTTTATCACTCAACTAAACTTTTCAAAAATATTTCTCAAAAACATTTTTTAAAAACAATGTTAAATTAGTCTAAAATCCAATTCCAACAAGGTAAACCCTCTTGTTTATTTTTCCATTTTTATAAAATCTAAACACCCCTCTTTTTCTTTATATATATATATATATATATATATATATATATATTTGTGATTCTTGTTTACAATAACTTCAATGTGCACTTTGGAATGCTATGTTCTCCTGTTTCGGTTTGCTAATGATTTTTGTTATAGATGAATAAGGCTTGGATGATGTTAGAAAAGGTGTCTGAGGGTAGTGATATGAAACAAATACGCTGTTGGAGAGAAATGACCAATCTTTTAAATTTCTGTTATTGTTATCAAAATGTTGTCTGTGTTTTTTCGAGTTGCCAAAACATTGCGTTTTGTTTTAGTTAAACGGTGCACAGAGAGGTCTTAAACTACTGTTTTAGTCCAAGTCTTTTATTTGGAACAATGTGTAATGATGGATGCAGTTTTGGCAGCTACCAATATGTTATTTGGTCAGTTATCTTCCCTATTTTAGCACCAATCAGGCTAAGAGGGAATGACTATGCAAATACAGTCACAATTTTTCTCATTTTCTTCATCTCCTTCTTTATGTGAATTTTTCTCTAGATCTTTGATCTTTAATAAAGGTGTCAGAGCCTCGTGATCTTCATGGCCAACGGGAGTAGGACCACACGCTTACAAAAGGACATTAGTCAACTGCAGTAGGAGTTTTCTTAGCTGGATAACAAACTTGATGCTCGATTTAAGGAGATATAGACACTGGCAGAGTTTAAAATTTTTTTTTAAGAGGCCGAAATTAAATTGTATATTTTTATGATAGTAAAAATGTAATTTTATCATTTTAATAACATATATCCTTATATTTTTTAAAGGGTTAAATCAAATTTTTATCATTTTGTGGGGCCAAAATACAAATTTATCATTACTAAATTAAAATTTTATAAATTATAAAGGGTCTAAATTAAAAAGTTACCATTTTAAGGGGGGCTGGGTGACCATGGATTAGAAGTAGTGATTATAAGTATCCTTTGTAATGAAGAGAAAAAGATCATCTCCAAGCAAATATCAATGAGCAAATCTTTATTAATTTCGATAATTTAAATTTTATTATTTTTAAAATTTTATGGAGAAAATATATTACCATATAAGTAATTTCATGTCAGTTTATTATTTTTATATGATACTTGAAAAATAATATTATTTTAATAAATAAATTTTACAATTATTGCATTAATTAAAATTAAAATTTTGAAATTTAAAAATTATAAGGACTAAAAATGATATCATTACTGTTGCCCATTTGTTGCTGTAGGACTAGATGGAAGCTCACTAACTTGGTTCATGTGCACCTAGACTGAAGTAGTCTAAGAGCCCCTTTGGATGGACTTTTACCTCTAGTGCAGTGCGATTAACTTTCTTTTTATCTCATGCTATAGTATTTAATCTTACCGCCATTGATGTTTCTACGCTAAGCGCAAGTAAACACGCACTGCCTATCCAAAAGGGCCCTAAGCTGTGTTGCCCATGCTTTCTTTATATTTTTGAAATACCTTATACCGCATGCTCCCAATGTATGGCTTAGTGCTAAAAATCAATTTCATTTTTAATTTTTTGCCACATGTTAAAATGTGTCACTATACTATTGGTTGTCAACATCACGTTAGTGTATTTTAATGGTGTTAATTTGGTACCTAAAAAAAAAGTACCAAGTTGGCTTATGATTTTTAAATTCAGGTATCAATTAGGTCCAAAAAAATTTAGGTACCAAATAAATATAAGTTATCAAATTCAACTACCTCTGTATATATTAACCCTTATAAAAATAATTATTCTATACATCATATATAAATTTATTACAGATAGTTAGAGGTGTGCATGGGTCGGGCCACCCGGCCCGACCTGAAGGCCCGCCCGAAATGTGGGAGGGTTTGGGTAAAAATGTAGGCCCGAAAAAGGGGCTTGGGCAAAAAAATAAGGCCCGTTTAAAAAACGGGCCGGGTCTCAGGTAAGGCATTTTTGACCTGAGCCCAGCTCGACCCGGCCCGAATTCACTAAATGACAATTTTTTTGTTTTTTTAAATATTATTTATTATTTTCTCCCTATTTTGCTACTATTTTACTATTATGTTGCTACTATTTTGTTGTTATTGTTTGGATATTGTATAAAACTTATTTTATTATTAATTTTATTATTATTTTAAAGACATTTGCTAATTTTGTTATTAGTTTAAAGGCATTTGCTTGTTAAGTTGCATCTATTTTAGTATTATTTAAGTATACATATTTTTTAAAATTTATTTTCAATTTGTTGAGAAATATTTATTTTGATGTTTTTAGTATTTTTGATGGTTTATATATATTTTAAAATTATATAATAATAATATAAAAATTAATATGGGCGGACCGGGTCAGACTCGGGTTTTAACATTTTTATTCGGGCCAGGCTTGAACAAAATTTTAGGCCCATTTTTGAGTCGGGCCTAGGCCTAGCAAATTGACCTAAATTTTTAATTGGGCCCGACATGAATTCGACCCGGCCCGACCCATGCACACCTCTACCGATAGTAAACTATATAAGCATTAGTATATATTTCATTCAAAACATATCGATATAAATTTTTTTAGGATTTAAACCTAAGATGCATTATAATCTCTAATGGTTCAACTTTACTATTTAAAGTCTTTTATTTTATTACGTAGTAACAATTATTTAACATACATATCATATTGTTTATTGTACGCAAAAACTGAACATATTCATTGGTATTGCTCCAAATTAGGAAGTCGTGCAACGGGTATACCAACAAGTGATTCCTTTTTCTTCAAAAAAATCCCAAATTTATCTTCTACACTAGGTTTAGTCCCCTCTGACAATCCCCATTCAAAAGAGTGCACCAAAGAGCCCAAGAGCAGTGCCATCATCTTCTCTGCCAGAGAAACCCCAACACACATCCTTCTCCCTGAACCAAATGGAAAAAACCCGAAATTGTTGCCTCGATAGTTAATGTCGGTTTCAAGAATCTCTCGGGCTGAAACCGAAGAGGATCGTCCACAACTCAGGGTCCCTTTGAATGACCCATGCATTAATGAAAACCGAGCAACCTTTAGGGACAGTAAATCCACCAATAACAGTGGTCTCACTGGGCACATGAGGAATTAGCAATGGAGCAACCGGGTGAAGACGAAGTGTCTCCTTTATGACAGCATCCAAGTAGACAAGTTGAGGTATATGAGAGTCTTCCAAAGTGTTCTCGTTTCCGATCACCGTATCTAATTCCTTTACGACTTTCGTCATTTTATCTCGATGGCGTAACAGTTCGGTCATTGCCCACTCTACGGTAGTGGGTGTTGTATCCGTACCGGCGACCATCAAATCCTACAAGATATAGAGACCAATATTGTAAAATGGAAAATATCAACACTTATGTGGCTGTTATTATGTTAAAGTTATTTACCAGAAGCAAAGCTTTCACTTCGTTGATGGATAAAGAGTTTTTATCATCTCCTCGCCAGTGCAGCTCCAACAATTGCTGCATAAAATCCTTGCTAATTTTCTCCTTTTCTTTTCCATCATCTCTAATGTTTCTTCGGTTCTTTATCATTGATTCAAAAACCCCATGAAACCACGATAATTGCTCCTTCGCTTTGGATTGAATTCCTTGTAAATCAAATGGGGCCAGAATTGGGAAAAAATCGGAAACATTCGGTGTTGCAAATGTCATTATAATTTCATCCAATCGTTTCCTAAACTCAATCAAATCTTGCGATGGATCATCACCCCATAGCGTGCTCATCATCACTCGTAGAGCGGTTGCTGATAGTTGTTTATATATGTTAACTGAGGAACCAACTTTTCCGTGAATCTCCTTTACCATTCGTCGAACCTCTCGTTGACGAAGCACGTAGCAAGCATCCAAGCTTTGTTTGCTCATGATTTCGCAAATAACAAGCTTACGCAGCTGGTTGCATCTAGGACCGTTGGGTCTCCATAAGATGTTGAGTCCACCAAATGTGCCGGCCATACCGGCTGCTGGAACGTCACGGTTAGCGAAGATGGCGTCCTGAACTTTGAGGACCCCGTTGGCAAGTGAAGGCGAGTTTATGACTATTGCCAACACGCTCCCCATTCGAAGTTTGAAGATGGGACCATAGATCCGTGACAGGTCTGAAAAGTAACGGTGCAATTCGGGTTTAATGAAGGGAAGGTTTCCTATTATAGGCAAGCCTAAAGGACCAGGTGGTAGAGGTGGGTTTATTTTGGTGAATTTCATACCCCACCACCACCATGCACAGCAGAAAATTACTAGTGCCTCCGCCATAAGAGGAGCGAATTCAGGGGCACGGTAGCCCCATGACCAGCCTTCGCAAGCAAGAACTGCGTGCTTGTTGTATAAGTTGGTCATATTTGATTTCAATGATCGAATGCAGAAGAAATGGAGTTATATATAGAAAGCAACTGAATGTATAGCTAGGAATGAAGTATACATTTTAACTTGACCTTTTTTTAGTTTCTAACCTCATACCAAATCCCATACGACTGAATTTTATAATTACTAAATTCATAACATAAAACTATTTGATATATTATTAAAAATTAAACATGGAATATATGACAAATTGCTCAAGACAGAAAAAAAAAAAAACTTTTCTCTTTAACTTCTGAATTTTTTTGCTTTTTCTCTCTATATTATATCAAATGCTTACAAACTATTATAGGCTATTGTCCTTCAAAAAAAAAAAAAAAAAACTAAAAATATTAAAATCTAATAAAAACCATAAACCAATGACTCTTGACCTTTCATTGTCATAAACCAATGACTCTTGACCTTTCATTCTCTTAAAAATAAAACTTCTAAATTAAACTCATTAAAATCACATTTAAGTTTAATCAACAAAACTCCCCTGTAAACTTAAATGCTTCTGCCATCCTTCATGCCGATTAATTTCTTGCAGTTGTCAAGAAGTACCATCAATAGCAGTCTCGTGAAGATATCTGTGACTTGGTCCCGACTTTCCACGTGCACTAATTTCACACTTCCTTCCTTTACATGATCTCGGATGAAGTGAAAACGAATGTCAATATGTTTGCTTCTCTCACGATTCACTGGGTTCTTTGCTAACTCAATTGCTGACTTATTGTTAATTCGTATCTCAGTCGCACCGAGTTGTTGTTCCTTTAACTCGTCCAACAAATTTCTGAGCCATATAGCATGACACACACACCAAGACGCTGCCACATATTCAGCTTCACATGTCGAGAGTGTCACAATTGGTTGCTTCTTTGAAAGCCAAGTAAATGCCGTGTTACCCATAAAGAACACATATCCCGATGTATTTTTTCGATCGTCTAATTCTCCGCACCAATCACTGTCAGAGTACCCAATCAACTTATAATCTTCGACATTTGAATAAAATAACCCGAGTGATATCGTTCCTTGGATATACCATAGGATTAGCTTCAACGCCTTCCAATGTGAATAAACCGGCTCCTCCATGAACTGACTTACAATGCCAACACTTAGTGAAAGATCAGGCCTTCTGCAAGTGAGATAGTGAAGACTTCCCACCAAACTCCGGTATTTGCTCGCATCGACTCATTCTCTTCCATCGAATTTTAAGAGTTTTACACCTGGTTCCATTGGTGTTGAAACTAGTTTACAATATGCCATCTTGTATTTCTTCAAAATTTCCTTTGCATATGCCTCCTGTGACACAAAAATATCTGTCTCTTCTTGTCTTACCTCCAAACCAAGGAAAAACTTCATCAAACCTAAATCTGTCATTTCAAATTCTTGTGTCATTTTGCTCTTAAAATCTTGTATCATCTCACCATTGTTCTCCATAAAAATGAGGTCATCAACATAAAGAGCAACAAATAACATATTACTTCCATTCTTCTTCACGTAAAGGGCATGTTCATAGAGACATTGTTTGAACCCGTTCTCCTTGAAGTATGTATTAATACGAGTATTCCATGCCCGCGGTGCTTGCTTCAACCCATAAAGTGCCTTATTCAATTTTAGCACCTTCTTCTCTTCTCCACTTTTCATGTACTCGGGTGGTTGTTCGATGTAGACTTCTTCTTCGAGCATACCATTCAAGAATGTCGACTTGACATCCATTTGAAATATCGGCCATTTGAATTGAACTGCTTGTGAAAAGAACAATCGGATTGTCTCTATTCTTGCAACGGGAGCAAATATCTCGTCATAATCGATTCCCTCTTTTTGTTTGTATCCCTTTGCAACAAGTCGCGCCTTGTACTGTTCTATCTTGCCTTGAGCATTGATCTTTCTCTTGAACACTCACTTCACACCAATAGGCTAACTTCCTTTCGGCAACTCCGTTAACTCCTATGTGTTGTTACGGCCAATTACTTTAATCTTCTTGTCCATGGCAGTTTGCCACTTCTTGTCTCGTACCGCCTCTTTAAAACTTATACTCTCGGAACCTGCCAAAAGACATACAATGTGTACCTCACTTGTTGAATCATACAAATCTTGCAAACTTCGCATTTTGGGTTGTTGCGGTTCATCTTCATCATCGATAGTTTTAGGATTTGTCGGTATGATTGTTGGTTTAGTGGTTGATGATTCTCCATCTTTGATGATAACCTCCGTTGAGTTATTTCAATCCCACTCGTTTGCTTCATTAACTCGTACATCACGACTCACTATAACCTTCTTACTTATCGGGTCAAGTAGCTTGTATCCTTTTGTTTTCTCATCATACCCAATAAAAATAAACCTTTTGCTTTTGTCTTCGAGCTTCGTTCTTCACTGATCTGGCACATGTGCATAGGCCTCACTACCGAATACTTTGAGATGAGAAACTGTCAGTTTTGTCCACTCCAAGCCTCTTGTGGTGCTTGATCATTCAACTTCGCATGTGGACACCGATTTTGAACATAAATGGCACATTGCACGGCTTCCGTCCAAAATTCTTTCGGCATCTTCTTGCTCTTGAGCATTGACCGGACCATATCGAGAATAGTCCGATTCTTCCTCTCTGCCACACCATTTTTTTGGAGAGAGTACGGTGCGGTTAGGAATCGTCTTATGCCTTGCTCCTCACGGTACTCCATGAAAGCCGTCGAAGTATACTCGTCACCTCTATCGGATCGTACAGATTTGATGTGTCTACCGGTTGCCTTTTCCACCATCACTTTGAACTTTTTGAACACCTTTAACGCCTCAAATTTTTCTTTCAGAAAATAAACCTAAGTTTTTTGTGAGAAATCATCGATAAAAGAAATGAAATACCTTTTTCCATTAAAAGATTTCGGGGTGATTGGTCCACATATGTCACTATGAATCAATTCGAGAGGTTGTTTAGCTCGATATTCTACCTTCTTTTGAAACAAAGTTCTCGCATGCTTTTCGAGCACACACTCTTTACAAAATTTTTTCTCGTAGTCCATGTCTGGTAGCCCGTACACCATGTTCTTCTTCGTCAACTCGTTTAGACCACCATAATGTAGGTGACCAAAATGAAGATGCTATATCAACGCATTGTCTTCTACGTCAACTTGCAAACATTTTTCTCGAACGCTTCTCAAATTCAACTTGTACATATGATTTCTCCCCATTTCAACTCGAACGACCAAACACCCTTGCTTATCTTTCAAGTGTAACACCCGGTCTCTCATAAGCACTGAATAACATTTTTCCATGAGTTGCCCTGTACTCAAAATGTTTCTCTTGAGGTCTGGTACATAATACACATCTTGGATAGACCCAACTAACCCATCCTTTTGTAAATAACAAACGGTACCTTGGCCTTTTACCTCAACTTTCGACGCATCTCCAAATGACACATGTCCCGTTTCAACCTTTCGCATTTCTTTAAATAGGTGCTTGTGCCCGCACATATGGTTGCTTGCACCCGTGTCAAGGTACCACACCATATTGTTGTTGGTGTTGGCTTCGTTGTGTGCCATCAAGAGAAAACCTTTTTTCGCCTCCTCATCTTCCGTGGTTAGGTTAGTTTTTTCTTCCACCTTTTTCAAATCGCGACATTATTTCACAAAATGCCTAGTCTTACCACAATTGTAACACTTATCAGATTTGCAATCCTTCGCATAGTGACCATATTTGCCACACTTGTAACACTCGATGTTGGAATAATTTGACCGACCGCCTCTTCCACTATTGCGTCCTCTTCCACGCCAATTTTGTTGGTTTGATTGCTCCTTCTCCTCATAATGCCCTTCTTGACACTGACTTCTTCCACCACGACCATTACCTTGACCTCCACGGCCACGCCATCTACCTCGAAAGTTTTGAGAATAGAAAATATTTTCGTCTTTGATTGAAGCCTTAATTTGAAGTGCTTACTTGAGTGTCTCCTCTTTCTTTTTCTTCTTATGTTGTTCATGTGCCTTGAAAGAACCGACGAGCTCATCGACTGTGAGTGTTGCTAGATCCTTTGACTCTTCTATGGCACATACGACATTCTCGAAATTGTCAGTTAGCAACCTCAAAATCTTTTCCACAACTCGTGCATCGGTTAACACTTCTCTGTTTCGGTTGAGTTGGTTCACTACGGTTTGAACATGTGTAATATAGTCTGAGACACCTTCCGATTCCTTCATTTTCATACCTTCCAACTCACCGCGAAGAGTTTGAAGGCAGACTTGTTTAACTCGGTCGGCTTCTTTGTACACCTTATCCAAAATGTCCCATGCTTCTTTTGAAGTTGTCGCTCTCGCAATCTTCTCAAAGCCTGACTCCTCAATAGCTTAGAACAACATGTACAATGCCGCCTTATCTTTTAATCGCATCTCTTTCAATGCCTCGTTTTGAGCCTCCATATATCCTGCGATAGTTGTCGGTTCTACAAAACCTTCTTGGACCACCTCCCAACCATCTTGAGACCCGAGGAGAGCTTTCATTTGGATGCTCCAATTCTCGTAGTTTACTTTCGTTAGTCGAGACAGCGACATATTACTGGTCACACTCTCCATGGCTCGGATACCAAATTGAGAAATTGCTCAAGACAAAAAAAAAAAAACTTCTCTTTAACTTCTAAATTTTCTTGCTTTTTCTCTCTATATTATATCAAATGCTTACAAACTATTTATAGGCTATTGTCCTTCAAAATAAAAAAACTAAAAATATTAAAATCTAATAAAAACCATAAACCAATGACTCTTGACCTTTCATTGTCATAAATCAATGACTCTTGACCTTTCATTCTCCTAAAAATAAAAATTCTAAATTAAACTCATTAAAATCACATTTAAGTTTAATCAACAATATAGTTATTTTATTTAATAGTAGAAAATCTTGTTTTTTAAAAATTTATTATTTTATAATTTTAATCGGACTTTATTACTCAAAAATGCTGATTTTTTTATATTTATTAAAGTAGGCCGAGTGCTGGAATAATTATGAGAATAAGCAAATTTAGGGAAAACGCTTCTAGTTGGAAGCGCTTTTTGTGTGGTACCAATAAAGCACTTCCAGGTGGAAGTATTTTTTTGCATTTCACCTGAAAAAGCTTCCAGATGGAAGCATTTCCCCTCGTGTTATATTAGGGTTTAGGGTTTTTAGGGTCTTGTAGGGTCTTTAGTCTTTAAGGTTTTAGGATTAGGGTTTTAAAGTAAAGTTGTGTTAAGGTTAGTTTAGGGTTTTGGGTTAAATTTTAAATTGATAAAATATTTAAAATAATAGCAATTGTAATTATTGAATTCGATATTTAAAATATTCGTATTTACACCAATCGTATATTCAAATTTTATTTTGCAAATCGATTTAAAATCGAAACTCAGAGTTTTAGGTTCAAATGCAAAGCTAGTTTTAAAAATTTTTGCATTTTTTAACCTTATTTTGATTTGATAGTTTTGTAAAACACTTATTCAGTACATTAATTTTGACAAGATGAGTTCTAAAAATATATTCCGGGAATCCTGGGATATCTGAAATATGATATGAAATTCCCTAGTTAGTGGGGATTGAAATTTGTAGAGACAAAACGCTCCAAGCAAGACGCACTATCAGCAGAAGTACAAAAAATGCGTCCAGCTGGAAGCGTTTTTTGCTGAGTTCACACTAAAAACGCTTCCAGCTAGATGCGCTGTCTGTACTTCTGCTGACAGTGCATCCTACTTAGAGTGTTTTGTATCTACAAATTTCAACCCCCCACTATCTAGGGATTTTTTCATAATCAAATAGGAGGTCATGCCATGGGCTATAAATGTAACATATTTTCAGCCTCCGGTGGCATAAGCCATTTATTAAGAAATAAAATTTTTAGAAGTTCAGAGGAATAAAAGTTTGCAAGGAAGGCATAGGTTGGAGAAATGATACTATTTGTATAAAAAGTAAGTATAAACATTGATTTTTGTTGTAATATTTATTTGAAGTATTTTTTTTTTTTTGCATAATGTTTTTGTCCCTAAGAGATGTATAAAATTCCTGAACTACTGGGACAACACCAGAGTCTCTCAGGATCACACAAAAGCATTTTCATTTGTGGTATCAGACCAAGGCCAAATTTCTTGACAGAGGATCATTGACAGTTCGAATCTCTGCTCTTGAATAAATATTTTTCCTTGAAGTTCTAAAATATAAATTTTGACATTTTGATTCAGGAAATTAAAGGGGTTTGGAACCATTAATGATTATGGTTCATTAGTTCCCCTAACTTTAATTGGAGGCTATTCAATGGTATTTTATGCTAGGAACTAATAAAATAGCAAGCAATATTTTCAATGAAACAATAAGAATATGAATTTAGAACCCTTAACCTTGATTTACATGATTGAATTCCTTGTGATAACTTGTTCCTCTATAGAGTATAACCCGCACCAAATGTGTTTGCAAGGAGATCTATAGCAAAATATGAGAACAAAAAAGAATGGTTTTGGGGATTTTAGGGTTTTAAGGGTTAAAGAATTTAAGAAACTTTGAGAGGATTTAGAGTTTAAGAATTTTTTTTAGTAATAGTTAAAAGAGTTATTATGTTTAAAAATGAGGGTTTTGAGGTTTAAAACCAGTTAAAATTAGGTTTAATTAGTCGTGTTGCGCCATCGAGTAGGGTCAACCTTGTAAAAAATTACACCGATGTCGTGACACCCCTATTAGTTTATAGTTGTCATGACATCGGGGTTCGATTTCGCGACACACTCTAAAATTTTAGAATTTTGGGTATACTATCTTCCTTGTCACGACACAGAGGTGTTGTGTCACAACATCGAGATAATTTTCTAGATTTCTTTAGTTTTGACTGTGGTGTTACGACACGGGGGTGCAGTGTTGCGACATTGACTCTGTTTTAAACCAAATTTCCAATTTTCAAAGTGCCTCTAGTTCTATTTAATCAAAATTTTAATAATAGTTAAAGTTTAAACTAATAATTTAATTAAATATACATATACATAAAATTAAATTTTAATTATAGCTATCATGTTTTACTACGAGATTCATCTGTCAGCTTGATCAGTGTGCCTGAGGATGCTCTCTCTGTTTTGTTTCTATCAGTGTTCGTCCAGCATCCATCATGCCATTGCACCTTATTACGTTTATCCCACTCTTTGAATTTATTTTTTTGACCTGCATTAATCATAGAAAATACTTCCCCTGGCTCAAGGTTATTAGGGATTTTTACAGATGTTTCATAACATGTCTCCTCAACCTAGATAGAAAGAAATCTCAAACGTTTGTTGGCTCCAAATGCAATTGGAAGGATTGTCTTATTGTCATCCTACGCCACGGCCAACAACAGCTGAAAGGCATATCTACTATATATAAAGATACTGTCTATTTGTACCAATGGCTTGCAGTACTAGAATGCTTGGGAGCATTACTTGAAGGTCCAAAACAAACAGTGGAACACTTGACATCTACGAAGCAAGCGGTCGTTGTTATACACGGGCCCCGTTTCCAGATTAGTTACGTAATTAAGACTGACATAGCCATCTTCGAACTCGCTTTCACCATCGGTAGTATTATGTCCGCAATCACCTCTGAATCCAACTTAGGATGATCTCGAGAAATACCTACAACACCACGAGTACGTTAAATTTGGTAATTCAACTATGTCATAATATATACCAATATTTATACAGTACCAGGGGTAACACACATATACAGAGCGGTAAACTTCTTAATCGTCCACAACCCTGTCTTCTTCTTAACAGAAGCCATAATTTTCCATGTGCATCTACTATCTCGCATTGCACACTTGGCCTCGAACTTCTCATATCGAAATTTAACCACATGGAAGTTAACCCTATTCTTAATGTAGTATCACTTCACCGTAGCGACAAAACCATCTTTAGTGGAAAAATCCTTGCTTACTTCTAAATTACCTGAATCCGACGAAGAACTCGCGTGGCCCAACCTCCTATGTGGTAGTTCTGCAAACTCCAACCATCCTCTGCCAATAGCTTGACATTATGCATGTAGACTGGAGGCGAGTATGCCGTGAATCGTTGATCTTTTTATTCGTTTTCACCAATTTCATCGTCTTTTATTTAAGTTTGAACATGCTCCGATTCAGAAAATAATGCAATTTCTAAACCGTTGGCACTAGGCTCCCGAACTAGATCAACATCAGATTCATTGCCATCTTCATTTTCTAACCCACTAACATCTGTCATGTTGAATATCCCCTCACTGATGGACCTCTTAGGGAGTACATCATCCCTTATCGTGTAGTTGTCGACATGTCTAGAATCACTTATCGATTGCCAATCGATGGAAGTTAATGCCATTCCCTAGTAAGTATTCCTAACGTTAAACATCAACTGATTGAAGTTCACGTCTAACCCACTAATTGAGTGTCGTGTAGGGGTTGTGTATTTCGTTCTACCACTAAAACCTGATTGTTCAATGTTCTGCCTCCCGCGGTTGAAATATAAGGTCGAGACAGATGAGTGTCTTCCCATTGATAATTTCAAGATATCATAATGGAAACTTTCTAACAAAGTGATGAACCCGCCACACAATTGTGTCATTGGACTATCGACAATTTCAATAATTATGGCCTCACAAAAAGGAATAGATGTCAACATCCGAAGGCCTTCATCTGGGCTTGAAAATTCCATATATAACTTAAGAAACGATGATCCACGGTCGATATGCACCTGCACCATCGCCTCCAATCCCATAGCACTTTTGATATTGAAAGCGTCATATCTCACGAGGTGGACTGAAGTACAAAATTGATACTTAGTAGACAATACTCTCATTTGGTTGGATCCGACTATTTTTTTCCTAATTCTTGTCCGGTGTTCTAGCAACTGTATGTTCTGGTTAAATGGCAATCGCATTGGGTTTTTCGATAAAAAAACCGTGTTGTTCTCGATGTCATAGACCTCATCATCATAATAAATAATAGCATTAATCCGTCCTCTCATTTTGAACCAGATTATCTATCGACAAAAGTTCGAAACAAAAACATTATGCAAAAAAAAAATGCTTCAAATAAATATTAACAACAAAAATCAATGCTTATGCTTACTTTTTATACAAATAGTATCGTTAATCCAACTTATGCCTTCTTTGCGAACTTCTATTTTTTTGAACTTCTAAAAATTTTATTTCCTTGTAAATGGCTTATGCCATTGGAGGTTGAAATATGTTACATTTATAGCACATGGCATGATCTTCTATTTGATTATGAAAAAAATCCATGGATAGTGGGGGGTTGAAATTTGTAGAGACAAAACGCTCCAAGCAGGACACATTGTCAGTAGAAGTATTGAAAGCGTGTCCAGTTGGAAGCGTTTTTAGTGCCAACTCAGCAAAAAATGCTTCCAGATGGATGCACTTTTAGTACTTTTGCTGACAATGTGTCCTACTTGGAGCGTTTTGTCTCTACAAATTTCAACCCCCACTAACCGAGAAATTTCACATCATATTTCAGATATCCCAGGATTCTCGGGATATATTTTCAGAACTCATCTCGTAAAAAGTAATGCACTGGATAGGTATTTTACTAAAATATCAGACAAACTAAGATTAAAAAAAAGTAAAAAATTTTAAAACTAGTTTTGCATTCGAACCGAGTACTCTGAGTTTTAATTTTAAATCAATTTGTAAAATGAAATTCGAATATATGATTGGTGTAAATACAAATATTTTAAATATAGAATTCAATAATTACAATTATTTTTATTTTAAATATTTTATCCATTTAAAACCTAAAACCCTAAACTAACCCTACATTAAAACCCTAATCCCAAAACCTTAAACACTAAAAAAACCATAAAAACCCCTAAACAAACCCTAAAAAAACCTTGAACCCTAATATAACATGGGGGAAAACGCTTTCAATTAGGAGCTTTTTCAGGTGAAAAGAAGTAAAATGCTTTCAGCTAGTACCACCCGAAAAGTGCTTTCAACTGGAAGCCTTTTTCTGCCTCTCACCTAAAAACGCTTCCAGCTGGAAGCATTTTCCCTAAATCGGCCTATTCCCATAATTATTCCAAAAATTGCCCTACTCTGGTAAATAAAAAAAAAATTAGCATTTTTGAGTAATAAATTATTTTGATCACAATAATATGGTATTATTTATTTTATTTTGAATAGTTTTTTAAAGATAAAATTCGAATTTTTAAAATTTTAATAAATGAGAAAATAATTTACTTTAAAAGTAAGATTTTGAAAAATAAAGTCAACTTTGGTTTGCTTGAAACTAGAAATGGACTCCCTTACCGCACCAAATGGAAAAAAAAATTATTGGATTAGAGAATCGTAATCAAGAAGAAGAAGACTCCATAGGTGAAGGGGGATCTTGTATCATATGCACAAAAATAAGAAAATATGTTCTCTCAAAGCAAGAAAAAGATGTTGAAAAAGATTATGATAAATCAGACAAAAAAAAAAGCGTAAAAAGAAAAAACAATAGAAGAGCAACATGAAAGCAGAGCTTAATTTCTTCCTAAGAAGTTATTTGTGTTTTCAATTGAGATGGGATAATTCTTAAAATAATAAAGCACTTTTTTAATTGTGATAGTTAATTTATTGCGTAACCATGACATGACCTTCAAATAATAAAGCATTTGGTAGCGTTGATAAATAACAAGATCATTTAACATTTTTACTTAAGTTGGGTGATTTCTTTTACCTATGTGAAGGTATGTTTTAAATATTACTTCTCTTTTACTCAATTTCAATTATTATTTTTTTCCACTTTTATCCTCACCAAGCAACCTCATATAACAAGTACTACAACTATTCATGGGTTGGGTGATCCATCGACTAAGTCGGCCTAGCTTGTCCCTTCTTGTCCTTGAGTCGACCCGACCCAGCCTGACGGAAATATAAATCAAATGATTTTTAAAAATATTTTATTTTAATTTAATTATAAAATATAAAAAATATATATTTTATTAATTTACTAATTTTAAGGAGTAAATTTATTTTATATATTTAATATAAATTATAAATTTATACAACTATATAGATATTTTATATATTTAATACAAATATTTTTAAATTATAAATAGATAACAGTTAATAGATTTATTTAAAAATATTTAATAAATTATAAATTTATACAACCATAAATATATGGTGTGTTTTTTTTCATTTTATAACCAATAATTAACTATTAGGAATATTTTGTCATTTTATAACCAATATTTTAAACATATATGTGTTTTAAATTCGTAGTAAATTAAAATGTATAACAAAGATTAAAGCTTTAGTTGACTGGTGAATTAAATGTCTTACTAATACAATTGGTGTGGGTTCAAATCCCACAATATACATCTTTTAATTGGTTTTTAAGTGACAAAATTAAAATACCCTCAAATAATATTGCTTATTTTAATTATAGAAGGGCATTCTCGTAATTTTTTAACCGAATTGGTGACCCGATTGAGGGTGACACCAACTCAGTCTAGAGTTTAAATAATAATAAGTATAGATATACAACTTATAGAGGTAATAGGGTGTGTATAATAAAACTAATGTGTATAAATATATTAAAATAAAGCTTTAGTTGAGTGGTAAATTAAAAGCTTTATAAATGCAATTGATGTGGGCTCGAATCTTCTAATATTTATTTTTATTGGTTTTTTAAAGTTAAAATACTAAAATACTCTCGAATAATATTATTATTTTTAATTACAAAAGGATATGCTCATAATTTCCTAACCAAGTTGGTGCCCGGTTGACTAGTGACACCAACTTAGTCAAGAATTTAAATAATAGTGTAGATAAATTTGTGTCACAAGTTAACTTGACAAGGACTCAAGTTGATGACAACAACATGATAAACAATTTAATTTAATTTTCTTATTCTAATAACGTACATATTTCATGTGTTATTATTAATTAGTTTCAAACCACAAGTTTCATTATCTACTGTATGTTATTTTTAGTCACACATTTATTTTCTAAATTTATGGTTTCCACATGTGTATATATATATATGATAGAATTTTCCCCATATATATTACTTAAAATTGAAAATTGTTAAAAAATAAAATATAAAAGAATAAAAGAATAAAAAGCCTCCTCCAATTAAATAATAATAATAATAGAAAGAAAAATGTCAATTTACTTTAGTCTCTTGAATTTAGTGAAAACAACTTATTGACTGCAAAAACTTCTCGGAAATTAACAATTAAATTATCCTTGAATGAGTTATATATATTATCTTTTTGAAATTTAATAGTAAAATATCTTATATTTCCAAAAAATATTATATTTATCAATAACATGATAAAATTATTGCAATATTTTTACTTTTAGCTTCAATTAAGCTTTTAAGTCAAAAGAATACAGCCTTAAAATATTTTATGGTACGTCATTTTTTGGCCACGATAGTCTATCTATTGACCACTGCAATTCAACATGTGTAATCCTCAAAATTGGGATTAGAATTATTCAGGTTAGCTGGTTGGACCAGTAGTTTAGTGGGATTGTAAGTATGTTTTTGCGCTTTAAGAGAAAAATGAGTTTGTTAGTTTAGTAATTAACTTTTTGGTAGTTTACCCTTGGTCTCACGTTTGAGTCCATATGTATACAATGTGGGAATTTTTTTTTTTTTTGTATTTTTGGTAGTTAAATTTTGAAAGGGGTTTTGACAAGTTGGATATTGATTATTTTGTTTTGAAATCTATTTTAATAGTAATAATAAATAAATTTGATTGGTTTTGTTAGATATTAACTAAATTATTAATTCCTTATTTTTATTTATTTGTTAATTAAGTTTTAAATTAATATATATATCCCAAAACTTGTTTCCACGTTTTCCCCCACTTTCTTTCTTTCTCTCACGTTCTTTCTCTCATTCTCACGACAATTTTAGTGTTATTCTGTCAATTTCGGATTTTTGGGATCTTTCTTGTTTTTGCATCCATTTGCTTACCCCATTTGTAAATTTGATTTTGGTTTTCTTACTTTATTTTCTCTGTTGCTTTACTCGCTCTTTTGGTAGTTTTGCATCGTCGCTCTGGCACATGACCATTTGTCGTCAACAGTCATATTTTTCGACGTCCGAAATTAAAAAAAACTCGATTTTTCGATACGCACCTAAAGTAGTTTTGAAGTAGGAGGCAACGTAGAAGACTCCCGAATCCTAAAATGACCATTCAATAACACAATTAAACAATTTAATTGACAACAACACCCAATCACGTGCCGAAAAACTATGTCGAAAGTTTCGACGCAAAACCTTCAATGAATCCAGACTTACTGACAAATTCAATAGCAATTACTTGAGTTATTGCACTGAGGATCGTTGCTTTTGATATCCTCGCCTAAAAAGAAACCAAACAGTCACTTAAAAGAAGGTTTAAACAAATCGAGTTGAAACAAATCCAATAGAAACGAACGAAACAACCACTTAACAGAAGTTCTACAAATAAAAAATTCACGTAATTTACCTTTCAATCGACAATAGTGAAGTGCTTACTTACCCGATCACACACACTGTAACAGCCCGTTTTTAGTGGTGTTAGAAATAGTAGTTTTGGAACCACAATTCCAAGGAATGAATTATTATTTTATTATTTATTGAATGTCTACAAGATTATATTAAGGTCATATTAGAATTTTTTTAAGAAATTTTGATGTTTAAATGGTTAATTAAGTGAAAGGACTAAATCGTAAAAAGTGTAAAAGTGAAACTCTATTAGTTTAAAAGGGCTAAATGGCTATGGAAAGGAAATCTAAAGGATATAGATAGTAATTATACCATCCTTAATGTTAGTGGACAAATATGGACATGATTTAGTTAATTTTTAAGTTAAATTAGTAAGGGTAAATTGGTAATTAGTTAAATAAAAACAAAACTAATATCAAAATACTATCATCTTCATCCTTTTACCATTTTTTCAACTAAAATTCCATGGGATGAGAATCTTGAAGTTTCGGCTAGGGTTAGTTCATTGCATGGTATGATTTTGAGCCTCATTTTTAATGATTTTTATGTTTTGAGTTCGTTTTAGCTTAATCTAGCTAGCTCGGGGGTTAATTTGTAAAAAAATTAAAGGTTTAGGGACTTTCCATGGATTTTTTTAAATGTGTGTTGGTGTTATTTGATAGATTATGAATATTGGTTGTAACATAAACATGTTTTTTTAAGTGATTTTTGTTGAATTTTGGAAATAGGGATTAAATTGTTAAAAGTATAAATCCATGGGTTTTTTTGTAAAATTTTGGTAATGATGGGTTGTTTCAAGGTCCCTTGTAACATTGGTTAAGTTGGATTTAAGCTAAAATGAGTTATATTTAAGTTATGAGCTTAAGGACTAAATTGTGAAAACTTAAAATGTTAGGGGCAAATTCATAATTTTGCATAAATATGAACTATGGATTAAATTGAATACTAGAAGTACTTAATTGATTGAAATTATCTATTTAGATAAAGATAAACCACATTTGGACTTAAATCGAGGAAAAATTAAAGCTTCGGATTAGTGTTCGAATATACTTCTACGCCCTAGTTATTAAGGTAAGTTTGTATGGATTATGATCGTTTTAATGTTAATTAAACTGACTATTTGTTATGTTGTTTTAATATAAATGAATCTATATATAAATGTATCCATGTTATGATGAATTGACGGATAACAAGTTCCCGTTGAACCTCAAGAATTCTTAAGATACAAATGACATGTCATTAGGGATTTTATGTTTTGAGTGCTGGTCTTAAATGTCCTACCAATGGATGAGGTTATGCATTTGTTGCAGATTCTCTACAACTAGTGTGAGCAGCATCGTGTAGCTTACATTCCGACCCACAACTCGTGTGAGCAGACCCATTTCATAGCTCGTGTGAGCATTGATGTAAAGGGAAGGATACAGTTATATGTAAAGGCACACTATGTGTGAGCTTTCCCGAGTATCCGATGTAATTCTAGATGGTTCAACGGGTGAGAAAAGGGAATGAAATGGTAAGTATGCAAATGGATTGAATCATGACCTTATGAAAAGATTTATGAGCTAAATGATGTATTTACATATGTAAAGCTAAATGATGTATTTACATATGTAAATTTACTTATCTTATGATTGAATTCATTTGTATCATAAACAAGTGTACTAACTTGTGAGTTGATGATGTTGTATAGGCTTAAACTAAGCTTATGGTATTGGTAATGAATTATGCATAATCTATGAATTATATTAATGAAATGGTAAGTTATGTACTAAGCACTCAATTTTTACGTAGTTACTTTCTTTTGTTTTATAGATAATCAGAAGCTCGATCGGTTGGAAGCCCGTCAGAGACCTATCACACTATCTAGCAACAATTTCGGTAGATTTTGAGTATTTTGTCCAAGGTTAATAATGACATGTATAGGTCTTTTGTAGTGATAGTTCATGGATGTGTAGTGAATGTGTTTGTATGTTTAAACTTATGGAAGTTAATTTTGGTTTGATGAACTTCAATGATTTACTAAGTTATGTCATTTTTATATATGACCCTTTTGGTATGTTTGTGATGGCTTGGAATCTGTCATTATGTTAACATGTGGTGGTTAAATGCACTAGGTTGTATAATTGAGATTTGGTTAAATTGCTTTGGTTTAATCTTTAGTGTTTGACACAATTGTGGTGCCTTTGAATGACATATTGGTTAGGTGATTTAGGATGTTTGAAATGGTATGTTTATGTATGTTTGAATGATGTTTGAACCCCTTGAATGTGTGCCTAAATGATTTGCATGGTTTGGACTTGAAATGGCTTGATTTTAGGTAAATTTTGGGTTCACACAGCTTGAGACACGGGTTGTCACACGGCCGTGTGACACACACAGCCTGCTGACATGGCCATGTGTCATTTGGAATTTCTTAGTGTTTCAAGTCAATGAGTTACATGGCCTAGCACACGGCTTGCGACATGACTGTGTGACCCTACTCAGTGAGTTACACAGGTGAGGACACGAGTTGGGACAAGGCTGTGTCCCCTGTTTTTCAATTTTTGCATCTTTTTCTTAAAACTTCTGTTTTGTTTCAAATTAGTCTCGAATTGCTTCTAAGCTATTTTTAGGGCTTGAAGGCTCGATTTAGGGACAAAATGCATGTGATTGAATGATTTATGATATATTTAATTTATTAAATGTTATGATGTTAAATGCTTTCCAATTGTACGGTAATGCTCAGTAACCTTAATTTGGCGATGGAGATAGGTTAGGGGTGTTACACACACTGAAATTATAACAGCAACCCAAGGAAAGAGAAGAAAAGGAAAAAGAAATGAAGAAAAAGAATGGAAGAGAAAGAACGATAAAAAGGAAAAGGAAAAAGAAGAAAAAAGTAAAACTAAATAATTAACTTTAAAAGAAATAGATAATCAAAAATAATTCTGTAAAGCAGCAAAAATTCATCCCCGCTTCAGTTTTGCAAAGACTTGAACACGAGATCAAAGGGTAGATGAATGTTTAGCCAATGAATTAGCATACTCATTCTTAGCACAGGTTTACATAGAATTAACTTCAAGTCAACGGCTCAATAGCATAAATTAATTAAAATTGAACTATCAAAACTTTTAAAAACGCGACTCAAACTCCCGACCTCAATCACGTAAACAGAGTACATAACCACAAATATAGAGACTTAATTACGACAGAATTCAACAATTAGACATTCAAATTTTGGGGCGTTACAAGAAACAACATAAAAAAATCAAGCAAAATGTAAAATATGAAGAAAAAAATTATCTTCCCAATGTAATAACAACTAAACTATATCACTGCATTTAGATTTCATCACACCAATAGAGCTGATATTTTCTGATATTTTTTAGAATTAATTATTTTTATATGATAATATTTTTTTTTGTAAAATTTTAATTTACTAATAAAATTATTATTTAACTTAAAACAATTTGAATTTATTTAATTATTTATTTTTAATATAAACATAGACTTAATAATTTAATTCTTAATAATTTATTTTACATATATCACATTATTAGTTTTAATTTTACTATTATATTAATTAATCTCACCATCATTATTACTTTTAATTTCACCAAAATTAATGTTACTATATATCCAAAAAGAGCATAAGCCGAATAATTTCCATAAAACGAATACAAAATCAAGAAAATTACACCGCGTTTTATATACATTATTTAAAAGGATTTGACAGACAACATAAGTTTAAAATTATAAAAATTAAATAATTTTTTTATAAAATTAAAAGATAAAATAAATCATTATGCATATTTTATGTAATAAACATTTAAAACATGGGGAAAAGAAGAGTAAAGTATAACACAAGGAAATTAAATATCAAAATCAAATGTTGAAAATGAATACTAATAAAGCATATTAAGGTTTATCAACAATATATTTTGCTTTTGTTTTGTAGACTTTAATATTTCTTAGGTCTTCCATAAAGAAATTTCAACGGTGCATTCATTTGTTTTATAGGTAATTATGTGGTATATTACGACTAGAGGTTTGAAATTCCACGAATTGATATTAATTTTTAATTAATATTTAAAAATAAGACAAATAATAGGTTCCTAACTTCATTTGTAGTTAAATATTTTCAATATTAGTATACTAAATAATAATCTTTAGTTTATACATATGATGTTGGATCATATAAATATATATATATATAGAGGGAATCCAGGGGTTTGTAGTGTCCACTCCCCTAAAATAGAAATTTTTCTATGTATAGAATTTAATATTTTTAAAATTTTAAATTAGTAAAGGTAAATTTATACGTTTACCATCTAAAAATGATAAAAATTTAATTTAATCTTTTAAAAATTATAAAGATATAAACTATTAAAATTATGAAAATATACTTTTATTATCGTAAAATTTCGACTACCCTAAATTTTTTTTCTAGCTTCACCCTATATATATATTAACTTAACAAAAATCGTAAAACGAATAGTAATTAAACAATCTTCAATTATTACCTATAATTAGATCATTCAATTGAGCGGTCGGGTGATTTGGATTAATCAAATTGAGTTTTAACATTTCCAAGATATTTTAGTTTAATTAATTTTGTATTCGAGTTAAATAGTTTTAAATTCAAATCACTTAAGTTTGAGGTTTTGGGTTTTTTTATCGGTTTATTTTAAGTTCAAATTCATTTTAGTTAAAATCATTTTGGATCAATTTGGGATTGAATTGTTGACTTTTTATGATTAAATTTTTTTAAAAATTAATTGCTGAGTTAGCATTCACGTGGCAATTCACATGTATGCCACGTCAACAAAATTAACATACGCTAAATTTTTTTACCCATTTTTTGGGGTGATTTAATAAAAAATGCAAATTTAAGGGCTAAAGGAGGCAAAAACTTAAATAGAAAACTAAAATGACTTTTTTTTTTTTTTGTAAATTTGAAGGTCAAATAAATCATTATGTCTAAAAAATTCATCTTCATAGTCTCAATATCAAGTAATTATAACCCAAGTTTAGTCACTAATTCCTGATGAGTGAGGATGTAAAACTAATATTAGAAAACAATATAAATTATAAATTTTGTTTTAGTTTACAATTACAATACAGTGTGATTATAGTATAATAACAAATAGATGCCTTAACAAATTATAAAGTAGAATTAAACTAATATAAAGTACATTAAAGATTGAAATAATTTGAACTGAACTAATATAAAGTACAAAGGCTTGTGAAATTGACTATGATATAATTTTTTAGCCAAGAAAAAACAAAATATTTCACAAAATTTTCTTTTTTGGACTCTATTAAAAATTTCAATTCATTTAAATTATTTGTCAAAAGCCAAATTGTAGAAATAAAAATTATTCTAAAATTTTCTTTTCTTATAGCGAAAAAATATGTCAAGAAACAAAATAGGTTAAAAAAACAAAAATTGTTATGAATATTTTATTATTAAATGGATGTCAATCAAGATCTAGATAAGTTTTGATATACTTTAAATTCTAATAGTCATTAGAATTAGAGCTCTATTTCATTTATATTTCTTATGTCCATAAATATAGACTTTGGAGAAGCATTGTAAATAATTCCGATTGATCAATAAAATACGCTCTCTTTTTGCTCTCTCATTCTCTTTGTTCTTTACTTTTTGTCTTTTTTATTTTATAACATGTTATCAGCACGATTCTTTTTTATTTTATAATACGATCACTCCAAACTTATTGCTCAAGTTGTTGTCGATTGCGTTCTAGAGCTATTGCAATTTTTGTCTTCAATTGAGGCTTGTGTACTATGGGTAATCATTATGCAAAGAAATTTATATAATCCTTACGTGTGTGATGGCGATGATGTTAAAGATCTTCAGATATATTTTACTATGATTTATTTATTATATCATGTTTATTATAATTGGAGACTAATCATAACGACATGAATAGATAGATTTTGATTTGAAATCCACGAATGTTTGCGATGGTGATTATGAAATAAAGAACCAAATAGAAACATTTAGAAGTTTATCCTACTAGATTTGTTGCATTCCCCAAAGTGAATGCAAACATAAAGAAAATAAAATGTATAATCATGGACCACTAAAAGTGGGAACATAGTAAAAAATAAGAGAATAATGAGAGGTCTCAATATAACTCTTCAAAGAGTAAATATAATATATGTTATCAATATGATATGAAATATTATTGGCCATATGTGTGGCGTATACCCAGATATTTTGTTTTTGTTAATATTCTTTGAGGAATGGTATTTTGGGATATTTTATAACGAGTTATTTGTTTCACCAGTTTTGCTTCATTCCCTGAAGTGAATGTAGCAATTCATAACAATTACGAAATTTTAACTTATTGTCATTATTGACAAATAGATAAGAAGAATATAGATAATTCAAAATATTGCCAAATGTTTATTCTTAGTACATAATATTCAATGATTTATACTAATTTATCATTCCTTAAAGCAGAGGATATCTATATAATCTTATTGGTAAGAAATACGATATATACTTACATTATTGTCTGAATTACCTTTTGCACATTCCTTGAAGTGAAAGTTTGCAATAAATATAATAATTTTTATAATAAATTTTTTTTGGATACTTGAAGATTTTGATATATTCCCTGAAACGAATATTGCATATAATTGTTTGGAAATTATATTTATTTTGACTTAATGACATTATAAACTTCACATTGATTTATACATTTCCAGTAGTAAATGTCACAATAGTACTTATATGTGGATACAAAATAAAAGGAATGACAGTAAGATTATCAATTTGTCATAATTTATATTGACATTATTAGTACAATTGAAATGTATGTTAAAGTAAACCAGAAGTTTACTGATACAAATGCATTTACTACTTGGTGTGACCAATTAGACCATCCTGGATCATATATGATGCAAAAATTAATTGAGAATTCATATGGACATTCATTAAAAAACCATAAGATTCTTTAATTAATTCATATTTGTTGCATGTTCTCAATGAAAATTTATTATGGGAAACTCACTAGCTAAAATTGAGAATTAATATCTTGCATTTCTGAAATGAATATGGGTCCATTCATCCATAATGTGGATGATTTTGATATTATATGATTTTGGTAGATGCATCTAAAAAATAATCACATATGTGTTATCAACTTGCAACTGTCATTTGCAAGATTGCTTATTTGAATATTTAATTTTAGATTATGCAATTAAGATAATTAATATTGCTAAAGCTAATAAGTTTATAGCTTAGTCTTTTATTGATTGAGTTTGAAAAACTTTCGTAAAAGCTTCTTCTTTATGTGCATAACAATTTAGAGAAACTATTGATTGAACGCTTCTGATTAATATCTAAACCATTACTTATGAGAACTAAACTTCCTATTTCAACATGAGATTATGTTGATTTACGTGTTGTACGCATCAAGCCAATAAGTTATAAATACTCCCCATTACAATTGATTTTTGGTCAAGAGCTAAATATTTCTCATCTTTGAATTTTTGTATGTGCTTAAATGTTCCAATTGTTCTACCACAACAAAGATAAGTGAATACTCAAGGAAAGTTGAGAATATATATTAATTACGAGACTCGTTGTATTATTATATGTTTTAAACGTATTGGAGATTCAATTATGACATGATTTGTGATTACTATTTTGATTCGATAGTTTTCCCAACATTAGGGGGAGAGAAATAATAACTTGTAATGAGTTAAGGGGGAGAGTAATTTGAACCAGAAGTTCAATAATGATAACTCATTAAAGTTCCAATTATAAAAATTCTCATAAAAAATAATAAATCTAGATGGTCAAATAGTGAAGGCGGGTGCTCTAGAAGAAACCCAAGGCATAACTAATAACTAAAACTCTAGAAGAGATTTAGGTACCTGAAACTGAAGATTAAAATAGTGAAAATAAGAGATCTCAGTAACTTATGTCAATTCGAGAAAATGTGGAATCAATAATAAAAGTGGTCGAAAATGGTTTTGCATGCAATATTATTGTTGAAATAATGAAATAAAAGGAGAATCTTGAATAAATCTATTGAGAAATATAAATCTGAAATAGATTGTCAATTCGAAAAATTTGGGTGACAATGAAATTGGCAATATCAGCACTTAGAGCATTCCAAAAATGATTTCTCTTGTAAAATCCATTTTTCTTTCCAACGATTTTGCCATGGTAGAAAGGGAATTATTGGCGAGAGAGTAGAAATCAAAGCTGGAAATCGAGTCACTAAAATAGGCAAAAGATTCATTTTCCTACAAATTCAAAGAAGACAGGGTGGAAAAAATGGGTTTTGTAGACGATCTGAAGAAATGCAAGAAAGAATTAGAGGATACGAAGGGGGAGGTGTAACACCCCTAACCCGTATCCGTTGCCGAAACAGGGTTTCGGGGCATTATTAGGATTTACATATCATTTAACAAAAATTTCAATTAAATACTTACTGATTCAATGCATCATATAAATAAACATATTACCGTTCAATCAATAGCTTGACACTTGCCTAAGTATCAAACAACAACATTGTTAGTATACTTGTACATATTTCATATAATTTCAACATTGATATACCTATTTTCTCGACATATCACACTTTAGTTTAATAATAGTCTCAACTTACATAATTTCATTGTATCAACATATCAAAGATAGTTATATATGCACATGTCACGAAACATATTATTTTCTTACCGTTTCTTCATAAGCATATATCATTCATTTCGTTATATCAATATTTCATGCACCATCATTTCCATATATCTTATGTATATTTATTTCGGTAATAGTTCATATTAAACTTAACATAAATTAAATTTCATGTACCTACACTTATTTCATTTATCTATCTTTTTAAATATTTCATACAACTATTTTGTACATATATTTCCATATGACCAATTCTTGTAAACATTTCACACAACCATTTTGTATAATCAATTCATATAACCATTCATCATCTGGTACATATTACCTGAATATTAGTTGTTCAACAGATGTCTTGGCGTCTCTCATCCACGATCTTATTTATCTTCGACATGATGCCATAGTGTCTTTCAACTATGGTCTTACTCATTTTCTATCATGTTGCCATGGTATCTTTCAACCATGGTCTTATTCATTTCCCGTCATGTTGCCATGGTATCTTTCAACCATGGTCTTATTCATATCATGTCATGTTGTCATGATATCTTTCAACCATGGTCTTATTCATATCATGTCATGTTGTCATGGTATCTTTCAACCATGGTCTTACACATTTCACATCATGTTGCCATGGTATCTTTCAACCATGGTCTTACACATTTCATTTCAGAAAGCATACTCCCGCAAACCTCATCCTTACAGCGGGATTACCAGTCCAGGCTAAATTCCCTGTAATATAAACTCATAGAGTATTTTCGGGATTACCAGTCCAGCTTAAATCCCCTGGAATGATAATTACTCTAATGAGCTTGGATCTGAATTACCAGTCCAGGCTAAATTTAGACCCTAATTCGGATTACCCGTCTGGGCTAAATCCATTTTACACATATTCTACGGGAGGGCTTATATCAGGATAGGATCACCCATCCGGGCTAGACCCTTACTACCGTCAATTCCTTTTCAGAGATCCATCGAATTTTCCTTACATTCAACTTGGATTTCTTCCCCTTTTATCAAATATAGCAATGTTTCATCAATTTTCATACAATGAACATTCAAATCATATTCACATAAATAACATACATTTCAAGCATTTAAAAATATAATTCAAGTTACACGAACATACCTGGCGAAATTGCAGAAATATCAAGATTTAAGGGGTATTTTGGTAAATTTTTCATTCTCCCCGATTTTCACCCAATCTTGATCCAAATTAATAATTTCATTCAATTTATTAATTTAATCAATAAAACAATTCAATTCCTTCATTTTGGTCAATTTTTACATTTTTACAAAATTGCCCCTATAGTTCTTCTTTTATTCAATTTAGTCTCTAAGTCTAAAACATACAAATTATCCATTTTAAATGTAAACCCTTGCTAGCTGAAAATTCATATATTTATTTTCCTCCTCCTCCTCCTCTCCATTCCATATCCTTAATGTATATATCATTCTTATAAGTAACATTATCTATGATTTCATTATTTACTTATAAATTTATTCAAAGTTATCCATCCATGTCATAGTCACTAAATTATTTTTATCTTGAGCTACAGAACTCCAAATTTGGATCTTCTAATTTTTCCTGAAACTAGACTCAAATATATTCTTACTATAAAATTTTCATAATTTTTTATTAAGCCAATAAGTACAGTTTATTCTTTAAATTCACCCTTGTTTTGCTGTCTGACAGTTCCAATCCTTCTTTACTAAAAATTAATTATCTCCTTGTATAGGATTCAAATGATGTTCCTGTTTATTTCTCTTGAAAATAGACTCATTAAAAATTCTAAGCATATAAATTTAAGCCCCTAATTATTTTTATCTAATTATTTTTATCTAACTAAATTTGTTATATCTCACAATTTAAAATTTCATTGCTTACATCATTTCTTCCATGAAAAAATAGACTCAATAAAATTTAATTTCATATTTTATTCAACTTCTAATTAGATTTCCACAATTTTTGGTGATTTTTTAAAGTTAGACCACTGCTGCTGCCCAAAACTGTTTTAGTGCAAGATATTAATTACCATGTTTATAACACTCTTATTTTCTTTCTCTACACTATTTCTCATCACTTTCTCTTATTTTCTCTTCACTAACATATCAAGAACATAGGACCATATGTAAGGAAACTCTACATTAACATCAATCCCATGCTTTTTCAATAATATCAAACTTAAAAATATATTGAAATCATGATGTTCTTATCTTGTTCTATTGATTTCAATCTTCATCTTGATTTTCTCTCTCCTTCAGCTTCCATTTCTTAAATCCAACTTGATATTCTAACTTCCCATAGTCTCCTTAACATTTTTCTCTCTTGGTAGTTAAGGAAATTCTTTTGATTTTTGGGTGAAAATGGTGAATTTTTGGTAGAAGGACCAAATTGTAAAGAAATGAAAACTTTTTTTTTCTTCTTCTCACGTTGGTTTTGCATGGGAAAAATGATGAAAATTCTTCATCTTTCCTTCCTTTTATACTAAATAATTAATAATAAAATATCTCATTAATAAATTAATATTTATCTAATTAAATAGTTATAAAATATCATCAACATCATTATTACTTTCTAGATTTCTCTCTCTTCCAATTGACCATTTTGCCCTTTATTATCTTTTAAAATTCCATCCTTGAGTCATCATTTAATTTGGTAAAATTACAATTTAGTTCCTCATAATTCTTCACGTATTCAATTTGGTCCTAATTCATCCATTTTCCTTAGTTTCTAGATCATTCTACCCTTAAAATATTTTCACTATTGGTCCTTCAACTTTTTCATACTTACACTTTAACCCTCAAGTTTTGAGTATTTACTCTTAGGCAACAAAAATTTTCTCACTTTTACAATTTAGTCCTTTCCTGAATCAAGATATCATAATTTACTTCTCAATGTTGTCATAACTCAAAATTTCTCTTTTTGTCACTTTATTTCCTTATTTTACTATATTAAAGATAATATCTTACTGTAGAAATTTTTGGGGTATTATAGGAGGTTTCGAAGTTGCGGGAAGAAAATATGGTTTTGAGGGGAAGAGGAAAGTGTTCTAAGGAAAGGTGTAATAGATTTTCGGAGGGAGTGAAGAGTATGTATGAGAAAGAACACAAAATTATGGATTTGAAAAGCAAGAATTGCAAGCTTGAAAATGAGAAAGCCAAAGCTAAATCTAAGTCTTTCGAGGAGTTGGATAAGAAGGCTTCGTGTTTAGATACTCATTTTAATACATTACAAGATGAAGATGATTCTAACAACAACGGGATTATGGGATAAATTGGGGTTTCTGGAAATGGGATGCTAAAACTTATTGAAGGTAACGGGTATGCACCAAATACTGGTAAAAATTCAACCTTCTTTAACCTTTTTTTATTTTTTTTCATGTTTATTTATTAACTGTTAAATGCTCCCCAAAATGCTTCCTAGCCAAATTTACCCTTATAAAAATCAGAAACCATGAAGTTCAAGATGGGAGGTGAAGAAGACAGTGTGGCAGTTAGGGTAAGAAGAAGAAGAAGAAGAAAAGTTGCATAACATTTTGAGTAAATGGATTTCATTGTTGAAACCTAAATATTAACAAAGATTCTTGTAAGTTAATATTATATATTTTTGAATATCAAGACAAGCATGCTTCTACTTGTAAGCCAACCATGCTGCTGTTGTGTTTTTGTTGAAGTGCATACAGTCTATTTGCATGTTGCAGCTCTTGTGCATATGACACTAGCAAGTTTTTATTTTTAGTTGCAATGTAATTTTGTCTGGTTGAAAATGAACAAGCTTGATGTGTTTAGTTTGCTTGTTCTAGTGTACAAGCAATGTTTCGTAACTTATTAGGCTGATTAGTGGTGTTAGTTGTGTTTGATAAAATAATTGTCTATAAAAGACATGTAATGAAAATTAGTTTTTCCTCCCTTGCTGCACATTTGTGAGCAAGTAAATTTTTCATACATCTTATTGCTTTGTTCTTTGTCCTATTTTCTGCTGATAAACACCAACAAATGGTTTGTTCTCTGTTCTTTTTGCTTCTTTGAATCCATTCTTTATTGTTTAACTCGATTCAAACTCCAACACTTGCAAACACCATCCTCAGAGTTAGCTTCCCTCAAGTCGATGCCCACTTTAGCGTTTCCAGATGCATGCTTTTCATATGACTTATAAATGATATCCATTGGATTGAGTCCAGCATTCTCTGCCTTGGTACCAATTCAAAACTTTCAGCAATGGTATATTGATCCAATCTGCAAAATATATTGTACTTAATATTAATATTTGAATGTTGATGCCTTCTCAAAGATGAAAACGTTGAGATTGTTTAGAGTCCTAACTATGGTAATCTCAAATATCTTTCTAATGAACTATGAGCTTTAGATTGAAAAGAATGTCCTTTAAGATCATTGTCTTAAAGCTTCTAACCAGACAATCTTGTTGCACATTGAACAACTATAGAAGGGAAATAAAGTAAGAGTTAAATTCACGCGGTCCTTATGGTTTAGCTTATTGCAATAGAAATGAGTTTTCTTATGTTTTCTCTTTTCTCTTCAATTTATTATTGGTTACAACAGCCTATGTATAAGTTGAAAATGATCAACCTCAAAGGGTTTCAAGACACCCGATGTCACGATTGCTCCATAACTTGAAGTTTTGGTTATGGAAGGTTGTACTAGATTAGTAGATGTTCATCCATCAATCAGAGTACTTAAGAGGCTTATATGAATCTAAGAGAATGAAATCTCTTGAAACATTAATTCTTTCGGGTTGCCCAAATCTTGCAAGGTTTTCCAAAGATTGATGGGAAAATGGAATGTTTAGAAATTTATACCCTTTAGAAATTTACAAACTTATTTCAATTCCATCCATTGTAGACCCTTTATTATCTATAATTACAGTAATTTCAGCAAGAACAATTGGTAAAAAAAGATTAGAAGAAGATTTATAATGATCAACGTGAAGAAACATATGTCTCGGAGGATAAACCATGCATGCAGAACATTTTGTCCCTTATCAATACTTACGTAATCCGGTGTAATTATATTTTGTTCCTCTCGAACCTCCCGTTGAACGTGTGCTTATACAAATTAAATACCACCACTCAACATGTCACTTAGCGCTCATATCACTTAGTACTGCCTTTGGTTAAAGTAACCCTCAACAGTCTAGAGGTAACCCGTATTCTTGGACATTCTCTTCTCTGACCAAAATTTCCAAATAGACCCGAATGGCATCACCTTTTTCTGTGATGGATCGCAAATACAATAATTAGTAAATAATCTTTAAGGAAATATTTAAAGAAGGAATTTCATGACAATGGAAGTTTTACCTAATCCTTGAAAAGGTTTAGGACATATAAAGTTGTGTTCCTAAAACGTGAACATAATTGAAAACATAACAATGATAAAAGAATTTAGATCCAACTCAATTGTATTTAAAAGTAAAAGCAAATATCATGATGAGTTATTTACTTATTGGATTATAAATAAATTTTTCTGCTGAATCATCCGCCAACAACGTATTTTCTTCGTTATAATCCTTGTAGATCTTTAAAATATACGTTATCGGATTCTGGATTTTTTTGCAGTTCTTCTAGTCCTGAATAATTGAAATTAACTCCTTCAAATATCAGAAAATTCTATAGATGCTTGAAACAAAACCAAACAGATAAAAAATATACACCCCACTGCATAATAATATAAAAGTTACTCAAACGAAGAAAAATTGTGCCTTCCTATCCTTCTCGAGTTGATTAAGTGCCCGATCGATGTTAAACCTGCATTGTTCTTAAAGTTTATTTGTAAATATCCTTTAAAGTGAAATATCCTTAAAAGATCAGTTCATTAAATGGATTATGGGAAGTGTCAGAGGGCCACATTATCCAGTAAGGACAAATGGTAGTAGATTTGCCCCCCTGGACACCAGAACAACCAAAAAACATGGAAACCGTAAAGGAAAATGATCGCTATAAGTCTAATTACACACATTACCTTCTCTTTGATGACCAAATAGCAACCACATAGTTATCCAAACAAAAGTTAATAAACTCGGAAGCAGCAGGTCTCATTATAACATCTGCAAATACAAACAAGAATAGATAAAACTAATGTCGAAACCATTTTTTTTTTTTTAAAACGGAGTTGACTTGATTTTGAAAATGAAAATAAATATGGGAGTCGCCACCAATCCTTTTTGATGAGGTGTGATCGGGTCACCTTGTAAAAGTGGTTGTTTTTAATAAATGATTTGATTTATTTAAACAACGATTTGGTCCGCGAAATTTAGAAAATCGAGTTCGGGAGTCGGTTACGTACGAGGAAGGATTAGCACCCTCGTAATTCCCAAAAATTGGTACCTAGTTGATTAATTAGTGTCTTAGTGTCGAAATTTTGAAAACTTGAAAGACTTTAAAATACTATCCCTCTTTTTGTAAAAAAGGAAACACTCGAATGTTACAGACCTTCTCATCTCGAAGTAATAAAATGTCACGTCCAGTAAGTTAGGACACGACATCTTGAATCTTTGAGGATGAGTCTGCCTTTTATTTAAAATTCATGTATTTTAACTTTTTAAAAGGATATTCGATTATTTAGAGTAAACAAGAAAAATCGAAACCCAGTAAACTAGGGTATGATCTTTCGAACTTCCAAATACTTAATATTGCCTTTATTTTCAAAAAAAAAAATCTTATCCCGAGGTAACGAGATGTCATACCCGGTAAGTTAGGGCACAACACCTTGAATCTCAAAGAGTAAGCATTTTATTCAAAACTCGTATTGCGATTTTAAAAGAATATTCCGTTATTTAGGTTAAATGAGAAAAATCGAAACCCAATAAGTTAGGGCACGATTTTCTTGAATTTCTAAATACGGAACATTACCTTTATAAAAGAATCAATTTTAGGTCGGGTAAAGGTTAATATAACATAAGTTGAGATAATAAAGAATGCATAAACAAATTTAAATTTCGATATTGACAGGCATAATAGAATAAATATAGACGCGAATGTGAATGATGATAATAAGAGCAAAAATAAAATAAAATAAAATAAATGAAGAAAATGAATAAGTTAAAAAAAGAAAATAATAAATAAGTTAAAAAATATTTGAAATTAAAAAAGAACTAGTAGTAAATAAATAAAGATTATATAAAAGTATTAAAAAATGATAGTAATAGTAATGATAATAATAATATGAAAAATATAATAATAGTAATAATACAATAGTAATAATGATAATAAAAAATAGTAATAATAGTAATAATATTATAATAATATTAATAATAGATAATAATAATAATAATAAGGAATAATAATAATAGTAATAATAAAAAACAATAATAATAATTAATTAATTAATTTTAATCATAAAATAGTAAAAATAACTAAAAAAGGGATAAATTGAACATAAAACGAAAGTTCAGGGCAAATCTAAAAATAAATAAAAGAGAAAAGGACCGATTTGAACGCGCGAATAATAAGGAGGGACTAAAGGAGAAAATATCCCCGCCCTCCTAAACGCAACGTTTTACGTGGGACCAAAATGAAATCAAAACAAAATTTCGAGGCAAAGTTAGAGATATTGAAAGATTTAATTGCAATGTTGTAAAAAGGCAGAAGGGCTGGAACCGCAAATATCCCATTAAATAAAAACGCGCGAATCCTCCCCTTGGAGCAGTTCAGATCGGGTCGGCCTCTCCAAAACGATGTCGTTTTGGCATCTGGGGAGGCCAACCAAAGCGGCGTCGTTTTGGTCTTTTATAAAGGCCTAAAATTTTTAAAAAAAATCATTTTCACCTAAGTTTAAAAAAAAAAAACAGAAGAGGCTTCTCTCTTCTCTATGGGTTAGCCCAGATTCTGGCCAAAAAGTCAACTGGCCTCTGCCGTAGCCCCGCCGTCAGTTCGCTTCCGCAGGCTCCAAAAAAGTATTTTTTTATTTTTTTATATTTCTTTAATGTATTTTACTATATATGTGTGTAATCGGTAAAAGAAAATAAAGGAGTAAATAGGTTCGAAAAAGATAAAAATAAAAATAAAAACGAAAATAGATAACCTTTTATTCAAAACCTTTGAACTCTGTTTTGGTGTTTCTTATTGCGAACAAGTGTTTATGTTGGTGTTTAAAATCGAGTGCTTTTGTATTTATCAAAATTGTCGAATGTTACAATGGATTTCGGCTTGGCTTATTATAGCCATTTTACATGCTTTTATTTATGATTTACTGTCTTTTCTTTATTTAGTCTGCAGGTGCAAGTGGAAGGCGGTGGTGACGCGACAGTGGCGGTGACCGACTGGCATGGGGCAATGAAACAGAGGGTAGAGGTGCCAGCAGCTGATTTAGGGTTTTATTTTTTTTTTTGTTTTTTTTATTTGGACTGTTAGGGTTAGTTTGAGCTTGGGTTAAGTCATGTGGGTTGTTGTTTTGGGCTTTAGATTTAGGTATTTGGGCTGCTTTGGGTTTAATGGGATGTTCAGGAACACTGCCAAGATCAACTTCAGCTCGTCAGTTTTTGTTCATGTCCTTGTAAAGCAAACAAAAAAGTAGTATCAAATGGGTTGCTTGAAAATCAAATAAAGCATTAAAATTTCACATTACCTTTTTTTCTGTCTTGACTTGTGCCCCAACCTTTGTCAATTCATTTTTTTTTTCTGGATTTCTTCTCCACCATCCTTTTCTTCTTCTTCATTTATTCCATGTTTATGTTTCTTATTCCCTTAAGTACGTCTGCTATATACCCGCTCATATGGGTTGAGTTTTTTAATTGAGTTAATCTAAAAAAGAATCGATTTAAACCATGATAAATCGATTCAAACAATAAACAATCAATTTAAAAGAGAATTCGTTGAGGGGTTTGAAGCCACAAAAGACAAAAGAAAGAAAAGAAACTGAAGAACAAAAAGGATTGATCGAAATATTTCAGCTTGCTTTAAGTTTAGAAGTCACGATTTTAGTTTCCGGACCGTTTCTAAATAGGTAATCTCTTGGAAATAAATAAAATGATATAACTTTTGAACTTGAAACAAACTTAAAAAAATAAAATCAATTTTAGTTCTTATGTTAAAAAATTAGCAATTAAACTTTATAAACTAATCTTTTTTAATTAATCATTTTATACGTAGCATGTGTTATGCGTATCTAAGTTCGACTCCACATAATCACAGACGTTGAACAGGCGGTCTGAGGAGAACAGGACATATTTACACCGGTTTACTCAAGTATTGATAAGGGACAAAATGGTGCCAAATGGTCAGCAGTGAAAGCCAAAAACAAATATATTTACACCGAATTACTTAAGTATTGATAAGGGACAATTATTTGAATTTTCTTTTAATTAGATAAAGTAAGGTAAATGAAATAACTTTCTTCTAGCTCACAGATGCTCCTTATAAATCCTGAATATGTTTTGGGATGTTTAGAAATATTGGCATTCAGGATCTTTCTAAATATATTCATGAATTTAAGAGTAATAATAAGGACTAACTATTAAATTAGATCAGATTTTATAACATTAAACACTCGTCTTAAACAAAAATTGATTTCACCACACTACATTCCTCAATATTAGCTCTAATGAACAAATGAGAGACAGAGATACTGTTCTTACTAACTTTAATGCCATGGATCAAAGAGTTCTCCTCTCTTTGTAGTAGATCGATATCACAAGACAACACATTGTGGCCTATGGGACAAAATGAAAATATAGGGAGACAAATAGATTTCCTTGTCTTAATCCTCTTCTCTGCATGATCAACTCTAACAGACCTTCATTTACTCGAATTTGGAAACTAATTTTTGTAATCCACCGTTAAATCATGGAAAAGTATTTTTCAAGAATAGTATCTTTTTATCCCTTATCAAATATTTAATTTTACAATATCATGTCTATAATGAACATTTTATCTTTTTAAAACGCACATTTTAACAATAACAGTAAATATTATCAAAATTTTGAAGAACAATTTTTAAAAGCACATTTTTCCACCACAATATCTAAATTATTATTATTTTTTTTTAAACTAATCTAACTCACCAATACTCCTATCCAATGGTTGGCTAATGGCATGTCCTGTTGAGCTTTGGACAAGATACTTTGTAATTTAGTTTGTAAGTTGACTTGAATTTTTATTTATTAATTAAAAATATTTTAATTTTTTTTCTAAAAATATAAATATATTTTTTTTCATTTTAAAATTAAATTAATAAATTAATAAAATTTTAAAAGTCGGAAATGAATCAAAACATTAGCTACTATCGCTTTGCTTCTCCTAATTCAATTACTTTATATATTAAGTAGTATAATGTATATATATTATAGATATATTAATTAACTAATCTTTGAAATATTTAATCTTATGATTTTTTTTGGTGAATTATAAGAAGAGGGCGAAGCTCTAAATAGCAACACGGCGATGTACTCCCTAACCATCAAGCCAACACACGAGATTTCTAATCTTATAATTTAAAGCAACCACATCTACTACATGCAGCATTTATTACCACTTTGACTTCTTTTTTTTTTTTAAGCTGATAACATATTCATTCATTACTCTATGGAATTTTTAAATCGTTATTGATTTTTTTACCACTTGACTAAACTTTTCAAAAATATTTTTTAAAAAAAATTTTAAAAACAATGTTAAACTAGCCCGAAATCCAATTCTAACAAGGTAAACCCTCTTGTTTATTTTTCCGTTTTTATAAAATCTAAAAACCTCTCTTTTTCTTTATATATATATATATATATATATATATATATATATATGTATGTATATTTGTGATTCTTGTTTACAATAACTTCAATGTGCACTTTGGAATGCTATGTTCTCCTGTTTCGGTTTGCTAATGATTTTTGTTATAGATGAATAATGCTTGGATGAGGGGTAGTGATTTGGAACAAATATGCTGTTGGTGGGAAATGATTCAATCTTTTAAATTTCTGTTATTGTTATCGAAATGTTATCTGTGTTTTTTTGAGTTGTCAAAGCACAGCGTTTTGTTTTAGTTAAATGGTGTGCAGAGAGGTCTTAAACACACTATTTTAGCCCAAGTCTTTTATTTGAAACGATGTGTATTGATGGAGGCAGTTTTGGCAGCTACCAATATGCTATTTGGTCAGTTATCTTCCCTATTTTAGCACCAATTAGGCTAAGGGGGAATGGCTATGCAAATACAGTCATAATTTTTCTCATTTTCTTCATCTCCTTCTTTATGTGAATTTTTCTCTAGATTTTCGTTTTTTAATAAAGGTATCAGAGCCTCGTGATCTTCATGGCCAGCGAGAATGTGACCACGTGCTTACAAAAGAACATTAGCCAACTGCAGTAGGAGTTTTCTCAGCTGGATAACAAACTTGATGCTCGATTTAAGCAGATGTAGACACTGGCGAAGTTAGAAAATTTTTTTGGGGGGCCGAAATTAAATTGTATATTTTTAAGATAGTAAAAATACAATTTCATCATTTTAATAATATATATCCTTATATTTTTTTAAAGGGTTAAATTAAATTTTTATCATTTTGGGGGGCCAAAATACAAATTTATCATTACTAAATTAAAATTTTATAAATTATAAATGGTCTAAATTAAAAAGTTACCATTTTAAGGGGGGCTGGGTGACCATGGATGAGAAGTAGTGATTATAAGTATCCTTTGTAATGAAGAGAAAGAGATCATCTCCAAGCAAATATCAATGAGCAAATCTTTATTAATTTCGATAATTTAAATTTTATTATTTTTAAAATTTTATGGAGAAAATATATTATCATATAAGTAATTTCATGTCAGTTTATTATTTTTATGATACTTGAAAAATAATATTATTTTAATAAATAAATTTTACAATTATTGCATTAATTAAAATTAAAATTTTGAAATTTAAAAATTATAAGGACTAAATTTGATATCATTATTGTGGCCCATTTGTTGCTGTAGGACTAGACAGAAGCTCACTAACTTGGTTCATGTGCACCTAGACTGAAGTAGTCTTAGGGTCCCTTTGGATGGACGTTTACCTCTAGTGCGGTGCGTTTAGCTTTCTTTTTGTCTCATGCTACAATATTTAATCTCACCGTCATCGATGTTTTTATGCTAACTGCAAGTAAACACGCACTGCCTATCCAAAGAGGCCCTAAGCTGTGTTGCCCATACTTTCTTTATTTCTTTTGAAATACCTTATACTGCATGCTACCAATGTATGGCTTAGTGCTAAAAGTTAATTTCATTTTTAATTTTTTGCCACATGTTAAAATGTGTCACTATACTATTAATTGTCAACGTCACGTTAGTGTATTTTAATGGTGTTAATTTGGTACCTAAAAAAAAATACCAAGTTGGCTTATAATTTTCAAATTCAGGTACCAATTAGGTCCAAAAAAATTTAAGTAACAAATAAATATAAGTTATCAAATTCAAATACCTCTGTATATATTAACCCTTATAAAAATAATTATTCTATTCATCATATATAAATTTATTACTGATAGTAAAGAATATAAGCATTAGTATATATTTCATTCAAAACATATCGATATAAATTTTTTTAGGATTTAAACCTAAGATGCATTATAATCTCTAATGGTTCAACTTTACTATTTAAAGTCTTTTATTTTATTACGTAGTAACAATTATTTAACATACATATCATATTGTTTATTGTACGCAAAAACTGAACATATTCATTGGTATTGCTCCAAATTAGGAAGTCGTGCAACGGGTATACCAACAAGTGATTCCTTTTTCTTCAAAAAAATCCCAAATTTATCTTCTACACTAGGTTTAGTCCCCTCTGACAATCCCCATTCAAAAGAGTGCACCAAAGAGCCCAAGAGCAGTGCCATCATCTTCTCTGCCAGAGAAACCCCAACACACATCCTTCTCCCTGAACCAAATGGAAAAAACCCGAAATTGTTGCCTCGATAGTTAATGTCGGTTTCCAAGAATCTCTCGGGCTGAAACCGAAGAGGATCGTCCCACAACTCAGGGTCCCTTTGAATGACCCATGCATTAATGAAAACCGAGCAACCTTTAGGGACAGTAAATCCACCAATAACAGTGGTCTCACTGGGCACATGAGGAATTAGCAATGGAGCAACCGGGTGAAGACGAAGTGTCTCCTTTATGACAGCATCCAAGTAGACAAGTTGAGGTATATGAGAGTCTTCCAAAGTGTTCTCGTTTCCGATCACCGTATCTAATTCCTTTACGACTTTCGTCATTTTATCTCGATGGCGTAACAGTTCGGTCATTGCCCACTCTACCGTAGTGGGTATTGTATCCGTACCGGCGACCATCAAATCCTACAAGATATAGAGATCAATATTGTAAAATGGAAAATATCAATACTTATGTGGTGGATGTTATTATGTTAAAGTTATTTACCAGAAGCAAAGCTTTCACTTCGTTGATGGATAAAGGGTTTTTATCATCTCCTCGCCAGTGCAGCTCCAACAATTGCTGCATAAAATCCTTGCTAATTTTCTCCTTTTCTTTTCCATCATCTCTAATGTTTCTTCGGTTCTTTATCATTGATTCAAAAATCCCATAAAACCACGACAATTGCTCCTTCGCTTTGGATTGAATTCCTTGTAAATCAAATGGGGCCAGAATCGGGAAAAAATCGGAAACATTCGGTGTTGCAAATGTCATTATAATTTCATCCAATCGTTTCCTAAACTCAATCAAATCTTGCGATGGATCATCACCCCATAGCGTGCTCATCATCACTCGTAGAGCGGTTGCTGATAGTTGTTTATATATGTTAACTGAGGAACCAACTTTTCCGTGAATCTCCTTTACCATTCGTCGAACCTCTCGTTGACGAAGCACGTAGCAAGCATCCAAGCTTTGTTTGCTCATGATTTCGCAAATAACAAGCTTACGCAGCTGGTTGCATCTAGGACCGTTGGGTCTCCATAAGATGTTGAGTCCACCAAATGTGCCGGCCATACCGGCTGCTGGAACGTCACGGTTAGCGAAGATGGCATCCTGAACTTTGAGGACCTCGTTGGCAAGTGAAGGCGAGTTTATGACTATTGTCAACACGCTCCCCATTCGAAGTTTGAAGATGGGACCATAGATCCGAGACAGGTCTGAAAAGTAACGGTGCAGTTCGGGTTTAATGAAGGGAAGGTTTCCTATTATAGGCAAGCCTGAAGGACCAGGTGGTAGAGGTGGGTTTATTTTGGTGAATTTCATACCCCACCGCCACCATGCACAGCAGAGAATTGCTAGTACCCCCGCCATAAGAGGAGCAAATTCAGGGGCATGGCAGCCCCATGACCAGCCTTCGCAAGCAAGAACTGCGTGCTTGTTGTATAAGTTGGTCATATTTGTTTTCAATGATCGAATGCAGAAGAAATGGTGTTATATATAGAGAGCAACTGAATGTATGGCTAGGAATGAAGTATACATTTTAACTTGACATTTTTTAATTTCTAACCTCATACCAAATCCCATTGGTCTGAATTTTATAATTTCTAAATTCATATAGTAAAACTATTTGATATATTAGGAAAAATTAAACATTGAGTATAGTTATTTTATTTAATAATAGTAACTCTCTTTTTTTTTTGAAAATTTGTTTATTTTATAATTTTAATCAGATTTTATTATTAAAAAAATGTCAAAAATATTTTATATTTATTAAAGTAGGCCAATTTTTAGAATAATTAGAGGAATAGGCGGATTTAAGGAGGTAAAAGCGTTTTCAAGTGAAATGGAGAAAATCACTTTAAACTAGAAAGGAACTCCCTTATACACCAAATGGAAAAAAAAATTTTATTGGATTAGAGAATCATAATCAAGAATAAAAAGAACCAATAGATGAAGGGGTCTAGTATCATATGCACAAAAACAAGAAAATTTGAAATCAGTTCTCTCAAACCAATAAAAGATGAAAAAGATTGTAATAAATTAGACAAAAAAAAAAAAAAGAGGCGAAGAAAAAGCAGTACAAGAGCAACATGGAAGTAGAGCTTGATTTCTTCCTTAAAAAGGTATTTGTATTTTCAATTGAGCTTGTTTATGTTAATATTTTTTTGTTAATAATTATTTATTCGTAACAATAATTAGTATTTTAAAAATTTTGATGTTATTTTTATTTTTCAATGAGTGTTCATAAAATTAAATATATTTTAAAAAATAAACAAGCAATTGACAAGAACAAATTTACATCACTAAATAAGAGCACAGCAAGAAAATTTTTTAAGAGACTAAAATTAAATTATAATTTTCACGATAATAAAAATATAATTTTATCATTTTAATAGTTTATATCTTTATAATTTTTAAAGAATTAAATTATTTTTTATTATTTTTAAAAAATAAAATATAAATTTATTTTTATTAATTTAAAATTTTAAAATGCGTAAATAAAAAAAATTTATTTTTTATAGTCAAGGGTCTACAGCTACCTAAATACACGCCCCTCGCCAGCCACTACACATTAGAAACACAGTCATCATCCTAGTCAATTTAATTTAATGCATTCACATTCACAAAGTAACTCTATGTCCATTTGTCAACACTTCTTTAATAATTTCGATAATTTCAATTTCTATTAATTTTATGGTCTTATATTTCTAAAATTTAAAATTTTACTGAATAATTATTAAATTTATCAAGTTTTGATATTTCTAACATATGATACGGTAAACGTGTTATTTTATACGTAATATTATGTCAGCTTATTGTTTCCATATATTACTCACTTAAAATTCTGATAATAGATTAATTCATTTGCGTCAATACTTAAATTTTAAAATTTGAAAAATATAAAGACATAAAATGATCCAATTGAAAAATATTGATTAAATTTACAATTATGTACATAGTATAGTACTTGTAATTGAATTTAACCAAAACTTATAATTAATTATTTTTTAATTATGTTAAATAAAATTAATAGTATTTACTAATAAATCATTCATGATTTTTTAATTTTATCTTAATTATAAGATGTTATGCAATTATTTATTGATGAGGAATAAAATTCATGTACCAATAACACATCAAAATATTATTTTATAAATTATTAATACAAATTAAATTGAATAATTAAATCAATTCAATCTAAACAAATATAAAAGAAAAGTCATATAAATTAATACATGGGACAAAATGTCAAAATTTCAATGGTTGAACCAAATCCTCGAAGTATTCAGATATTTTAACCTAATTTGGTACTATCAAAATGAAATTTCATTGATGAAAAATTACAAGTCATTGCCACCACAACTTTCAAGGGCCAATTTTTCTTTTTGGTTACCTACATGATTGGGTACGTATAAAAGACAAAATTTTTGGCATGAATAACATTATAAAAGTCTAATGTTGTTATCTCCAAGATTCTAACCCATAGAGAGGAGGATAATATGCTTCAACATACTCGAGCTCACGTCTTCCTGCATTGACAACAATGCCCATACTAATCGAGTTAAGACTCAACTGATATGATAAGCTTTTAGTTATATTTGGTATTTTAACAAAAAGAGAAAAAATGATTGAACTCAAAATATATAAATATCAAGGTATTAGTTTTGTGAGAAATTTCCTCAAATTCCAAAACATTTAATTAAGACTATTGAAGTGGCACATATTTGTATATTGACCCTTATATGTAACTTCGTTAACTCGACCTAGATGTTTAGCCTGAATTTGAAATATTACATTGGCCATTGAAATGGCCTAGCAAAACTACGGAGTTTAAAAACAATTGTTTAAAGCATTTACTTTAATTTAAGGGTATGTTTTAATAAAAATGATATCTAATCATAGTTTTAATAAAAATCATATTTTAATATCTTCTAATTAAATTAAATGTCATGCATGCTGTATAAATCCCAAAACTTAAGTCTCATGCCACAGTTCAAAAATAAAACAATACAGTATTTGAATAACGGAAATTTTAGACAATAAATCTAAAATACTCTCACAAAAAAAAAATCAACCCGAGTCAAGACCTTCCAGATGTCGTGTCCACATTCTAACCTAGTGGGTTATCTATAAAGATAAAGACTAAAGAGGGGGTAAACTTATGAAGCTCAGTGTGAGTCCTATCACAAGTAAATCAGTGCAAACAGTAGATGACTCATACAACATAGCAACTCTTTGAACAATCACATTCAGATAGTGATTCAAAGCATCAATTCTTTAGATCAACACATCAATATCATAATATTTCACAATTCACAGTTTATGAATGCTCATGCTCATAAATGGCGATGCAGTTTCAATTTATTAGAATAGATCCTGTCCAACTCCGCTACACACCACAAATAAGAGTTCCCCAGAACTCCTTTACCTTTACACCATGTTGTGGATAAACCACTGACCGTTACAGATGAACTGCTAACAATAAAAATATTGGTGGATGAATCATCCATCGATACAGATGAAAGTTACTAGTATATTGTGGATGAACCATTAAAATACGTTATGGACGAACCACTAGTCGTTGCAAATAAACTGTCAATTGAAATACGTTGTGGATGAACCACTAGTTATTGCAGATGAACTGCTGACTAAAATACGTTGTGGATGAACCACTGGTCATCCCAGATAAACTGCTGACTCTCCTTCTGATCATATCGTTCCACCCCATGCAATGCAACATGACATGTTTATAACAGATCAATACGGTAAAAATAACATACTTATAATTAACCAAAACTTATAATTATTTAATATTTAATCATGTTAAATAAAATTATTAATATTTATTTATAAATCATTCACTGATTTTTTAATTTTATTTTAATAATGCAATGATGAATTCAAATTAAAAAGTCCAAATGTCGGCATGAATAACACTACATCAATCTACTTTCAGGGAAAACATGTTACAAAAGCATACTTTTATATTACAAAAGCATACTTTTCTATGTCCAAAATTCTGATCAGCTTAATGCATAGTAGTCAATTATTTTATTCAAAATATCTATATCAAAAAATTAAGGCATGTCTATTTTCACCCTAGATTATTAATTAATAATTCTTTATTAATTTAGACACTATTAAAAAATGAGGCTTATAGTTATATTTGGTATTTTAACAAAAAGAGAAATGATTGAACCCAAAATATATAGATTTTTCTAAAAATAATTTAAAATATAAAAAATCCAAATTTCAATATTATTTAAATTAAATTGAATCGATTGGATTAAGAATCTTTTGAGGTATCGATTCAATGAAAGGTAAAAACACTGGTTAACTTGTAAACCGGTATAGACTGATTGAACCTAGCTAGTTGAATTGCCAATTGAATCGATATTATAATAATATAATATTTTTTATCTTTAATTTTTTTAATAATTTATTTGCTTTGAATCTATCGAATTGAGAACTAATTGGTCAGATCAATTCAAAATCGATTCAACTGTCCGTTTAACATTTTTTTAACTAGAATCACCCAGTCCATTTTAATTCACAAATTAATTAATTTTTAAATAATTTTTATATTATTTTTATTTTTCACCCAAGTAATGAGTGTACATAAACTAAATATTTAAAGATTACCAACTAATAACATTAGAAACACAGTAGTAACCGTACAGCTTTAATATATATATATATAAACATGGAATGGCTTTATAAAAAATATTAATTTAATGCATTCCAGTCAATTATTTTATTCAAAATATCCAGATTCATAAAGCAATTGCATGTCCATTTGCTCCCTAAACCATTCAACACTTCTTTATTAATTTCAATAATTTAAATTCTATTATTTTTTAAGATATTATATAGCAAACATATTATCAGATATATACGGTTAATTTTTCTATTAATTTTTTATGCTTTTAAAATTTTAAATTTTAATCCTTACTAAAGAATAACTATTAAATTTATTAAATTTCGATATTTCCAACATATGACACGATAAACGTGTTATTTTATGTGTAATATTATCTTAGTTTGTTTTTCTCACATATAACTCACTTAAAATCTTGATAATGGATTAACTCACTTGTATTACGACTAAATTTTTAAAATTTGAAAAGTATAAGGACATAAAATGATTTAATTGGAGAATACTGATTAAATCTACAATTATACACATAGTATAGTACTAGTAACTGAATTTAACCTAAACTTATAATTAATTAATATTAAATCATGTTAAATAACTTTTTTTTTGGTAGAAAGGATCAACACAAAGCGATTACAATCTTAAAAGTACTATTAGCTTAGAGAAAAAGTACTACGCTCAGCTATCAATATATTCCTTACTGAATTTGGAGGCTCCCAAAACAATTATACGTTACCCAATCCACTTGAAGCTGTTTTGGCCATATGACCAGCAACCTTATTTTGAGATCTCGGAACGTGACGAAATCTTACTTTCCAGTTCCGCTTGAGCAAATAATGTATTAAGCGTAACTCCCCCAATTTGCTATTGGCTATTCCACCAGCTAAAATTAATTGTACCAGAAGCGCATTGTTGCATTCCAGCTCATGCTTTATGTATCTGTTCTCCCATGCTATTTGAAGGCCTTGTAGCAGAATTCTTGCTTCAACCTTAAAAATGGTGTCCTTGCCTATCCATAATGAAAAGTCACACAGCCAATTTGCATCAACATCTCTAAACACATCCCCAATAGAAGCTCTTGATCTATATGAAGGCAATGCTCCATCCATGTTTAGTTTAATCCATCCCCTCTCCAGTAGCGACCAATACATTGTAGTGACTGTTGGATTAGCATGTATCAGACTGGAAAACATTAGATCATAGCTCCTTGCCTAAAGAAATCTTGTATCAACTATATTCTGTACATAGTTATGGCCATTAGAAAAAAAACATAACAAATACGACTTTTTCATAACAACAAAAATTAGAAAAAAGAATATGCCAATCAATATTCCCAACATCACAGTGACCTGCATTCTGCATATCTCACAACAACCAATCCTTAAGATTCATTGAAAAGAAAGCCATTTGAGCATGTTATACTATTATTAGTATAACTTTATAGATCATTTATGATTTTTTTTTAATTTATCTTAATGATGAGATGTTATATTATTATTTATTGATGATGAATAAGATTCATATATCAACAACACATCAAATTTTGTTTTATAAATTATTAATATAAATTAAATACTAAATTGAATAATTGAATCAACTCAATCTAAACAAATATGAAAGAAAACTCATATATTAATACATGGCGGGACGAATCTCAAAATTCCAAGGGTTGAACCAAAACCTCGTATCAGTCAAATACTTTGAGCTAATTTGTTACGATATCAAAATGAAATTTCATTGATGAAAAATAATAAGTCATTGTCACCAAAACTTTCAAGGGCTAATTTTTCTTTTTGGTACTCATATAATTGGGTGTGCATAGACTATTCAACTTAAAAAGACAAAATGTTGGCATGAATAACATTACTAAAGTCTACTTTAAAGAAAAAATACATTAAAAAAGTCTACTTTAAAGAAAAAATACATTAAAAAAGTCTAATATTCTTATCTTCAAGATTCTGATCAACTTAATGCATACTAGGTAATTATTTTATTCAAAATATCTATATCCAAAAAGTGATAGTATGTCTATTTGCACCATTAATTATTAATTAACAATTTTTTATTGATTTCAACACAAGTTTAATGTATTAAAAATATACACTTTTAACTTTTTCTTTTTTTAATAATCTTATTATAGGTTCTGATTATATATATTCTTTTTGGCACAGTACCAAGAACTATCCATAGCTCTTCTTCAACCCATAAATAGGAGTATAATGTACTTCAGTGCACTCGAACCCACGTCCTCCTCTATTGGCAACAATACCCATGCCAATCAAATTAAGACTCAACCGACATGATAGGCTTTTAGTTATATTTGGAATTATAACAAAAAGAGAAAAATGATTTAACTCAAAATATAAAAATGTCAAGGTATTAGTTTTGTAAGAAATTTCTTGACAATCTAAAACGTTTAATTAAGATTGTTGAAGTGGCACATATTTATATCTTGACAATCATATGTAACCAACTAAACTCGGGATAGACGTTAAGCCCAAATTCAGAAGATTACATTAGACACCGAAATGGCCTAGTAGAACTATCGGAGTTTAAAATAGTTGTTTAAATCATTTGCTTTTATTTCTGAATAAAACTTAGCATGTTTCAAAAAGATTACGATTTAGTTTTAAAAACTGGTTGATCTTAATGATTGTTTTTCGTACGTTGAATTCTAGTTTTATATATAAATATATTCTTCAAACCTCATTTACTTAGTCATGTAGCGAAAATATGATATCTAATCATAGTTTCAATAAAAACCATATTTCAACGTCTTCTAATTAAAATAAATGTCATGCATGCTTTATAAATCCCAAAACTTAAGTCTCTTTCCGCATTTCAAAAATAAAACAATACAGTCTTTAAATAAAGAAAATTTTAGATAATAAATAAAAAATAATCTCATAAAAAAAATCAACCTGAGTTGAGACCTTCCAAATATCGTGTCCGCTTCTTAACCTGGTCAGTTATCTATAAAGATGAAAACTAAAAAGAAGGTGAGCTTATGAAACTCAATGTGAGTCGTATCACAAGTAAATCAATGCAAACAGTAGATAACTCATACAACATAACAATTCTTAGAACAACCACACTCATATAGCAATTTAGAGTATCAATTCTTTAGATTAACACGTCAGTATCATAATATTTTAGAATTCACAATTTATGAATGCACATGCTCATGAACGGCGGTGCAATTATAATTTATTAGAACAGATCCTACCCAACTCTACTACACACCACAATAGGAGTGTAATACCCTGAAAATATTTACAGTAAGATATTATCCTTGATATAGTAAAATAAGGAAATAAAGTGAAAAAAAAAAAGAGAAAAAAAAAGAAAAAAAAAGGAAATTTTGAGATATGTCAATATTGAGAAGTATATTATGATATATTAATTCAAGAAAGGACTAAATTGTAAAAGTGATAAAAGTTTTGTTGCACAAGAGTAAATACTCAAAATTTGAGGGGTTAAAGTGTAAATATGAAAAATTTGAAGGACCAATAGTGTAAATATTTTAAGAGTGGAATAATCTAGAAACTAAGAAAAATGGATGAATTAGGACCAAATTGAATAGATGAAGAAATTATGAGGGACTAAATTGCAATTTTACCAAATTAAATGATGACTTAAGGATGGAATTTTAAAAGATAATGAAGGGCAAAATGGTCAATTGGAAGAGAGAGAAATCTAGAAAGTAATAATGATGCTAGAGATATTTTGATATTTTATAATTATTTAATTAGATAAATATTATTTTATTAATATTTTAATAAGATATTTTATTATTATTTTATTATTATTTTATTAGTATATAAAGAAAGAAAGATGAGAAATTCTCATCCATATTTCCCATGCACTAACGTGTGAGAGAAAGAGAGGAAGAAAGAAAGTTTTGCTTTCTTTACAATTTGGTCCTTTTACCAAAAATTCATCATTTTCTCCAAAAATCAAATGAATTTCCATAGCTACCAAGAGAGAAAAATGTTAAGGAGACCATGGGGAGTTAGAATATCAAGTTGGATTCAAGAAATAGAAGCTGGAGGAGAGAGAAAATCAAGTTAAAGATTAGTATCAATAGAACAAGGTAAGTATATCAAGATTTCAATATATTTTTAAGTTTGTTATTATTGACAAAGCATGGAAATAATGTTATAGTAGAGTTTTCTTACATAAGGTCCTATGTTCATGATATGTTAGTGAAGAGAAAATAAGAGAAAGTGATGAGAAATGGTGTAGAAAAAGAAAATAAGGGTGTTATAACATGGTAATTAATATTTTGTACTAAAACAGTTTTGGACAGCAGCAGTAGTCTAACTTTGAAAAATCATCAAAAATTGTAGAAATCTAATTATAGGATGAATAAAATATGAAATTAAAGCTTATTAAGTCTAGTTTCTTATAGAAGAAATTATGTAAGCAATGGAATTGTAAATCATGAGATATGATAAATTTTGTGAGACAAGGTCAGAATGATGGGTTCCCCTGTTCTGACTTTGTAAAATCATAAAAATTTGGATAAAAATAATTATGGGTTTAAATTTATATTTTTAGAATCCTGAATGAGTCTATTTTCAATATAAACAAACGGGAACATCATTTGAATTCTGTACAAGGAGATAATTAATTTTTAGTGAAGAAGGGTCAGAACTGTTAGACAGCAGAACAGGGGTAATTTTAAAGAATAAACTGTACTTATTGGATAAACTAAAAATTCTTAAAATTTTATGGTAAGAAGATATATGAGTCTAGTTTCAGGGAAAATTTTCGGATCTTAATTTTGAGTTCTATAGCTCCAGATATAAATAATTTAGTGACCATGATGCAGATAGACAGCTTGAATATTCATAAAAGTAAATAATAAAAATTATGGATAATGTTACTTACAAGTGTATTATCTACATTAAGGATGTGGAATGGAGAGGAGGAGGAGGAAAAATATGTATGAATATTCATCTAGCATGGCTAATTTGCATATTCTAGGCTCAAGGACTAAATTGAATAAAAGAAAAATTTTATGGGCAATTTTGTAAAAATGTAAAAAAATGATCAAATTGCATGAAATGGATTATTTTATTATTTAAATTACAAAATTTAATGAAATTATTAATTTAGTTCAAGATCGGGGGAAAACATGTTTTAGGGATTAAATTGAAAAGTGTTGAAAGAATAAATTGAAAAGTGTTGAAATTATAGAAAATTCTGATATTTTATATAATTCATGGACTGTTATCAATATATATAAGAATAATAGCTGGAAATAAGGATTAAATTGCAAGAATTTTATTTTCCTGACCCTAAGGATGAAATCGTCATTAATTAAGAGTTCAGGGGCAAAATGGTAAATTTTGCCTAAAGCATTAATTAAATGCATTAGTATATGAAATGAATGAAAATGATGATCAAATTTATTTATAAAGATCCGAACGACTCAAATATGAGACTCAATCGTGAAAAAGAAAAGATATCGGATTAATGAAATTATAAACACAAACAAGCAATGAGGTAAGTTTGTGTAACTTGAATTGTATTTTAAATACTTGAAATATGTGGTTATGTGATGAAAATATGATTTGAATATTCAATTCATGATATTTGATGAAATATTGATAATACTCGAAATAAATTGAAAATAAATCTCGGTTGAATGAAAAGGAAAAATTCGATGGATCTACGAAAAGGAATTGACGGTAAAAAGGATCTAGCCCGGACGGGTGATCCTATCTCGATATAGCCCTCCCGAAGAATATGTGTAAAATGGATTTAGCCGGACGGGTAATCCGAATCGTGGTCCGAATTTAGCTGGACTGGTAATTCAGATCCAAGCTCATTAGAGTAATTGTCGTTGTTGGGGATTTAGCTCGGGTGGTAATCCCGACAATACTCTATGAGTTTATATTCTGAGGATTTAGCCTGGGTGGTAATCCCCTTTGTAAGGATGAGGTTCGCGGGAGTGTGCTCTCGATATGAAACGTGTAAGACCATGGTTGAAAGATACCATGGCAACCTGATATGAAACGTGAAAGACCATGGTTGAAAGATACCATGGCAACCTGATATGAAATGTGTAAGACCATGGTTGAAAGATACCATGGCAACCTGATATGAAATGAACAAGACCATGGTTGAAAGATATCATGGCAACATGACAGAAAATGAGTAAGACCATAGTTGAAAGATACTATGGCATCATGTCAAAGATGAATAAGACCGTGGATGGGAGATGCTATGACATCTGTTGAACAATTGATATCCAGGTAATATGTATCAGATGACGAATGGTTATATGAAATGGTTGTGTGTAATGTTTACAAGAATTGGTCATATGGAAATATATATGTACAAAATAGTTGTATGAAATAATTATGAAGATAGATAAACGAAATAAGTATGAGTACGTGGAATATAAATTATGTTAGGTTTGATATAAGCTATTATCGGAATAAATATACATAAAATATATGGAAATGATGGAGTATGAAATATTAATATAATGAAATGAATCATATATGCTTATGAAGAAACGGTAAGAGCATGATATGTTTCATGACATGTACATATATGATTATCTTTGATATGTTGATACAAGAAAATTATGTAAGTTGAGACTATTATTGAACTCAAGTACGATATGTCGAGAAAATAGTTATATCAATGTTGAATTTATATGAGATATGTGCAAGTACACTAACAATATTACTTGTTTGATGCTTATACAAGTACTAATCTGTTGATTGAATGGTAATATATTTATTTACATGATGCATTGAATCGGTAAGCATTTAATTTTTTTAAGTAATCTGCAAATGGTAGTAATGCTTCGAAAACCTGTTCTGGCAACGGATACGGGTTAGGGGTGTTACATTTAGTGGTATCAGAGCTACGGTTTAGTCGGTTCTCGGACCAAACGTAGTATATGTGAAGTCTAAAAACACATGTCATTATAATATGTGATAGTATGATATCTCCGACTACGATGAGATTTGTTTTACTATTAAAATGAGATGCTTTTCGACCCAAGATAATTCTTATAATGCTAAAAGCGATACTCAGGTATATGAGTAAAAAGTTGATTAGAATCAATCAGAATTCATAAAGGTATGAATAAATACATGTCGATGATGAATGTTATGTGTATTAATAAAAGTAAATTATATTGCTACATGAAATATTGTGCTGATGACTAAATTACAAAATATATAAAATTGGTATATGAAGTACATGATAAGTATTATTAGTAAATTGTGGATGAATAGTGAATTTTGAAAAATATTACATGTATTAAAGGTAGAGAAGACATAAATAAACGGATTATTGATACAAGGATTAAATTGTAAAGCATGTAAAAGCATTATGCGAAAGGTGTAAAAGTGATATGCGTGCATGAAATAATTTGCCCAAGTAGGCAATATTTGAACTACTAGGATATTAAGGGACCTCAGCATGCTCTCTGATTACTAGCAAGTTAGTGCTCTCTGATTATTAGCACATTCAGCACATTCGTACTCTCAGTATAGCACTTGATTGTTTCTCTGTTTAATAGTGCATAATAATGCACCTCTGTATAAGTCCCGTATATCCAAAGTGTTCTATCTAGTCTCACTGGGCCTCTACTAAGTAAAAAGTAAACAATTTTAGATTCTGAGGAAAATGATTATCTCGAGTAAAAATGTTAGTTATGATAAAGCGAGTAACTCGTAAAAATGCGGATAAATGTTTTATAGTACTTGAGAATGATAAATGTTATATGAGTAAATACATAAAAATTAAATTATGAGGTTTTACGATCTATACCCCTTTACTAATACTGATTATATGCAATCTATACTAGTCAATAGATTGGTGAAAAAAAATTGCAAAAATATTTGAATATAGCCATTATAATTGGATATATTATATTAAATTTTGGGGTTTTATATGGGTATCTTATATATCTTGATATTTTCAGAGGCATATGGGCTGTTCATGTTTGGATACTATAATCAATATATGGAAAGGTTGGATAAATATGCTAATAGACGAGAAATTATCATAAGTCGATTGATTCACAAGTGCTACTACTCTATTTTTCTTTGGTTTTCCAAGCCAATATATGTGATAGAACACTTGATAATAAGATTCATACGATATTATTTTCCATTTCTGTTGGTAGAAGCTCTGAAAGGCAAATGTGAAATAGTGTATTGAAAATAAATTGTGAAATAAAAGGATAGAGAATAGATATAAATGATAAACTGGGTGAATATGTACAAAAAGAAACTATAGAACTATAGAAATAATGAAATTCATGATCAAAAGAAAACAAGGAAATTTCGAGGACGAAATTTATTTTAAGGGGGAGAGAAATGTAATACCCTGAAAATATTTACAGTAAGATATTATCCTTGATATAGTAAAATAAGGAAATAAAGTGAAAAAAAAAAAAAAAAAAAAAAAAAAAAAAAAAAAAAAAAAGAGGAAATTTTGAGATGTCAATATTGAGAAGTATATTATGATATATTAATTCAAGAAAGGATTAAATTGTAAAAGTGATAAAAGTTTTGTTGCACAAGAGTAAATACTCAAAATTTGAGGGGTTAAAGTGTAAATATGAAAAATTTGAAGGACCAATAGTGTAAATATTTTAAGAGTGGAATAATCTAGAAACTAAGAAAAATGGATGAATTAGGACCAAATTGAATAGATGAAGAAATTATGAGGGACTAAATTGCAATTTTACCAAATTAAATGATGACTTAAGGATGGAATTTTAAAAGATAATGAAGGGCAAAATGGTCAATTGGAAGAGAGAGAAATCTAGAAAGTAATAATGATGCTAGAGATATTTTGATATTTTATAATTATTTAATTAGATAAATATTATTTTATTAATATTTTAATAAGATATTTTATTATTATTTTATTATTATTTTATTAGTATATAAAGAAAGAAAGATGAGAAATTCTCATCCATATTTCCCATGCACTAACGTGAGAGAAAGAGAGGAAGAAAGAAAGTTTTGCTTTCTTTACAATTTGGTCCTTTTTACCAAAAATTCATCATTTTCTCCCAAAAATCAAATGAATTTCCATAGCTACCAAGAGAGAAAAATGTTAAGGAGACCATGGGGAGTTAGAATATCAAGTTGGATTCAAGAAATAGAAGCTGGAGGAGAGAGAAAATCAAGTTAAAGATTAGTATCAATAGAACAAGGTAAGTATATCAAGATTTCAATATATTTTTAAGTTTGTTATTATTGACAAAGCATGGAAATAATGTTATAGTAGAGTTTTCTTACATAAGGTCCTATGTTCATGATATGTTAGTGAAGAGAAAATAAGAGAAAGTGATGAGAAATGGTGTAGAAAAAGAAAATAAGGGTGTTATAACATGGTAATTAATATTTTGTACTAAAACAGTTTTGGACAGCAGCAGTAGTCTAACTTTGAAAAATCATCAAAAATTGTAGAAATCTAATTATAGGATGAATAAAATATGAAATTAAAGCTTATTAAGTCTAGTTTCTTATAGAAGAAATTATGTAAGCAATGGAATTGTAAATCATGAGATATGATAAATTTTGTGAGACAAGGTCAGAATGATGGGTTCCCCTGTTCTGACTTTGTAAAATCATAAAAATTTGGATAAAAATAATTAGGGGTTTAAATTTATATTTTTAGAATCCTGAATGAGTCTATTTTCAATATAAACAAACGGGAACATCATTTGAATTCTGTACAAGGAGATAATTAATTTTTAGTGAAGAAGGGTCAGAACTGTTAGACAGCAGAACAGGGGTAATTTTAAAGAATAAACTGTACTTATTGGATAAACTAAAAATTCTTAAAATTTTATGGTAAGAAGATATATGAGTCTAGTTTCAGGAAAATTTTCGGATCTTAATTTTGAGTTCTATAGCTCCAGATATAAATAATTTAGTGACCATGATGCAGATAGACAGCTTGAATATTCATAAAAGTAAATAATAAAAATTATGGATAATGTTACTTACAAGTGTATTATCTACATTAAGGATGTGGAATGGAGAGGAGGAGGAGGAAAAATATGTATGAATATTCATCTAGCATGGCTAATTTGCATATTCTAGGCTCAAGGACTAAATTGAATAAAAGAAAAATTTTATGGGCAATTTTGTAAAAATGTAAAAAAATGATCAAATTGCATGAAATGGATTATTTTATTATTTAAATTACAAAATTTAATGAAATTATTAATTTAGTTCAAGATCGGGGGAAAACATGTTTTAGGGATTAAATTGAAAAGTGTTGAAAGAATAAATTGAAAAGTGTTGAAATTATAGAAAATTCTGATATTTTATATAATTCATGGACTATTATCAATATATATAAGAATAATAGCTGGAAATAAGGATTAAATTGCAAGAATTTTATTTTCCGACCCTAAGGATGAAATCGTCATTAATTAAGAGTTCGGGGGCAAAATGGTAAATTTTGCCTAAAGCATTAATTAAATGCATTAGTATATGAAATGAATGAAAATGATGATCAAATTTATTTATAAAGATCCGAACGACTCAAATATGAGACTCGATCGTGAAAAGAAAAGATATCGGATTAATGAAATTATAAACACAAACAAGCAATGAGGTAAGTTTGTGTAACTTGAATTGTATTTTAAATACTTGAAATATGTGGTTATGTGATGAAAATATGATTTGAATATTCAATTCATGATATTTGATGAAATATTGATAATACTCGAAATAAATTGAAAATAAATCTCGGTTGAATGAAAAGGAAAAATTCGATGGATCTCTGAAAAGGAATTGACGGTAAAAAGGATCTAGCCCGGACGGGTGATCCTATCTCGATATAGCCCTCCCGAAGAATATGTGTAAAATGGATTTAGCCGGACGGGTAATCGAATCGTGGTCTGAATTTAGCCTAGACTGGTAATTCGGATCCAAGCTCATTAGAGTAATTGTCGTTGCGGGGAGATTTAGCTGGTGGTAATCCCGACAATACTCTATGAGTTTATATTACAGGATTTAGCTGGACTGGTAATCCCATTGTAAGGATGAGGTTCGCGAGTGTGCTCTCGATATGAAAGCGTGTAAGACCATGGTTGAAAGATACCATGGCAACCTGATATGAAACGTGAAAGACCATGGTTGAAAGATACCATGGCAACTTTGATATGAAATGTGTAAGACCATGGTTGAAAGATACCATGGCAACCTTGATATGAAATGAACAAGACCATGGTTGAAAGATATCATGGCAACATGACAGAGAAAATGAGTAAGACCATAGTTGAAAGATACTATGGCATCATGTCAAAGATGAATAAAGACCGTGGATGGGGAGATGCTATGACATCTGTTGAACAATTGATATCCGGTAATATGTATCGGATGACGAATGGTTATATGAAATGGTTGTGTGTAATGTTTACAAGAATTGGTCATATGGAAATATATATGTACAAAATAGTTGTATGAAATAATTATGAAGATAGATAAACGAAATAAGTATGAGTACGTGGAATATAAATTATGTTAGGTTTTATATAAGCTATTATCGGAATAAATATACATAAAATATATGGAAATGATGGAGTATGAAATATTAATATAATGAAATGAATCATATATGCTTATGAAGAAACGGTAAGAGCATGATATGTTTCATGACATGTACATATATGATTATCTTTGATATGTTGATACAAGAAAATTATGTAAGTTGAGACTATTATTGAACTCAAGTACGATATGTCGAGAAAATAGTTATATCAATGTTGAATTTATATGAGATATGTGCAAGTACACTAACAATATTACTGTTTGATGCTTATACAAGTACTAATCTGTTGATTGAATGGTAATATATTTATTTACATGATGCATTGAATCGGTAAGCATTTAAATTTTTTTTAAGTAATCTGCAAATGGTAGTAATGCTCCGAAACCCTGTTCTGGCAACGGATACGGGTTAGGGGTGTTACAAGGAGTTCCCCAGAACTCCTCTACCTTTACAACATGTTGTGGATAAACCACTAATTGTTACAGATGAACTACTAACGATAAAAATATTGGTGGATGAACCATCCATCGATGCGTACTATAATACCTCAAACCCGACCTAGATGTTATGGCCAAATCTGGAGATGTAACATAAAACGGCTGAAAATCCAGTTTTTATAAATCTTGGAAAGTGTCGTAAAATTTTATTACTTAAAAAAAAACCCCCAGCTTACCAGCAAACACATCTAACTTTATTATTTAGTTGAAAACGAAGTTTGCTTACATTTTCTAGAAACGAATATTGTGAAAATCTTAGATCATAATGTTTTGGAAAAATCAAATTTATTTTCTTGAAATCAGTTGTTTTGCAGGAAACTGACATTTTTTATAAAACATTTTTAACAGTATCATGCAAAAATAGAAAATCAAATCCTAAACCCAAAACAGTCAAAATATTACAAAACAATTAAATCTAGATTTAAATGAATTAAATGAAACAAATTTATTGTAACCATGCTCCCATGGCATCGATCTGCCTAAGTCTGAGGGTTACCTAAAAATATCAGTCAAATAGAATACGAGTTTTTGAAACTTAGTGCGTAACAAATAACTTGAACAGTTAATTTATATTAGACCGATTTAACATTATCAGAATCATACCAGAGCAGTACATATATAGACATATATTCCTACCCTCATCCGCTACACACCATCTTCGACCATCCTAGCACACCATATGCGGTATAAAATACCAATCCAACCCTACACACCACTTAGTGTCGGTGTGAAACTTTTCAGAATATTTGCAGTAGAGCTGCCAATGTAATAGGCGAGTTATCGCCATTTACAGAAATACTTCCTCCACATAACATAACCCATCCCAGACACAAATACAGATCAGAATAGAAATCAGACATGTTACAGTTATACATGTATAACATAATAGATACAAAGCATATATAGAATTCCTCAGATTACTCATAGCCTATTACAAGGTTTACTTATCATATGGCATCTCAAATGTAACACCCCAAGCTCGGCCTAGACGTTAGGGCCGAATCTAACTGTGTCACATGATGGGGTGTTTGAAAACCATGTCATCGCGATAAAACCGTTTCTATTAAATTACTTCTCCTTATCACTTACTGGTTTCAAAATTTGTTCTGGTATAGCCTTAGCCCAACTCAGTATCAGTATGCATAAGGGCCTTAGCCCATCACAGTATCAATAATAGATATGCATTATTCGGTAACAAGGTCCTTCCCAACCAGCCTCTACACACCATCTCCATCTGACCCTACACTCTATGTGGGGATTAAATCAACCCATCCATCCCTGCACTCCAGGTAGTACCGAATGCAGCACAAACAGTAGTTTGTAGCTCAGCTGCCAGTATATTAGGCTTAAGAGCCTTTCAGTACACTTCCTCCAAATAATATCATCCCAACCCAATGCAATACAACATACAATAGAATGTCATACTATCACAGGTCTATCAGATACACATACAGTTCAGTATACATGCTTATATATAACATGCTCAATACATAATTCATACAGATAAGGGTCCAAGTAGTGCTTACCAACCTTACGGAAGGTTCAAAGTCGACTTGGGCGACCCTTGCAACCTTAGCAAACATTTCAGTAAAAATGAGTCCACACGCCCATGTGGCCTACCCGTGTGGGCCCACATGCTTGTGTGGCCCACACAGTTCAATTTGGCTTTGGTCATGTATCCCACACGGCCCAAATAAGTTTATCCTGTGTGTCGCACATGGCCTACTTGGCCACCACACAACCGTGTCATGCGTACACAGCCTAGCCTCGTTGAACACACGCCCGTGTCCATCACCCGGCCTACCACACGGGTGACCACACGTCCGTGTGGCATCAACAGTGAGGTTTTCAACTTTCATCGAAACCTCATTTTTTGTGCAATCGAGTACACACTTGTTACTATTTAATGCTAAACGATTCCCGAGCACTTTAGGACCTATAATTGACCAATATTTCACTCAGTAAATCACTTAACAGTCGAACAAAAATTGAATCCAAAACCAAAACTCAACCATCGAACAATTAAATCTTACCCCCAACACTTCGAAAGATTAGACTACGCCTCCACAAAAGACGAGTCCCTTTGTTCAGAATTCGCCACTACTCAAGGAATCAATAAAACCCCAATTAGTGCTTTAGAAAACACATCTTACAATATACAAAAATTTCACTTACCGATGTTGCGCAATGAAACGTTAAAGAAGAAGGGGAGAAGGTACGATTTCAGTAAAAAGGGGAGTAAAATTAGAAAGAAAGGAGATGGGGAAAATTTTAGGCAGGGAAAGGGAAAAAATTTGGCAGTAGCAAAAAGAAAAAGATATCAGGAATTCTGATAACCCCCAATCATTTTCCCCTTAATTCTCTCTACCAACTCCTCACTGCTCACCATTTTACTAAAACTCAAATTCTCTTAATCGACCAAACTATAAAAATAATAGCCTTCATGCTTACGTAAGGATTCGAACACAAGACTTCCAGTATATTGACACTCGACTTAACTATCAGACCAGCAGGCCCATTCTATTAACTATTCACCAACTATCAAACTTAATCCCTTTAGGCCAGGTTAAGGCTTTATCTATAAAAGATTCTAAAGTTTTCCCCAATCATGACTTAAACTTGGGACCTACCACACACACCAGAACACATAACCATTGAAGCAAGTAGATATTTTTGTCACCCATTCACAAAATAAAAATTAAATTTTTGGGGTGTTACAGTTCTACCCCCAAAAAGAAAATTTCATCCCCGAAATTTACCTGACCAGAACAGATAAGGATATTGTTAACGTATCGTAGCACGTATCCTTATCAGTGCTATGATTACGCCATAGGATCTTAACCAAGAAAATAAATTTCTTCCTTAGAACTTTTACATCGTGGTCTAGAATCTGAACTGGCTCCTCCTCAAAGGTCAAGTCTGGCCTAACCTCAATTTCCTCAACAGGAACAATGTAAGTAGGATCAAAGCGGTAATGCCTCAACATAGAGATGTGAAACACGTAATGAATACGATCCAACTCTAGAGGTAACTCTAACTGATAAGCAACCAATCCCACTCGTTTCAGAATTCGGTACAGTCCAATAATCCTAGGGCTCAGCTTACCCTTACGACCAAACCTCAAGATCTTATTCCATGGCGAGGCCTTCAGAAACACGAAATCCCCCACAGAATACTCAATCTCACGTCTCTTCAGATCAACATAAGACTTCTGTCTATCAGAAGCCGCCTTCAGACCATCCCTAATCAGTTGAACCTTGTCCTCAGTCTCGGAAGCTAACTTAGGACCCAGAACCCGTCGTTTACCCAACTCAGTCTAACACAAGAGTGTGCGACACTTACGACCATACAGAGCCTCATAAGGTTCCATCTGAATGCTAGACTGGAAGCTATTATTATAGGCAAGCTCAGCTAGCAGCAGATAGTCCTCTCAACTGCCCCGAAAATCAATCACGCAGCCCCTCAACATATCCTCTAGTATCTGAATCACCCTCTCAGATTGACCATTGGTTTGAGGATGGAACGCAGTACTGAAGTCCAATCTTGAACCCAGAGTCTCATGTAGCTTCTTCTAAAATCGTGACATGAAGCGAGGATCTCTATCAGATATGATTAAAATCGGTACTCTATGCAGTCTCATTATCTTAAAAATATAAAGCTTCGCTAGTTTCTGTAGAGAATAATCAAAACAAACCGGTATGAAGTGTGCTAACTTGGTTAATCGATCCAAGAATGACCCAAACAGAATCCTTTTTAATGGGTGTCAAGAGTAACCCACTAACGAATTCCATCGTCACATGTTCCCACTTTCAAAGTGGAATCTTAATCGGCTGTAGCAACCCGAAGGCAACTGATGCTTAGCCTTAACCAGCTGGCATGTCAAATATCTAGCCACAAAATCAGTAACCTCTTGTTTCAATCCTAGCCACTAATACAACTCTCGAAAATCTCAGTACATCTTATTCCCACTAGTATGCATAGCGTAAGGACTATTATGCGCCTCTCTCATTATAGACTGTCTCAAATCAAAATCGTTCGGTACACATATCTGGCCTCGAAAACACAACACACCCTCAGAGTTCAACCCAAAATTCGTAGTGCTACTACTCTCAATCTGTCAAAACCAAAGACCCAAAGACTCATCCTCCAATTTTTTACCCTTAATCTGCTCAATCCAAGTTGGTTTGACTTGCAACTCAGCCAACAAACTCCCATCATTGAACAGACTAAGTCAAGTGAACATCGCCCTCAGATCAGTTATAGCCCTACGACTTAATGCATCAGCCACCACATTAGCCTTGACAGGATGGTACTCAATAGTATATTCATAATCCTTAAGCAGCTCAACCCATCTACGCAGCCTAAGATTTAGCTCCTTCTGAGTTAGGAGGTACTTGAGGCTTTTGTGATCTGTGTATAATGACACACTTCTCACCATACAGATAATGCCTCCAGATTTTCAGTACAAGTACCACGGCGGTAAACTCTAAATCATACATCAGATAATTCGCCTCATGTGACTTAAGCTGACGAGACGTATATGCTACCTCCTTACCATCCTGCATCAACACACATCCCAAATCGACATGTGATGCATCACTATAGACTGTAAACTCCTTTCCGAGTTTAGATCAGACGTAACGTAAGCCTTAGTCAAGATGCAGATCTTGAGCTTCAAGCTCCTTGCTGTGCATCAGTCTAGAAAAATGGTACACCCTTACATAGCAGGTTAGTTAAGGATGCTGCAATCAGTGAGAAACCTTCCACAAACCGTCGATAATAACCCGCTAGTCCCAGAAAACTACAGATTTCAAACATATTCTTAGGCTGTTTCCAATCCAGTATAACCTCAATCTTTCAAGGATCGACACGAATTCGCTCAGCTGATATCACATGGCCCAGAAATATTACTTCACATAACTAGAACTCGCACTTGCTGAACTTAGCATAGAGATGCTTTCCCCCAAAATCTGAAGAACAATCCTAAGGTGCTCGTCATGCTCATCTTTAGTCCTTGAATAAACCAATATGTTGTCAATGAACACCACTACAAACCGATCCAATTAGGGCTGAAACATTCGGTTCATCAGGTCTATGAAAGCTACCGGTGCATTAGTCAGTCCAAATGACATCACTAGCAACTCATAGTGACCATAATTAGTCCTAAATGCCGTCTTATATACATCAACTTCCTTAACTCTCAACTGATGATACCCAGAATGCAAGTAAATCTTAGAGAATACTGAAGCTCCTTAAAACTAGTCAATGAGGTCATCGATCCTCAGTAACGGATACTTTTCTTGACGGTCAGCTTATTTAGTTGCCAGTAGTCAATACACATCCTCATGGATCCATCATTCTTCTTAACAAACAGAACCGGTGCTCCCCACAAGGACACACTAGGGCGGATGAACTCACGATCCAATAATTCCTAAATCTGAGCCTTAAGCTCCGTAAGCTCATTCGGTGCTATCCGGTAATAAGCAATAGACACCGGATGTAACAGCTCGATTTTAGTCAAATAGGAACAGTGGTTTTAGAACCATAAATCTAAGGTCAAAAAAGTATTTTAATATTATTTTATGTGTTTATAGCATGTGAGTGTATATGTGTGAAAATTTCGTGAGTTAATTTTATCATTTAGTAGCTCAATTTGAGAAAAAAGACTTAATTGCGTAAAATGTAAAAGTTGCATGCTATAAGTTAAAAGTGTCTATTTGCTATGGTTTATTAAACCAAAGGTTCTTATGTTGTTATTATGCCATTGATAGTGAGAATGGACATAAATGGGCTTAATATCATGAAACTTGATGGCTTTTAATTAAGGTTAAAATGGTAAATTAGTGATTAAGATATAATTAATAAAACAAAACAAGAATTTGGCTTCATTATCATTTTTTTCTAGCCAAAAATAAGAAGAAAGAACACCATAGTTAGGGCTTTAAAGATTAAGCAACTTCAAGCTCACATTGGTGAGTGATTTTTGCTCGGTTTTTTATGATTTTTATATTTTTGTAATCGTTGCTTTGAGTACTAACTAGCCCGTGCCCTAATTTTTGAATTTTTTGATGATTTTGTAAAGTGAAAATGATGAGTTCTTGAGCTTTTGAATGTTTGATAATGGAAAATGACTATTTGTCAATAGATTAAATAGTTTTGTAAAGTGATTTTTGACAAAAATGTCAAAAATGGATTAAATTGTGAAAAGTGTAAATTGTGGTTGAAATGTAAAATAAATGTGAAATATGGGTTTTTAAGGGTATTATGGTAATTCGGCTAAGCATGTGTTTTATTAAATTTTATGTAATTTGTGTTTTTATGAAATAAGGACTAAATTGTAAGAAATGTGAAAGTTTAGGGCCAAAGTGTAAAAATGCCCAAATATGTGTTTGTGGATGAAATTGAATGAATAGGTGACTAAATGAGTTAATTTTGAATGTATTTAGATTAAGAACAAAAGAAATTAGATTTAGATCGGGGAAAATCGAAAGTTATCGAATAGTCGATCTAATCCATCTATTCTGACTACGAGGTAAGTTCATATGCAAATAAATGTCTTTAAATTGAATTATACATGTTTAATTGTCATTGAATTGCTATGAATGTTGAATAAGTAAATACGAACAAGAATCTATAGAGTTACGACATCCAAAAGTCCCGTATGAACCTTAGGAATAATATAAGATACGAATGTCATGACATTAGGATACCGACATGAGATTACATACTTGTAAGACCATGTATGGGACATTGGCATTGTATTGTGATTACGTGTAAGATCATGTCTGAGACATTGGCATTGTTAATCAATTTCGTGTAAGACCCTATCTGGGACAGTGGCATCGATATGTGATAACATGTAAGACCATATCTGCGATATGGCATTGTACGAGCTATATGTGATTGCCGAGTATCCTTAATGATTCTAAAAAGTTCAACGAAAAAAGTCAAGTCACGAAAGAATGTGTGAATGAATTAAGTGATTCAGGTACGTACAATATTCATACGAGTATTGGAAAGGGAAGTATTTGACGAATTCAATTATGATATTGAATATGTGTGTAATGAGAACGTTTGTAAACTTGAATGGATAATTAAATGTGTTTATTTATATCTTGCTTAATTGATGGAAATGATATTAATTCATGAGATGATTTATTTGTGTATGGCTTACTAAGCTTTTAAAGCTTACTGTGTTTATTTTTCACTATTTTATAGATAATCGAAGCAAGCTCAAACTCGGGGATCATTGGGAAACGTCATCACACTATTGATCATTTTGTTGGTACTTTTGAAGCTTTGTATATATGGTATATGGCATGTATAGGCTAGAGTCATTTTGGTATGTTTTGAGCTATGATATTAGCCATGTGATTTGGCTTGTTAATGATGTAAATGTTTGTGTGTTTTTAGCCATTTAAGTTGGCTTGAATTATGTGCTTGATGAGTAATACATGATGTATAAGTTGTCTTATGTTTTGGTAGGGTTATAAGGTTGCTCAAGTAGTTAGTTTCCATTTGGTAAGCTACTGATTGGTAGATGATATGTTGTGGCTTGATTTTGAGATGATGAAATGGTATGTTTTGAGGCATGAAATAGATGATAAGATGATAAGGAAATGCATCTAGAAGTTATATAAGTTTGATGACTTTGGCATATTGATTTGGTATGTTTTAGCTATGGATTTGAATAGTTAAGTGGATGGTTTATAAATGGTATAAAGTGTTTATCAAATAACATGTTTTGGTTGCTCATATATGTATGGAAATGATGCAATTTGATGTGGTTTAGGTATGCTTGAGAAGGGTGAGAAATGTAGCTTAAACCAAGCCTATTTTCACTCCACACGGCTGAGTACATGGGCTTATGGCTTGACCGTGTGTGACATATGGCCTTGGTCCCCTAGGGAATAATTAGAAATTCAAGTCAGTCTTATGCACGGCCTAGACACATTGGCTTGTTTGGTGGCCATATGAGATACACAGCCTTGGCACATGGGCGTGTATGGCTATTTCGAAGGGCATACGGGCTTGACACACGGGCGTGTGGTTGGCCGTGTGACCCAAGTCCGTAACCTCTCTAGATTTCACATGGCCTGGCACATGGGCGTGTCTTCAGCCGTGTGGTACAAGTCAATATGTATGCCCTGTTTTTACACTGCCTGTAACACAGACTTGTCTGGTTATCGTGTGAGGCACACGGCCTATTCACACGGGCGTGTGACCCTTGAATACATGAAAATTTTCTAAGTTTTTGAAATTTTTTATATGTGATTGGTTTGGTCTCGAACCTCTTATAAGTATATTTTAGGGCCCCGTAGAGCTTTATAAGGGACAATGTAAATGTATTAGATTGATATTTATGTAAAATTAAATCATGTATTGGAAATGTATATTATATGTTATGTTTCGATTGGTAATGCCTCGTAACCCTATTCTAGTGACAGATACAGGTTAGGGGTGTTACACCGGAGCTGTACCAGGGAGGAGCTCTATCCCAAACTCCACTTCACAATTTAGAGGTAACCCCGGTATCTCCTCAAGAAAGACGTTCGAAAAATCCCTTACAGTGTAGATTTCATTTACTGTAGAGTCTCCAGAAGTAGAAACACTAACATAGGCCAAAAACGCTTCACATCCCTTACGAACCAACTTCTCTGCCACCAGCACAAAGATCAAATTAGATAAATAATTCCAGTGCTCCCCAACCATGACTACCTCATTATCCTCCTTAGTTTTCAAGACGACCCTCTTCGTCGCACAAACCAGAGTTACTCGGTGCTTTACCAACCAATCCATCCCTAATATCATATCGAACTCCCTAAACAAAAGCTCCATCAAGTTAGCCAAAAATATTGTCCATTGAACCTCTAAAGAAACATCTAACATCAAAGGTTCAGTATCATGACCTCACCGGAAGTACTCTCAACCGATAATCCAGATTCCCAGAAACAGAACAGGTAATATAGGAGTGAGTGGATCCTATATCTACCAATACGGTGTATGGTACATCAAAAATAAAGAACATACCAGTGATGACGTTAAGAGCATCTCCGTCCTCACAGCTGCGTGCAACATAAACTAGAGCAAGCTGCCTTGCTTCAGTCTGTCCAGCACCTCTGCCTAGTGCTCTCTGTTCACGACCCATACCATTACCACCCCTGGCCTGACCACGGCCTCTCGATGGCTATATAGTACCAGTACCACTAGCTTGCATATGATCAGCCCTAAACGAACACTCCTTAATACGGTGATCTAATGACCCACATATCAAGCAAGCCCTAGTCCTCCTCCAATATTCGCCCTGATGGCGTCTACCACAATCAACACATGGCTGCAGTCCAGTAGCAGCAATAGGGGGCCCAGCTCTAACTGGCCCATCAGCTTTGGCCTTTTTCTTAGGTTTTTGTACAGAACTCAAGGGCTCTGAATCCCTATTGTTCCTATCTCTCTCTATCGCAATTTTGGCGCTTAGTACGCTTAACCTCTTCGGTGATCTTTGCATTCTCGACCAAAGCAGAAAAATCTCACTCCCTCTGCAAAGCTATCAAAACCCTCAAATTATCTTTGAGCCCATCCTTAAAGTGGACACATCGCTCGTAGTTAGATGCCATTATACCTCACGCATAGCGGCTCAGTCTCAGAAACTCGACCTCATACTCGGCCACTATTCGATCTCCTTGTGATAGATTCAGAAACTCCCTCCTATGGGTATCTATATAACTGACTCCCACATATTTTCCCTAGAAGGTGGTTTTAAAGAACTCCCAGGTCAAACGTTCAGGCTGAGTGCCCTCATTAACAGTAAGTCACCACAGGCATGCCTCATTACCCAGCAGCGAGACTGCACCCTTAAATTTCTACTCTGGGGTACAATCTAGATCATTTATGATCCTTTCTGTGGCCTCAATCTAGTACTCGGCCACATTAGAGGCAACTCTAGTGACACCCCAAAATAACTCAGCCCCATTGGACTAGAGTCGTTCCGTAACCAACCCTAGGCCTCAAATCTAATATTGGGCCCAATGACCCTCTCCAAAATCCTGAGCATAGCCTAGGATAGTGCGTCATCCCCAGCCATACGGTCTTGAGACCCAGTCTTAGTCGCAGGTGAAATCAGCGTCTCACTAATATCCAAGTTAGGCAGGTTGCCCGAAGATGATAACCTAGCTCGAGCCCTTCTACAGCCTCTACCACAGCCTCTAATACCCCATCCATAGATACCTCGTGTGTTCATATCTAACTGAATTATCTGTATCTAGAAATTGTATGAATCAGTTACAATTCAATATTTATTAAAAAAAGTTTTATGTAGAATATTAACGGTAATTCAGAGTTTGGTTTCGTATTTCGTAGTTTCACTACAGTATACACTAACTAAAGCGTTTCCGGTACAGTATACCACCTATAGTAGTTTCAGAATATACTATCAATAACATTTTTAGTTTAAAACAATTCACAGTTTAGAATACTTACAGGATCGGTGCCAGAGACTTGGTGTACCACTTACCCAGTAAAACATTTCAAATCATTTTGTAAACAATTCTTCAAAACCAAAATTTGAAACCCACAATCAACAGTCAAGTTTTGTAACCTGGCTTTGATACCATTAAATGTAAGACCCCAAACTCAGCCTAGACGTTAGGGCCAAATTTGATGATGTCACATGATGGGGTGTTTGAAAACCATGTCATTGCGATAAAACTGTTTCTATTAAATTACTTCTCCTTATCACTTACTGATTTCAAAATTTATTCTACTCGTTTAATTAATTGTTTAAAATGTGACTCGTTAGGGAAGCTTTAAAATAAATAATTTATTCTATGAAAAATTGAGTTAATTAGGTAATACGTCTATTTTAGGAAAAACCCCTTTTGTTTTAGAGAAAACTGTTTGTTCGTTGAGTTTTGCAGTTTAAAAAACCATAAACAATTTAAAATCCAACATAAAGTCAAACAGTCCAAAAGTCCAATTTACATCCAAAAATTTACCCAGAAAATAATTAAGAATTAAATACCAAAGCTGAAGTTAAACAGTTTAAAATACGTGTGGCCACCGTCGAGTCCTCTGCTGCACCGATCCGTTAAATCTAAGGATTACCTGTGCACATAAAACAAAGAGGATGAGTTTACGTAAACTCAGTGTATAATCCCACAGATATCAAACTTCAGTAACACAGTGCACAGTCAAAATCAGTCTTGGGCCCAAGCCCTTTTCAATATCAATAACGGTATGGCCTTAGCCCAACTAAGTATCAGTATGCACAAGGGCCATAGCCCATCACAGTCTCAGTAACATATATGCATTATTTGGTAACAAGGTCCTATCCAACCAGCCTCTACACACCATCTCCATCCAACCTTACACTCCATTTGGGGATTAAATCAACCCACCCATCCCTACACTCTAGGTAGTACCGAATGCAGCACAAACAGTAGTTTGCAGCTGAGCTACTAGTATATTAGGCTTAAGAGCCTTTCAGTACACTTCCTCCAAATAATATCATCCCAATCCAATGCAATGTAACATACAATAGAATGTCATGCTATCACAGGTCTATCAAAAACACATATAGTTCAGTATACATGCTTATATATAACATGCTCAATACATAATTCACACAGATAAGGGCCCAAGTTGTGCTTACTGACCCTACGGAAGGTTCACAGTCGACTTGGGCGACTCGTGCAACCTTAGGAAACATTTCAGTAAAAATGGGCTCACACGCCCATGTGGACTGCCTGTGTGGGCCCGTACGATTCAATTTGGCTTTGGCCGTGTGAATCACACGGCCTTGCCCAAAATTTTACACACCCGTGTGGACTACGTGTGCGGCCCACACGGTATAAATTAGTTTAGCCTGTGTGGACTACCCTCGTCGAACACACGCCCGTTTCCATCATACAGCCTACCACACGGGTGACTACATGCCCGTGTGATATCGACTGTGAGATTTTTAGCTTTCACTGAAACCTCATTTTCTGTGCAATCGAGTGCACACTTGTTACTGTTTGATGCTAAAACGATTCCCGAGCACTTTAGAACCTATAATTGACCAATATTTCACTCAGTAAATCACTTAACAGTCGAAAAAAAATTGAATCTGAAACCAAAACTCAACCATCGAACAATTAAATCTTACCCCCCAACACTTTGAAAGATTTAACTACGCCTCCACGAAAGACGGGTCCCTTTGTTCAGAATTTGCTATTGCTCAAGGAATTAATATAACCCCAATTAGTGCTTTAGAAAACACATCTTACAATATACCAAAATTTCACTTACCGGTGTTGCGTAATGAAACATCAAAGAAGAAGGGGAAAATGTACGATTTCAGTAAAAAGAGGAGTAAAATTGTAAAGAAAGGAGATGGGGGAAAATTTTGACAGGGATAGAGGAAAATTTCGGCAGTAGCAAAAAGAAAAAGATATCAGAAAATCTAATAACCCCCAGTCATTTTTCCCTTTATTCTCTCTACCAACTCCCCACTACTCAGCATTTTACTAAAACTCAAATTCTCTTAATCGACCAAGCTATAAAAATAATAGCCTTCATGCTTATGTAAGGATTCAAACACAAGACCTCCAGCATATCGACACTCTGCTTAACCATCAAATCAACAGGCCCATTCTGTTAACTACTTACCAACTATCAAACTTAAGCCTTTTAGGCCAGGTTAAGGCTTTATCTATAAAAATTTCTAAAGTTTGTCCTAGTCATGACTTGAACTTGGGACCTCCCACGCACATCCAGGACACATAACCATTGAAGCAAGCAAATATTTGTGTCACCCATTCACAAAACAAAAATTAAAATTTTTGGGGCGTTACATCAAATATACGAACAAATACCAGAATTTATACGAACAGATGATCGGATTTCAATTTTACAATCTATTTGATCACATACCGACCTCACGAAAGGCCTACTATCGATCGAAACAATATTTACGATCCTAGGGAAAAATTTAAAATTTTGGGCCCACACGCTCGTGTGGTCCACATGGCCCAAATAACCCAAACCGTGTGACTGACACGGTCCAACACACGACCTGTCACACGGTCGTATGTCACACACGGCCTGACACAGAGTCGTATGGCCAATCAACTATTTTATTCAAGATTCAAAAAGTTATTGTACGTCCATTTGCGCCCTAAATCATTCTAACATTTCTTTATTGATTTCAATATTTTATATTCTACCATTTTTAACAGCATACTTAATTCATAATAAAAAATAGTTTATAATTATCGAACATATTTGATGTATTTTCACTGCATGAGTTTGGTGCACTATCATATTGAATAAAATATAAAAAAATATATATCTTATATATAAATATTAATAATTTTGTTTAAACATAATTAAATAATAATTAATTATAAATAAACAAAAAAAAATGTTAAATTCTAAACTCAAGAGCCTAAGCACCAAGAGCTATTAATATTTATTTATAAAAATTATAATTAATGAAGATTTAATTATATTTAAATAAAATTATTAATATTTATTTATAAATTATTTTATTTTAATGATGATATATTATACTATCATTTAATGATGATGAATGAGATTCGTGTATCAATCACACATCATATACTATTTCATAAATTATTAATATAAATTAAGTACTAAGTTGAATAAGTAAATGAATATGAAAAAGAAAGTCGTATATATTAAAACATGGTGAAACCAATCTCAAAATTTCTTAGGTTGAACCAAATCCTATTTGGCAGCATTCAAAACTTTTAAGCTAATTTGGGAATTTTGTTGATGAAAAATAAAAAGAGTCATTATCACCCAAACTTTCAAGGACTAATTTTTCTTTTTGGTACCCACAAAATTGGTAACCATTCAACTTAAACAGGTAAAATGTCAGCATGAATAACATTAAAAAAGTCTACTTTTTCACACTAAATCTTCGAGGTTAGTCAAAAGATTTTAAGTATTTTTTCTAAGCACTTGTTAATTAATTTATGCATTTTTTGGCATAATTAATAGATATAATTCTTTTAAATATATATGAAATTATTACCAAATAATTATGTATATAAAATTCTTTTATCAATTATATTATTTATAAAATTTAAGACTGTAATACTATTTTAATTTGGTAATTTTTGTAAAATATATATTTATATATAAATTTTAATTGAAGGAAAAATAAATAAATTCATATTGGAATAATTAAACAGCATTTTTTTCTTTCTAAAATCATCTTAGTTTTTTTTCTCAACAGATTTTAATCATCTTTAATTAAATTAGACTATTTAAAGTCTATTAGAAGGCTGAAGTTTCAAGGCAATACAATAGTTTAAAATCCTTCCAAATTGATGGAATCAAAGCATGATAAACCTCCTTACTATCATATTCTTTGATTCATGTAAGAGATTTACGTACCGCAATAGCCTCTGTATATGAGAATCCATATTTACCAATCAAATGTTAATCTTTACAAATCTATAAAACGAAAATTTTCCATATTAAATTGTTAAAATTTATTCTTTAATCTATCTGCTCTCTGTAGCACGGTTTTGTCTGCCTTTCGGCAAGACTTTGTCTTGATTTTTCTTGTATTGTTTGGCTTGTTTGTTGTCTATTTTTTTGGATTGTCATAAGTCACTCTCTTCACTAATTCTCCTGTCCTTCTTACGGTGGTGGCTTATGTGGGTTGTGCTAAACTATAGCAAAGAATCATAAAAGTGTAAGACAACAAACAAGAATAGTATTTTCTGTGAAAAAGCAATACTATCATAATGCTTATCATGCATGAAGATAACTAGGATTTTTATACATGTCAATAAGGTCTGCTAATAGTAGCCACAACTGCAAAACTGTTTTAACGGAACCTTAACAACCTTAAGAACTCTACTAATCTAATACTCTAACATTCTCTTGGTTTTCTGATTTGTGATGAAACTTGACAACTCCAGCTAGAGATAAAACTTGAAGACCACTGCAAAATGAAGCAAATTGTTCTGGTGCAATCAGCTTTGTGAGAATATCAGTCACTTGTTCTGCTGGAGGCACTGTAACACCCCAAATTTCTGTAAATTCGGCTTTTGTGATTGTTGAGCATGGAAATACCAAGACATTTGTTTTGTGTTATTTTGGCATAAAATATATGTTGGTTTAAGTGTCTTTGTACTCTGGGGTGTGTTTGGGAAGTCCCAAGTTCAAGCTTTAACTTGGGATAAATTTTGGTTTTTTTTTTAATAAAATCTAACTTTTGGCTAATGGGCTTATAAGAATTTATTGGTAGGAACTTAATAGAATGGGCTTGCTGGTCTAATGGTTAAGTGGCAAGGGATTATGCCTGAGATCTCGAGTTTGAGCCGTGAGTGTGGCATTATTTTTCTGATAAGCCGTGCAGACGTTTGAGTTGGCCCAAAACTCTAAAGGGGGTAGGGTTTATCAGATGTGTGCCTAACCTATTTTCCTTTTTCTTTTTGCTCTCTCTGTTGTTTTCCCTTTTCCCAAACCCCTACTATTGAAATTTTATTTCTTTTACCCTTCTCCTCCGTTTTTCTTTCTTTCGATTAGTTTTGGCGTACTGCTAGCGGTTCTGTCGGCTCGGTAAGTATGGTTTTGTTAAATTGTGAAGGTTCTTTTGGAGATTGTTTAAGAGGGATTAAATTTGCTATTTAGGGGACACTCGAGGTTCTGTGGATCGCTAAACGGGGTCCTAAACAGCGAGTAATCGCCGTTGTTCGTTGAAGGTTCTGGAGTGTTCAAGATTGTGTTAGGCTGTCAATCGAAACTAGGTGTGTACTCTGTTTACGCAAGAAATGAGTTTTGACGAAAGCTGAAAAGCTGTCTGTCGACGCCACATGGGCGTGTGGACTGCCCGTGTGGTAGTCTATGTTGCGATACACGGGCGTGTGACTGACGAGCCAGGTCGTGTGCGTACTACACGGGCACGACGAACACGGGCGTGTGAGGCTGGCGAGGCCGTGTGCGAAGCACGGGCTTGACCAATTAGGCCGTGTGGGCTACACGAGAGTGTGGAATTTTGGGCCAGGCCGTGTGATCTACATGGGCAAGGCTAATTTGGGCCTTGTAGGCCATACGAGCGTGTGGGCCAACGGGTGTGTGAGCCCAATTTGTTGGAAATATTCTGTAAGGTTGCACGGGTCACCCAAGCCGACGGTGCCCTGACTGTAGGGTCGGTAAGTGTTACCTAGACCCCATACTCTGATTTGTTACTGGATTGTATGCAAAAGCATGTGGATTTATACATGTGTATCTGTCTGAGTTGTAAATCTGTTCTGACTTGATGATGGTATGATCTGATATCTGCATATAAGCATACCATATTATTTATGTTGCATTGCATTGGGATGGGATTGTTGTGAAGAGAAAGAAAACTGAAAGGCTTTTAGCCTGTTATTTGGCAGCTATGTTGCATGCATCTGATATGTGTTGTTTTACGGTACCATCTGGTGTGTAGGGTTGGATAGATTGATTTTATCCCCATACTTGGTGTGTAGGGTTGGGTGGGTCGATTTTATCCCCACATGATGTGTTGGGTTGGACGGAGATGGTATGCAGGGTTGGTGGGCATGTTACTTTGATAATCTAATTTGTTATGCATGCGAGGTCTGTATAGGCTAAGGCCCGATTGTTCTGATTCTGTACCAGAGTGGGCTAAGGTCCACACTGATTCTGTAAAGGGCTCAAGTCCGAATTATCTGTACTTCATTATCTGTTTGTATGAATGCTGCTTGTGGGGTTGTACACACTAAGTTTGCGAAAACTAACCCCTTTATTGTTTTATCTGTCAAGCAATCCCCAGGGGTAGATGGATTAGTGCAGCGTAGGGCTCGAGGGTGACCACAGCTACATATACTCTGGTTTTTAAGGTTTTAATGCTTTTATTACTTTAACTGTTATGATTGAGAGTATTTATGTAATTTCTGGACTCAAATGGGTTGGTTTAAATTCGGGATTTTGGAACTACTGTTTATTATTTTGAAACTGCCACGTGTCATGATAACCTTACTTGTTTTCTTAAAGCTTCCGCGAATAAAGAAATGTTTTCAAGCAAACCAATCAATATACGTTTTTTGAGCTAAGTAAAAGATAATAAGTGGAACGGTTTGGGTAAATGCAGTTTTAAATACACTCTCATATGACATCGCCAAATTCGGCCATAACGTCTAGGCCGGGTATGTGGTGTTACAGGCACAAAGTTAACTTGCAGTATACCGTCCAGAACTTTCTCACAAATAAAATGGTGATTGACTTCTACATGCTTCACCTTAGCATTATGTGTGGGATTTGCTGCGATTGAAACTGTAGACATGTTGTCACACCATATTACTAGTAATTGACGAACTGCCACTCCAACTTCAACCAAGAGTTGCTTTATCCATGATAGCTCAAAAACACAATTCGCCAAGCTACGATATTCATCTTCTGATGAAGACCTAGTGGTCTGTTGTAATTTGATATGTCAAATTAGGCTTTCCATTACACTTAATGAGCTTATTCTCTAGCAATTTATATGCTTTTGTCATGTTTTTACTTAGTTTTTGTAACATGCCAAAGCTGGCCCGATAATTGGATCCGAGTATGATGTGCCACAACTTAAATCAGACAATTTTAGGTAAATCATACAGTGAAAGCTTTATAAGTTTTTAATGAAGTTATAAGTATAAAACCTATGATAGCTATTATTTTACAATGGTTTAAATGTACATCATTGGTAGTACAAAATAATGTTCAAACCATTTGGCGTATAAGTTCAAATAAATAAACTTCATTGAATGAGATATAATAATAATTCAAATTCAAGCATTGAAATTTGATAAGGTTCTCATAAAAATAGTGTCTCGTCAAAATAGTGGTTTGTTATACAAATCATTTTCAAAAGTATATTTACACGCCACCCCCAAGAAGTCATGCATAATATAGGACAAATAGACAACTCACAATAGCAACAGTTCTCTAGTGTAGTCCCTTCAACAAGAAGTCTTCCTTCAGTCAGCAAGCCTGAGAAGGAAAAGATAACAGAGTAAGTTCATACGAACTTAGTGAGTTCCCAAGAGTAAAGAAAATCATACATACTAATTCATATGATAATACCAAACCTTTCAGAAGGAGTTTCACATATTGATCATATTACACCCAATGACATTCACATAACACAGATAGATTTAATATGCCAATTTACATAACACATAGGCGGATACTGTATGCCAACTTAACACAACCAAGACACCCGATCTTTATGCCAGTCACGTACCCAAAATTCAGATTCAGAGCATATCATATAGTCTCGTTCACATACATACTACCCCGTAACTCATCATATCGATTTCATTCAAAATAGCATGTTTTATTGTGATTTGCCAGTTCGGTTTGCAATATAGGTACCCTAATAGAGGCTTCACAAATATATCTCCCGTTCTCCATCACCACAGATCATATCTCACACATACACCATTACCCATACAGACAGATTGAACATAAATAGACTAAACTTAAAATGATTACACTAGACGACCATTACCCACACATACACTATTCAAACATTACTGAGGAAGATTACTTACCTTACATAATTTATATAACAATGGAATTTACAACACATAGAAGTAATAAGGAACTCACTAGAAACTCTAGTACAAATCTACATAGCAAATCGTTTGTCTTTTATATTTGGGACCCTCGTTAGCTTCTTGAGCTAAAAAAAAGATAATTATACATATCAAATCATCAATCTCTCGAAACTTATCATGCATGCAAGAATTGGTAAAACAAAACCCAAAATCAAGAGGTTTCCTTCCTCTCAAAAAATTTTAACATCTATGCATGCAGTATGATAAACACATAGATGACTTCAATAATAACCTAAGGGTTCATCAGTAATTACCAGTAAGCTAGTACTAACGTAGGTGATAGCTAAACACTACAAACTTTCTTTCCAGTAAAGTTATTCTAAATTTAGGTTTTTTTAGAGATTTTTAAATAAATTCAAGAAAGAAGAAGAAGACGTAAAGGTGATTCAAAAACACTACCACTAACACTCTAGATTTTCGTGATTAAGTGCGCTTAACAAGCTTTAGATTTTACCATCTATAGTAGTCTAGTTTAATTCTAATTAAATCTCAACTAATTCTTAACATGACTAACCAAATCATCATGTATTAAAACAACAAAAAAAATCTAAATGACTGCAACTTAACAAGTTCGCCTAAAGTATCTGGGTAGGCAGATACCTAACAAAAGAGTCTGCCAACCGTAAAGCTCACCAAAACTAAGAGTTCACCAAATGGTAAATCACTCAGGGCACCATACTTATCTAGGAAAACTACTTTACTTACTCAAAATTGTCCTTAATTTACCATCTATTCTCCAAACAGTAACCAAATATGGAGACTCCACCGAGCGGGCTGTTACAGTTTTAGTTCTTTACTTTAATAAGTGAATTAGTGCATTTTATATTACTTTTGAAACCCGAATTGGCCAAATGTGCCATAGGGATTCTAATGGTTGATTGAGTGTTGTAGGGAGTCATTGAGGCCCAAACGTGAGCGAAAACATCACCTAGAAGGAGGTATGCGACATTGAAGCATGAAATTCGTGATACCCTTAATAGTGTTAAATTGAAGAGGATTAAGGCACTTCACAATGATATCGCAATATCCAACCCCCAAAGGACCCCATTTTAAGACTATCGTGGGTATCGTGATACCGCTACCTGATGTGGAGAAAAAAATTGTAAGGATAGTTTTTGTCCAACACTAATCAAAATGCAACGTCTATGGGCATTTTGGTCACTAAAAATTTGGTTGTCATCATCTATTTAAAGCCAATTTTTGGCTGAGAACAAATGAGGCTACAATTTTGGTTAGAAAGCTCTTTTTAGGTTTTCCTTCATCTTTTAGTTTAGGAGTAGGGTAGTTTCTTCTTTATAGTTTTAGGATTTTAGTTTATGCTTCTTTATAGTTTCAGTTAGTTTCATGGTTGTTAGTTAAGTTAATTTTTGTTGTAGTTTAGTCTTATTTACATGTTAAAGATTTTAAACTTAGTTTTAATCACTCTTTCATCTTTGAGCTAATGCTATTTTAGTTTTCTTTATTTTTATCTATTAAAAATATCAATTTTATTGTTATTTTTCATTATCTTTGTGTTAGTTGTTTTTCGTTTAAGTTTATTAAGTTAAAAATCAAAGCTTTCATTTTTTTGCTCAAGTTTATGTTAATGGCTTCCCTGTATGTTCCTTTCATATTGTTAGCTTTAATATGGTAATGGGTAACTAAACCCTAGGTGGGTGGTTGATGGAAATGTTGTTTGGTTAATTTTTGGGTTCAATGACTAAATCCAAAAATTAGACTAAATCGAATAGACTTAAAAACTTAGTATTGACGACCCTAAGAGAGCTGAAACACCAGATCATGTTTTAGGGACTACCTTAAAACAAAAGAAATATGGGAAAAATTGCATGTCACTTGGCCATATCAGTGGAAGATGCAGAGTACGGAGATTGGATACATTTTATTTTTTAAAATAATACTTTGTATCAGTGCAGATTATTTGCATGTGCTATTTGGGCAATTTGGACATTGAGAAACAATTTTTTTCATGAGGGAGAGCAAAGCCCAAGGTAAAAAAAAAAACAACAGATTTTGTGAAAGGTTATTTAAGATAGTTAGATGGCTTAAATAATGACTTACCTATTTAGACGAGGAGGTAGGAGAAATGAAGAGCACCAAGAAACTCGACTGTCAAAATAAATTTTGATGTTGCATTCAATAGACAGAGGAAAAGGTCATGTTCAGATGTTGTGATAAGAAATAAAAACAAGATAGTGCTTGGATCAAAATTAGTAATGCATGACAACGTACTGATGACTTTTGCAGTAGAGGTTATGGCATGTCTTCAAGCAATTCAGTTGGGCCTGGATTTGCAACTGTCGGTGGTAGAGATCAAAGGGGACGCCCATTCAGTGGTGAAGAGAATGCAAAAAGTGGAGGACAGATCTAAGATCATGCCATACATTGGAGACTCCAAACTCTTATGTGCAGGTTATCATTCTTGTTTATTTTGATATACCTCAAGACAATCAAATGGAGTTACACATATTCTATGTAACACCCTTAATCCGTATCCGTTGCTAGAACAGAGTTTCAGAGCATTACCGAAATTTACAGATCATTTAACATAAATTTCACTTCATATAACAATCATACTTGAAATCAATCAAATTTAATCATAGTGCCCCTTATGCGAGCCATCAAGGCCCAAAATATATATTAGAAACATATCAAGACTAATTCAAAATTTATACTGCAATACTCATGAAATTATATTCATCCACTCACAAGGTGAATAAATACACAACATCACTTATTCTTATTATCCCAAGCTTAGTAAGATTTAAATAACTTTAACTCTTCCAAGTTTCTTTATTTCCATTTGTATTTCTTTACTTTCCACACTTATTCCAATGCATAACACACAAGTCATAAACATATCATTCAACCATGGTAACAAGCTAGCGCATTTAACCAAAGTCTTTTTCGAATTGATCACATGATAAGTCATTTCATAAGAAATTGCATAATTTAAACCTTACCACTCTTTCATGAGCACTAGCATATTTTCACTTAAATACTTATCATTTCAATGCATCATATAAATAAACATTTTACCATTCAACCAATAGCTTGGCAATTGTTTAAGCATCTAACAACAACACTTACCATCTCCTGTCAAATTAAAGAACGTCTTACAGAATTGAGTACATTGTTTGCTTGATGTCATAGTCTAACTATAGTCTTACACATATATTGTCATGGCCATGCCATGGTCTTGCACATATCACAATGCCATAGCCTCGCTATGGTCTTTCACTTTATTACGATGCCATAGCCCAGCTATGGTCTTACACGCACACACATATACTGCCACTTTATTACGATGCCATAACCCAACTATGGTCTTACACGTACACACATATACTGCCATGGTCTAACCATGGTCTTACGTTCACAATGCCATAACCCAGTTATGGTCTTTTCATTGAAATGTCATAGCCCAGCTATGGTCTTACATTCCACACTTTGCCATGGTTATACCATGACTTTATCTGTCAATTCATCACTTGTCACTTCACTTGTCATTGTACGATTGTACTCAATCCAGCGTTCTACTCAATTTGAACTTTGACTTTGATTTTTATTTTATCACAATAATTATAATTCCATAACAAAGATATGAAATAATACATTATACTATTCCTAAATTAACAATTAAACATGTAAATTCAACTAATAGCTTACTTGAATTGAATTGTAATAATTGCAGGAATTTAGAGACTATTTCGCTATTTTTCTTTTTTCACGAGTATCTACGGAGTCTTGATCTCAAATATAAAATTTCTCATTCATTAGCATATATTTCAGTTCCAATTCATTTCACAATTTATACCCTTCAATTTTTTAAATTTATACAATTACCCTAACTTTTATAACTTTTGTAATTTAGTCCATTGACTAGTTAATCTATCAAATCAACTAATTTTTTGCTCAATTATTAATTTACCCAAGTATTCTAGGCTATCATACAACCCTTAATAAAACAAAAATTTAATATCAAACCCTAATATTTTAACTATTTTCACAATTTGATACTAACATCAATATTTAACAAAATCACTTTATAATATCATCATATGACAAAATTAAAGCTCTAAACCCACTTGATATTAATAATTTATTTCAATATATTAATTCAGACACTAAAACAATTCATTTCATGCAATTTGGTCATTTTGACATTTTTATAAAATTGCCCTTTAAAATTTTACTCTTATTAAATTTAGTCCCTAAGCCTAAAACATGCAAATTAGTCATTTTTAATGTAAAATGTAACGCCCCAAAAATATATTATATTTATTTTCGTATGTTTGTGACATAAATATATGTCTACCTCAATGGTTAAGTGTTCCAGGAAGTGTCTGAGAGGTCTTAAGTTTAAGCCTTAACTTAGGTAACTTTTTTTTTAAATGAATAAAACCTTATCTCTAATCAGTAGGCTTATAAATAAATGTTGGTAAAATATGTCAAAATAGGCCTGTTGGTCTACTGGTTGAGTGGAGTGTAATTAAGCTAGAGGTTTGGAGTTCTAATCTTTATGCAAACAAGGGATTATTTTGTTGCCTGTACCGTGTAGGTATTTTGGTTTAGCCGAAATACTGTAGTGCTTGAATGAGGGTTGAATTCGGTTGTTAAGGAGATTTTGGTGGACTATTTGGGGGAATTTGAAGGTTAGTGGGAGTGTGATGGATGGTTTTAGGAGGAAAGTTAGGGATATGGGGAGAAAGCTATGGGATTAAGGGGGTTTTACCAAAAAAATCTAATTACTTTTCTTTTTCCAATTTCGACACCCTTTCCCAAATTCTCTAACATTTATTTCCTTCCCTCTCTATTGAATCTCTATCTTTTCTTCCCCTCTTTTTCTTTTTTGATTGTGGTAATCAAGTTTATCCTCTCTTTGTGTGTCGCTTGTCTTCATATGTGGTTGGTAAAGACCGATTCTGTCTTCTATTGATTCTTCCTTCTTTTTTTTCTAAGTCAATGTTTTTGGTATTTTTGGTATTGACGAAAGACAATGAATTATTTGGTGCTGCTACTTCGATTAGTATGTAGGGGGCTTTGGTTATCGTCGGTAAGTGTCGTATTGGGTTTTAAACCATTTTTGGGGTTTTGGGGTCGTGATCAATTGTAAGTTAAAGATTAATTGTGGTGTTGTTTTAATCATTATTAGGGGTTTATCGAAGAGCTGGTCATCGCTCGTCAACGTTCTGAAGGCGGGGAATTTCTGCTACTCGATTTAAGGTAATGGCTTACCACTCGAAAGTGGTTAACTTACTTCGGGATTTTAATGAATTCGATGGTTGAATTTTAATCAACTGTTTATTGCTGATTTAAGGTACCGGGAGTGTTCAGGAGTTTTAGGCATAAGAATTGAAGCAGGTGTGTAAATACAACTCCAAAAATGGAAATTGGCGAAAAGCCGAAAAGTGTGACTGTTGACGCCACACAGGCTTGTGGCAGCCCGTGTGGTAAGTCGTGTGACCAAACACGTGCGTGTGATCGACAAGGCTGGCCGTGTGCTATACATGGGCCAGACCGTATTGGGTCGTGTGGGCCACACAGGCATGTGGACCCACACGGGCGTGTGGGAGTTTTGGGCCAGGTCATGTGATCCACACGGCCAAGGCCATTTTGGGTCATATGGGCCACACAGGCGTGTGGGCCTACACGGGAAAATAACATGGGCTTGTGGGCCTATTTTCACTGTTTGACTGGTAAGGTTGCACGGGTTTCCTGAGTCGACTGTGGACCTACTGTAGGGTCGGTATGCTTACCTAGACCCCTAATTAACTGAAATGACTGTATTACTGATACGATTGTGCATGTTATTAAGCATGATGGTGTCCCACTAATTTGATATTGTATGCCCTGATTATATGCATGATATTATGTTATAGCATGTCATATTTGTATATTGCATTGTACTAGGATGGGGGTTGATATTGTTCGGAGGAAGTGTATTGAAAGGCCACGAGCCTAATTTACTGGCAGCTCAGCTGCAAACTACTGTCTAGTGTCACATTCGGTACTTTTTGGAATGTAGGAATGGGTACATTGATTTTATCCCCACATGGAGTGTAGGGTTGGACGGAGATGGTGTGCAAAGGCTGGCTGGGTAGGATTTTGTGATTGCATATCTGTTACTGTACTGATTACTGATACTGTAATGGGCCAAGACCCTAATGCATGACTACTCCTGTACTGAGATGGGCTAATGCCCTAACTGAAACTGAATTTGGTACTGAAAAGGGCTTAGGCCCAGACTATAGTTGCTTTATGCCTGTTGTTTTACATGGGATTACACACTGAGTTTTCGTAAACTCACCCTTCTATTTTATCTATACAGGTAATCCCTAGACTTAAGCGGATTGGTGCAGCGGAAGACTCAGCGGGGCCACACGACCTATTTCATTCTATTTAGTATTTAATTATGATTTTGATTTTATTTTGGGGTATTTTACTATATCATGGCCTCTTTGGATTTTTATTTTTAATTTGGGATTTCTATTGTTTTGGTTTATAACTGCTAGTTCTAGGAAAAACTCGAGTTTTCAAATGAAACAGCGTTTTAACAAAATACTCACGAGTACACAAATGGTTTTACAAGCTTCCGTAGTAAATAAACATTTTGGAAACTTTTGACTAATTAAATAACACGATTTTGGAATTGATAAGTAAAAATGCAAAGTTTCTGAATGGAAATTGGTTTAAGCAAAGCTACGATTTTTCAAACACACTACCATGTGACATCTCCCAATCTAACCATAACGTCCAGGCCAAGTTTGGGGTGTCACATAAACCCATGCTAGCTGAATATTCATATATTTTCCTCCTCCTCCTCCTCTCCATCCACATCCTTAATGTATAAGACATGCTTATATGTAATATTATCTATAATTTCACTATTTACTTATATTCATATCAAAGCTGTCCACTTGAGTCATAGTCACAAAATTATTTATATCTTGAGCTACAGAATTCCAAATTAAGATCCGCTTGATGTTTTTGAAACTATACTCAAATATATTTCTACCATAAAAATTTCAGAATTTATAGTTTAGCCAATAAGTACAGTAAAACCTTCAAATCCATGTTCTGCTGTTTGACAGCTTTGACCTCTGCTTACTGAAAATTAATTATCTCTTAGTACGGGGTTTGGATGATGTTTCTATTTATTTATATTGAAAATAGACTCATTAAGAAGTTAAACATATAAATTTACACCCATAATTATTTTTTTATAATTTTTTTTATGATTTTCCAAAGTCAGAACAGGGGAAACCAAAATCATTTTGACCTTGTCTCACAAAATTTATTATATCTCATAATTTACAATTCCATTGCTTACACTGTTTCTTATATGAAAAATTAGACTCAATAAAATTTAATTTTATATTTTATTCAACTTCTAATTCGATTTCTATAATTTTTTGTTATTTTTCAAATTTAAACCATTGTTGCTGTCCAAAACTGTTTTAATGCAAAATGTTGATTACCAAGTTTATAACACTATTATTTCCTTTCTCTACAATATTTCCTATCACTTTCTCTTATTTCTCTTCACTAACATATCAAGAACATAAAACCTTATATAAGAAAACTCTATTTTAACATCATTTTCAAGCTTTTTCAATAATATAAAACTTAAAAATATATTGAAATCTTGATGTTCTTACCTTATCCTATTGATTTCAATCTTTAGCTTAATTTTCTGTCTCCTCCAGCTTCTAATTCTTGAATCTAACTTGATATTCTAGCTCCCCATAGTCTCATTGTTATTTTTCTCTCTTGGTGGTTATGGAAATTCTTTTGGTTTCCAAGTGAAAATAGTGGATATTTGGTAAAAAAACCAAATTGTAAAGAAAAGAAAATTTTATTTCTTCTCTTCTTCTCACGTTGGTGCATGGGAAAGATGATGAGAATTCTTCATCTTTCTCTCCTTATATATTAAATAAAATAATAATAAAATATCTCATTAAAATATTAATAAACTAATATTTATTTATTTAATCTAAAATATCACCAACATCATCATTACCTTCTAGATTTCTCTCTTTTCTAATTGACCATTTTGCCCTTCATGATCTTCTAAAATTCCATCCTTAGACATCACTTAATTTGGTAAAATTACGATTTAGTCCCTCATAATTCTTCACATATTCAATTTGGTCCTAATTCATCCATTTTCCTTAGTTTCTAGATCATTCCACCCTTAAAATATTTGCAATATTGGTCTTTCAACTTTTTCACATTTACATTTTAACCCCCTCAAATTTTGAGTATTTACTCTTGGGCCATAAAATTTTCTTTACTTTTGCAATTTAGTCCTTTCTTGAATTAATATATCATAATATACTTCTCAATGTTGTCATAACTCAAAATTTCCTCTCTTTTTTGTCATTTTATTTCCTTATTTTACTATATCAAGGATAATATCTTACTTTCTTACTGTAAAAATTTTCGGGGTATTACATTCTAACTATTGAAGGACTAAAAAGAGAAAAAATCACTTATTTGGTAAATGGGGTTCCTCCATATGCAGCTGAAGAAGTAGTAACAGATCAAAAATAGGTGGAAGTAATGGATATTGTTGAAGGAAGTCTCAACATAAGTCTTTGAGAGGCAATAATCGAATCGTCTTCTAAAATAAAATAAAAAAAAGGATAAGAGACTTCAATATTTTTTAGGGTTTTTGTTGATTAGGTTTGTCTAGCTTTATTTGTATAGCTTTATTAAAGAAATCACTTATTTGGTAAATGGGGTTCCTCCCACTCTTTCTGCCTCTTTACTCATTCACTTTTTTCTATTATCATATAGAGAGATTTTGTGTTGTCTCTTCCCATCAAAGTTTTGAGGAATTTTTTAATTTGTGGGCTTTGATGGATTTCAAGCATGAAAAAAAAAAAACTTGAATTTACACAATTAGTTCCTATTTGCTGTGAGTTTGGAGAGAAATTATTTTTAATTAAAATAATTTTAATTACTGTAAATAATAGAGAAATTTGAAGCTTGGAGATGAACCTTCAACATGCAAGATAAGTTTGAACCATCCCAACACCATAATGCTTTCTTTGATTCCCTTGAGCACATAAAGTAGACTCAGTCCATGAAGGTTCAAACAAAACTAGTGGGTGGGTGTGAGATGGATGTTTATCTTCGATACGGTGTGTTAATCTTTTTTATCTCATATTACAGTACTTAATCTTAGCGTCATAGTTATTTTTACACTAATTATATATAAACACACCGTACATCTAAAAAGGCCTTAAAAAGAACTTGTTGGAAATAACTAGACCTAATCATGGGTCAGGCCACCTGGCCTGGCCCGAAGGCTCGTCCAAAATGTGGGAAGGTTTGGGCAAAAATATAGGCTCGAAAAATAGGCTTGGACAAAAAAAATAATACCTGTTTAAAAAATGAGCCGAGCCTCATGTAAGGCATTTTTTTCCCAGGCCCGACTCGGCCCTGCCCGAATTCACTAAATAACAAAAAAAAATATTTTTTTTAATATTATTATCTTGTTGTTTTCTCCCTATTTTGCTACCATTTTACTATTATGTTGCTACTATTTTGTTGTTATTATTTGGATATTTTATAAAACTTATTTTATTATTAATTTTGTTATTATTTTAAAGACATTTGTTAATTTTGTTATTATTTTAGAGATATTTACTTGTAAAGTTGTATTTATCTTAGTGTTATTTAAATATACATATTTTTAAAATTTTATTTTTAATTTGTTAAAAAATATTTATTTTAAAATTTTTAATATATTTGATGTACTATATATATTTTAAAATTATATAAAAATAATAAAAAAATTAATATAGACAGACCAGACCAGACCCGAGCCTAACAAACGGCCTAAATTTTTAGTTAATCCCGACTCGGCCATGCACAGCTTTAGAAATAACTTATTCATTAAAAGATTGTGGGTTTTCGATGTAGTAATAATGTAGCAACCAATCTTTTATTTTATATATATATATATATTAAAGAAAGACTAAAACGTGTTGTCCACACAAACTTTGGAGGTAATTCACCAAATATTAGTTTCAATCATTAGAACACAAATGTTGAATCACAATCAACAACCCTAACAAATCTCTTACTAATACCCATTTCCCCCCAAAACCATGACTTTTCTTTAAACAAAATAAAATTATAATATTTTATTATTATTTTTATCTCTTGCTAATCATTAATCATGTGCTTTCCCATGTTCCAAGGTTCCATTTCTCATTAGTGGACCCCCACCACCAATCAATTTAACGGTCAAGATCTACTTATCCCTTTTTAACTTGGCAAAATATTTTGCTTATTCTAAATTAGTTTTAAACTTTAAAATATTTTAATTAATCAACAAATGATTGAATGCAATGGTAAGAGATATTACATCTTGGTCTAAATTTTGGAGATTATATTATTGAAAGAGGTAGTCACGAATCTCGAATATAGATAATAAAACGAACATGAAATATACTAAATAAATTATTTTAATTACATTTCTAAATTATTAAGGTTATACTAATTAGGTCTTTCTATTACTAAAATTATTAATTTAATCATTAAATGACATGTTAGATCCTATGTAGCATAATTTAAAATAAATTTTTTTTTTAAAAGGTTAATTCATTAATTCATTCAATGAATGAGACCATACAATTCAGGGAAAAAAATAAAAAATTCTTATTGTGGATGATGAAGGATAAGCTTTATCAACATAACAAAGGCTTTAATTTCAGTATCAATAGAACATCATGACAAGTTGACAAGTGGCTTTGTCATAACTCAAGTAGGACATATTTGGAGTGATTGCAAGCATTTAATACAATAAAGAAATCAACCCCAAATGGTCTAAAGCGACAAGCAAGAATTGATAAAAGAATCGAGCATTTATCAAACTAGAGAGGACGACAAGAAAATACATACCTAAAATCACTTGTAAAACTAAGGTTACATGCAAGTAAGACTAAAAAACGTGTTACAAGAGTAGATAAAAATTTATAAAACTGAAAACTTATTAAACAATGGAAAAACAAACAAAAAACACGGGTCCAAATCGATTCGTGAAACTATTTATTCACACTAATATAGTAAAAATCATATAAAACATAAGAAAAATAAAAATAGTAAAAAAAGATTTAAAAGAAGATTTATTGTTCACACTCCTTTTATTTTTATTTTTTACCTTGTTGGACATGTTTTACTTTAAATTTTTTATTTTAAATTATATTCCATAAGATTTCGATGCTATTTGATGGCTCAATATTAATAGTTTTAATGGCAAAAGGATGTAATTGATATAACATAGATAATTTAGAAATATAATTAGAACTTTTAAACTTTAGAAATCAATTTAGAATGTGGGTCATAATTTCGAGATATTTTGTGCAATTTAACTATTAAATAATACATCAAATATTAAGTGACCTAATTTAAAACAAAAAAATAATATTATAAAAACAGATGTTTTAAAATATTAGTTTTAGCTTCAAAGTCTTTATAGAATTTTTTATCTTTCACTTTTTTTTTTACAATTTTACTTTATTTTCTGTTTTTGTTTCTAAAAGTTATGCTCAATTTTCTATTTATTTAAAATTTAGCTACATAAGGTTTGACATGTTATTTAATGGTTAAATTAATGATTTCAATAACGAAAGGAGCTGGTTGATATAATATCGATAGTTCAAAATTGTAATTCGAACATTTTAAAATTTGAAGATCAATTTAAAATAAAAGATATAGTTAGAGATGTCTGGTACAATTAACTCATAATATTATTATAAGTGATAAGCAACATTCAATCTTGTCATTAAACTCTCTCTCTCTCTTTTACTTATATCTTTAAATTTAAATTTCGTTAATCAATTTAATAATCATATTATTCTTGTGACTCTTGTAAATAATTTGAAAAAGTCGATTAAAAATACTTTTTCTACTAATAAAAAATATAATTAAAAAATATTTTTTTTCACTCAAACAAAAAAAAACAGAAAATTAGGGTTTTTCATTTTAGCTTTTATGTTGATAGACTGCTTTTAATATGTTGTATACTTTTATGTTTGAATGATTTAGAAGTTTGTTGTTGTGTATGTTAGTGTTGTAGCAAAAAATAGAAACCTAGATACCAACACAAAGTAGTAGACAAATGGGTCTACATCCTTTACAACATCAAGTGATTGATATGGGAATGTATTAACTTTTTCATTAATTTTGTTATAGATTAATCGAGTATTAATTTAGTTATAAAATTAATTAAATATTCTTTAAGTTGTTATTTATCTATCTATTCTATATTTAAGTACTATATTAGATTTTTGTCATCCTTAATCAGGTCATCAACTCAATTATGAAATTACAGAAATAACTATTATTTTAAATTATAATTAATATTATCATGATGACTTTTTTGTTTATACTATTATACTATCTTTAAAGAAAAGAATTAAAAGTTACAAATTCAGATATCAAACATATGTTCAATAATATTAAACTACGAATATGTTACCACTTTACCTATATTCATTATTTATTAAATTTTAAATAAAATATTTTTTTTCGCCCACATTGTGAGCATAATAAAATCTAGTACTTATATTAAGTCTTTTACCAAATTATGTGATTAGTCAATTAAGCACAAACTCAATTCGTATAATAAAAAATATTTTTATTATTTTCATTTTTTTATAATTTTAATATTTTTATTTTTCATCTATATGGTGTGTACAAATAGGAGTATAAATTAAACCTATTAAACTTATAATTATCAAATATAAATATATATTTATGAAGGTAATTAAATTTAGGTTAAAATATGTTTCAATTTTTTATATTTTTTATATGTTTGAGATTTAGTTCACCTACTTTTATTTTTAGGAATTTAGTTTTCTATTTTTCAGATTTAAAAATACAAGGCCAATTGTTGACATTGATAAAAGTTTTTAATAAAATCATGTCTATTACAACATCATTTTATTGATTACATGATTATCAAGTAAATTTTTTTTATTTTAAAAAATCATGTCAACAAATTTAACAAAATAATTTTAACAGTTATACTTAAATTTTTAAATTTAAAATTAAAAATTTCTAAAAATAAAATAAATAGACTAAATTCAAAATTTGTAAAAATTTGTAAAAGGTACATGTATTTAAGTGTTTTTCTTTAAAAAAAAAAGAAGAAAAACTTCATTATTAGTTTGATAAATTAATCTAATTATTTTTAGTGGATAGAATAATTACTTTTTTTATCCTATTCTATTAATGCAAAATTACTAAGTCTGCCATCTTCACTAAATCTTTAAAAATTTAAACTTTTGATTCCAAAAAATATCAAAATCCTTGTTTTTTTCATTCTATTCAGATCTTAGCTTTACTCTTACTCCATCTCATTGCTCAAAACTCAAATCTTTGAATTCTTAAATCTCTTTCTTCATCAATTTTCCTTTCAATGTATGCAAAATCCATTTCCTTTTTTCTTTTATTTCTTTTCAGTTTATAGAATAATTTCATCCCCTCAAAAATCCCCCTTTTTTTTTCTTTGTTTCAGTCTCTAAAAATCCCAGTTTCATCTTTAGAGAGATTCACACATTTCCTCTTACTGAACTCCAAAAGTTTTCTGTTTTTCCTCTTAGTACAAAACTGCCCCATTTCCTCAATATCCCATCTTTTTCTCCTTGTTTAATCTGTGAAAATCTCGTTGTTTTGCCCCTTCATTCCAATCTTTGAATTCCCATTTTTTCAAAAAAAAAAAAAAATCCCACAATGAGTAATTCCCAAGTATCCAAATCAACAAAACCTTCAAAGGTTTCAACTTTAGCTCCTCCTTCAAACCCTTCAAAACCCTCTTCACTATCTTCTCACCTTGCAATGGTAGAATTTAAGCAAAGGATTTTAACCTTACTTTCCAAGCTTTCAGACCGTGACACTTACCAGATTGCCGTTGAAGATCTTGAAAAGATTATCCAATCTCTTGCCCCTGAATCCCTTCCCATCTTACTAAACTGCTTATTTGATTCTTCCAATGATCCAAAACCAGCTGTAAAAAAAGAATCTTTAAGGTTACTTTCAATGCTATGTAATTGCCATGGTGAATTGGCAGCTCCCCAATTGACTAAAATCATTGCCCACATTGTTAAAAGGTTAAAAGATGCAGATTCTGGGGTGAAAGATGCTTGCCGTGATTCCATTGGTGCCCTTTCAGGACAGTATTTGAAAGGGGAAAATGGAGGGACTATGGTGGGATTGTTTGTAAAGCCGTTGTTTGAAGCAATGAGTGAACAGAACAAAGGGGTCCAATCTGGTGCAGCAACATGTATGGCTAAAATGGTGGAATGTGCTGGTGATCCTCCTTTGACTGCGTTTCAGAAGCTTTGTCCAAGGATCTGCAAGTTGTTGAATAGTCAGAATTTTATGGCTAAGGCTTCCCTTTTGGCAGTAGTGGCAAGTTTGTCACAGGTTTGAGCAATGTAGTTATTTTTTAGCTTGATTGTTTGATAATTTACATTGTTGAATTCATATGGATATTGATGGTTTTATATTGTTAGTTTTTGGAATGTTAAATGGCAACTCAAGTGATAGTCTTATAGTTTCTTAATTGTTCTTATAGTTTCTTAATTGTTTTTCTTTGTGCTTGTTTATTTGGTTGCTGTTAATGAGCATTTTCTTGGTAAAAGTACCATGGAGTTCAAGGGCAAATTGTTTTTGTTTTGGTTATAAATTTCAGTCGTTTGTACTGTTAAAAACTGAGGATATTGACGGAATAACTAGAAAATGACACTTGGTGTGCCACATTTACCTTCTAATGTACATGCATAATTTGCCTACTTTTAATAGTAGAGCCCGATGAAATTTTTCACAGAAGGACCAGTTTGTTTTTTAATCTAATGTATATGCATAATTTGCCTATTTTTTGAGTAAGAGGGGGGGGGGGGGGGGAAATGCAATCTGATTTCTAGTATAGGTGTCTTCATGGTACTTTTACCACATTTTCTTATGTTTGATTGTGCAAAATAGGTAGAAACCTTTTATTAAAGCATTTTGAAAAAATTAACTAAATGAAGTTTTTCGAAAAATTATGATGACATTGTTGCAGGTGGGAGCAATTGCACCTCAGAGCTTGGAAGCTTTGCTGCAAAGCATCCATGAATGCCTTGGGAGCACAGATTGGGTGACACGGAAGGCAGCTGCTGATACTTTAAGTGCTTTGGCACTCCATTCAGGCAATTTGATTGCAGATAGAGCGTCTTCGACAATAACGGTATTGGAGGGTTGCCGCTTTGACAGGGTAGCTTTCTCGATCAATTTTACTTATTTACTGTTGACATACACTCAATGCCATATGTATAAGCAATGTAACTCTTGCATTGTGGTCCTCTAAATGATGCTGTTCCTAGGTGTTTATATATACACGGTGTTACACTGCCTTATGGAATTCGTATCGTGTTGGATAATGTTTAATTATTGGTAAAACAGATGAAACCTGTGAGAGATGCCATGACTGAAGCTTTGCAATTATGGAAGAAGATTGCAGGGAAAGGGGATGATGGAGCCGTAGATGATCAGAAGTCTCATGGTAAGTATATGTTAATTATGCGTTTCTAAGTTTTATCGGGTTGTCTTGGATAAATTTATTTCAATTACTGCAGCAGATGGTGATAATCATCAGTCAGATGAATCATCACAAAAGAATGGCTTGAAAAATCCGAATGCTTGTGATAAAAAAACAGATCCATCGGCAAAGGATTCGTCTAATAATCTTTCCCCTTATTCGGATTCTGTTTCGGAAGGCAAATGTGAAACCATTCCTGACAAAGCAGTTGTAATTTTAAAGAAGAAAGCACCTCTATTAACGGACAAAGAGTTAAATCCCGAATTCTTCCAGAAACTTAAAACAAGGGGTTCTGGTGATTTGCCGGTTGAAGTAGTTGTTCCTCGTAGATACCTTAATTCTTCAAACTCAAAGAACGAGGAAGAATCAGAACCAAATGATTCAGACTTGAGAAGAAGGTCGAATTATACGGGAAACAAGCAGGCAGATGATTTCCATGCATCCTCTGGCAGCACAAACCATAACATTGATAGAGGAGCTTCTGGTGTGTCCGATAAATGGCCTGAAGAGAAGAAAAATGGAAAAGACTTAAGAGCAAAGGCGTTTGATGGTGATGATAGGATAGATGTAAATCAAAGAGAACCATCCGGAAATCGTTTGGGTTTCTCGAAGGTGGATGGACAGTCTGATGGATCCTTTATCAACAATAAAGGAAATTGGTTGGCTATCCAAAGGCAGTTATTGCAGCTTGAGAGGCAGCAAGGGCATCTCATGAACATGTTACAGGAGTTTATGGGTGGTTCTCATGATAGCATGGTAACTTTGGAGAACAGAGTTAGGGGTCTTGAGAGAATTGTTGAAGATATGGCTCGGGATTTATCAATATCATCGGGAAGGAGAGGTGGTAATTTTATGGCTGGATTTGAAGGATCGTCTAATAGACCTTTAGGGAAGTATAATGGCTTCTCTGACTATGGCTCCAAGTTCAGTGGACGAATCCCATATGGAGAAAGGTTTGCACAGACTGATGGAATTGCTCCAGCTGGGAGAGGAAGGGGACCTTCTTGGAGATCTGAAACGTCTGATGATTGGGATTTCCCTGCATTTAATGCTTCGAGGAATGGACAATTTCAGTCAAGAAGAGCTCCAGCCAGCAGCGGCCTGGATGGTAGATCACCCAAATCAGAACACGAGAGTGATCAGATTGGTGGCAGGAGAGGTTGGGACAAGGGTCCCGGGCCTGTAAGACTTGGTGAAGGACCTTCAGCTAGAAGTGTTTGGCAGGCATCGAAGGATGAAGCTACCTTGGAAGCAATTCGTGTTGCTGGGGAGGATAATGGAGCATCTCGAACTGGACGTGTGCCTGAATTAACCGCTGAAGCTCTAGGAGATGATAATGTTGGACCAGAACGAGATCCAGTCTGGACTTCTTGGAGCAATGCAATGCATGCCCTTCAAGTAGGCGATATAGATTCTGCATACGCTGAAGTTCTATCAACGGGTGATGATCTCTTGCTTATAAAGCTAATGGACAAATCGGGTCCTATGGTTGACCAACTATCAAATGAGATAGCAAACGAAACCTTGCATGCTATCGTGCAGTTCCTTCTAGAACCAGATTTGTTCGATATCTGTCTCTCCTGGATTCAACAGGTATCGGTTCTCATCTCAATCTCTTACCATTCAAAGTTCAATATGCTTTATCGAGTCTCTAATTAGTTTTATTTCTCTTATAACTTTTTCAGCTAGTTGAAGTGGTGTTAGAAAATGGATCAAATGCATTAGGTATTCCGATGGAGTTGAAGAAAGAGCTTTTATTGAATTTGCATGAAGCGGCATCCACAATGGATCCACCGGAGGATTGGGAAGGCGTGGCACCCGACCAACTCTTATTGCAGTTAGCATCTGCCTGGGGGATTGAATTGCAACAATTTGGTAAGTAATCTGTGTCTGGCAATGAAATCATGTCTTGTATTTTAAAACTTCTTGATCAGGATACTGATTCATTACATTTTTTTTACATGAAGTAAATGGTAAGTGAAAGAATTTTTTTTTTCTATTACCAAATAGTTTATGATGGCATTGTGGTATAAATATAAATATTTGATCTATTCAAAGCTGGCTTAGGCTATACTTATAAATTTTTGTATGTCTGGTAAAATGGTGGCCCCTGATGTAAATGTAATTATGAATGATATACCTTATTTAGTTAAAAAAAAGTATGGGCTTATTTGAATAAAATGTAATAGTTTAAGGGCTTTTTTAGTATATTAGCCCTTTTTTTAGTATTATATTGCAGGTTGGATTATTTTTCTGACAAAATAGATTTGTCCATTTAAACCAAGTTTTTTTGGTACATGAAGAAGAGGAGCACAAAATCTGTCTTTAGTAATACCCAATCTATCATTTGGCGTTTTGCACATTAGATCAGCAGCAAAGTTTGCTTCCCTGTGAACGTGAGAGATTTTAACAGTCCATTCTCTGTTGCATAGGTTCCTGATACCCACTACCAAAGGGTCAGGTGTATTTTCTTCGCTACCAGCTTCGATTCGTTTAATGGCCACCACACTGTCTGTTTCCAAAAGAACTTGTCTGTAACCTCCATTCCAAGCGATGGACAAGCCATCATAAATAGCCCATAGCTCCGCATGAATAGGAGAACATCCCCTGATTCTCTGATCCCTGATCGTCCCTAATCACTCCAGCTGCCGTTGCTGTGTAATCCTTATAATTTGCCGAGTCGTTGATCTTGACCCATCCCAAAGGCGGCGGTTTCCATCCAACTTGAGTACATGAGTACATGTTGGATCTAAGTCCGTGTACTAAGCAGCTGTCTCTAAAGTGCTGCGCCCAGCTCAAGCTTTGCCTAATGATTTCATCTGATGAGCACTTCATAGTTTGAAAAATAAATCCATTCCTTTGCTTCCAAAGGCTCCAACAGCTTATAGCAAATAGAGTGTTCCACTGCACATTATAATCTCCTTAACTTCCATTGTTCTTAAGATTTGCAAACAGCCAATAAGTTAAGTCAGAGGCGAAAAACTTTTGCTGATCTGAACCCGGTAAAATCCCTTTCCAAACCATGGCAGCTGATGGACCATCCCTTACAGTAAGTAATGAGCTTTCCTGAGCTGATCCACACAACTCACAAGATGGATCTGAAGTTATCCCTCTGCGATATCTTTCCAAATTCGTAAGTATTGTTAGCGTGCCACGTTCTTTCTGTTAGCCTAGTATAGACGTCCGAGATCGTGAAGTGACCATTGTCCATCCAGTTCCGACAAATAACATCGGGCCCAGCATCTGCTCTTGGAGGTACAATACCAGAGATGTGAAGCAAAACGAGATGACTCAACGAGGCTGATAACACTCCCCATTTCCAATTCCCATCTTCGCCTACAAACTCCCTCACTGTAGCCATTTTGTTTATACCATGAGAGGTTATCCTAGCGTCCCAAAGTGGACCCGTATCCGGTACCCAGTTATCCATCCAAAACTTAATGGTTTCGCCATTGAGCACACTCCAAATAATTTTGTTCTGGACTTCATTCCAAACCCAAGGGATCGCCACACATAGGAACAACTATTCCGGTAAATACTTTCTGGGCATATATCAACCATCTTATACTTGCTCCTTAGAACTTTCATCCAATGTGAAGCCGATTTCGTTATCAATGTTTGCATTTAGTGATTGAATTTGGAGAGTTTGTGAACATGATAGAAACCATGTGTTCGGATAAGTGAGTATGGTGTTTGGAACAAGTATTTTGATTTCATGGAATTGATTTGTTAATGTTTGAGGTGATTTAATGGGGGCAAATCGTATCTTCATCAATCGAGATGCTCCTGGCTCTATAAATCCGCACTCACGATTGGCCTCTCAAGACACTTGAGCTCTTCACAAAGTCGAGAGGATAATACCTTCCATTATTGGGGCTCAATCGACTATTCAACAAACTATATTTCGAAAACTTCTCCCGAAGGAGTCAACTCTCCTCGACAAGACCGTAATTTAAACCCCTCAATATGCTGATATGCTATGACTTAAAGATTGCAAAGAGCTCGTAGGGAACTCCTTGATTGTGATGGGAGAGATTGGAGGAATTGATTACAGCCATTAAACATGGCAAGGGAAAAGCTTTGAGAAAATTCGACAGCTTGTTACTTTCTTCTGTTTATAGTATAACTTCATCAATCAATGTAAGGATCACCAATTTTTAAGGCAAAATTTCCCAGGAATTTGGAACATTGATCAATATTATCCTTGTTTCAGATTATTAATATGTAGGAGTTGATTGAGATAGGTGTAATGACATTTTTGGACCCTGGAAACTTCCCAATTGGATGCTTGATAATACTCTAGAACAATATATTTTTATGTGCTAATTGCATGTTTATTTTGAGTATGATTCTACTAATTTGGGCTATTTTATGGTCTTTTATCTTTTAGGGACTAAATTGAAGAAAAAAGTAAATTTAAGGCCGAAAAACGTGAATTTGAAGATAAAGTGGGCCAACATGCGAAGTAGGAGAGAAGTGGTATCGAAAATGCAAAGTGTGAAAGACTTTTGGGACAAAAATACAAAAGAAGAGATTTTATAGCACAAGATTATTTTAATTTCAATTATATTAGGATAATTATTAAGGATTTTTATTTAAATTTAATTTTAGGATTTATTTTCATTTATCTTTATTTATTTATTTGTATTTATCTTTTAGAATTTAATTAGGAATAGGTTAGGTTTTTTAGTACTATAAATTGGGGATGGAGTAGCACATATTTGACATCTCTTTTTTCTATAAACACTCCCTCTCTAAAAAACTGTCTTTTGTTCTCTCCATATTTTCTTCAATAAAAATCTCATTTCTATTATATTTATTTTTTTCTCAAAAACCATGAGCCATTAAACCAATCTAGCTGAAGGTTGTCGAAATTCTCCAAAAAGAGATTGACGAATTCAAAAGATAAAACGGCGTGGTATTCGCCGTTGGGAAGTGATGATCTAGCAGAAGATAGTCTCACAAAAGCGATTATTGGTTAGAGTCAGGTTCCGCTAAATTTTAAGTCTAAATTCTTGGAGCTGGTGGTCGTAGGTGTTCTCTTCCACTATAATTGGCTTATCCTGCTTGAAAAGACTTACTTAAAAGCCAAGGATTGAACTCAAGGCGGATCGAGACAACTGGAGGTTGGAATCTTGCCACATAATAAACTCTCTCTTTTCAAACTCTATTTATTTTTATATTCTTTATTTTAATTTTCGCAATTTATTTAATTTCTTAATTTCAATTCGACTTTAAATTCAATTTTTATTTTATTTTGAAATTCTTAATTTTTTTATTTTCAAGAACGCAGGTTTTCTTGGTCAAGAAATTATTTAAGATTTCAAGAAACGAGCATTCGTACAATCTGGTCCCTAAAGATTCGACCTTACTTCCCTTTTTCTATTATTTTTACTATTTTACAGGGAATAGGATATTTTTTGTACTCTCAACGACGCATGCTCCCCAACTTTATTGACAAAGTTTCAAGATTCAAAGAAGAATAAATATGATCCATGGTTGAACCACTTCTCGGAACACTATAACCAATTGCTTCAAAAACAACTCAAAAAATTTTGAAACCATCATTCCAACATAAACATTTTTATGCCGATTATTACAATTCTGCAATGCGTTTGTACCAATCTCCAAAGCTATATGGTACATTTTTCACACTGTTCAAAATTGGAATTGGAGGTCTTTACAATTACAATCAGTCGAGAACTTGTGGTTATCCACCAATGCTCCAATAAACCTTGGTATCCATTATACAGAAGCAGCCAATACATGGACTATCAATGGTGTATTTGACGAATTGGTGAACATCATTCTTAGTTTAAATAACTTTTAATTAAAATAAATAAAAGTAAGATCATAAGCAGATGATGTGTTGATTTATTAGTAAAATATCATGGTAAACTATAAAAAAATAATTTAAATTACCCCTTGTATCTTTTTGTGCTTTATTTATTTTTCTGATTTTTTATTTTTATCAAATTATTCGTAATTGGATAAAAAAGATAACATTCTCGTTACCCTGTTGACTATTGATGTTGACATAGCATTTATGCAGTAACCTACATATATTCTACGTCAACCCCAGTTCTTCTCTTGTAACCACTTAGTTTGGGTTGGGACAAATTTGGAGAATCTTTGGTGGTTGTCAAGGATTGGGGTTCCTTGGACTACTTTTTTTGGCTTGCTAGCATGACGCTTATAGAAGAATAAATCGATGTATTTATTTTTTAAAATATATATGATTAAATTAAAATCAAAATTTTATATATGCTTTTTTTAAACATAAATAACAAACGCGACTAACACAACTTGAATCCAGGCCACACCTAGGATAGTGAACACCCTTGACTATTAGGCCATCACATGGGATTCTTATATATGCTTTTTGAGCTACAGTCAAACTTCATGCCTATAATTTACAACAAATCAAAATTGATAATTAAATTACACATTAAATCAAAATCAATGTATAATGAGAAATAAGTATTAATAAATATTATGAATGATTAATGCAATTCTTAAAAATCTTAGATAAAAATGAAATTTAGTTAGAAAATTATAAATCAAAATTTAAAATTATACATAAACTTTAATTTAATGTGTAATTTGATATATAAACTTTGATTAAGTATAATTATAAAAAAAAATTTATTATAGTTCAAATATATAATATAAAACTATAATATTATTCAATTATACTAAAGAAATAAATACATTAATTTATTTTATATTATATAAATATGAATATAAACTATACAATACATAAACATAAAACAATTATATGTATAATTATGAATATTGAATTAAATCAAAATTTTCATTTACAAAATTGTACAAAATTTTTTTAGATTTATTAAAAAAAAACGAGAGAAGATTGATTCATAAACTTTAACTCTTCATAAAAGGACAAAAGACATTTAAGGCATAGGGACATCCCTAAAAAGCTTTGAATAGTCAGTCACGTAAGACAATGGTTCATTACAGTAACGAGGTACAAGCATGTTAATGTAAGAACAATGAAAATATGACAACTATATAGTTTTCTGCTGTTACTGTGCTACCCCTGCCATTTTCTCCAATCTCCTTAGCCTTCCTTCTAATTCAACTCCAAGTTTCTGAATTGAACCAGTAATAGTAGCACTAGTATCTTCGCAGCCTTCAGCCATTCTTGTCTTGTTTTCTTTACCAATACCCTTATGTGATCCTTCAATGGTGTGGTGGTAAGCTTTTGACCCTTCTTTAACAACCCTTTTTCTGTCAGACTTGGAACCACCACCACCATTCATTTGTCCTCCTGCAGAACTGCCATGAAAAGGCAGTGTGGTGGTGGCTTTGCTTCTTCCTGCAAATATGGAGAATTTCCTCTTTCTCACAATCCCATTATGAACTCTTGGTGAACCAGTAGTTTTAAAATGGCAAGCCACATGTTTCATCCTCTGTGAAAGTGGCATATTATCTGCATTACTAACATAAGCAACTGAAGCAAAGCTCCCTACACTGTTGTTAATGGTACTATCACTAGTTTTCACACTACACATTGTTGTAGAAGGTTTCTTCACATCAAATACATTTCTTTTAATATCCCTCAAAGCTGTTTTTCGAGTTGATATCAATTTAGTCCACCAATTGAAGTACCTAACTGATACACAACGCTTAAAAGACCTTGGAAGAACAGCAAATCTAACCTTCTCCAATGGGATACTACAAACAGAAAAGGCATCAGGAAGGTCTTGATCATATCCTAATTGCATTGCTACCCTTTGTGGCAAATACTCTTCTTTACAGTCTAGTCCAACTAGCATAGATGCATACAAGCATTTACCAAATGACTTTAGATCCTCATCTCGGTCATTACAAGCAAAAGTTATCAATTGAGTTTGTTTGTAATAAGAAGGATGAACCCAGTTCTTCAAATCAACAATATATGGACGCCAAATGAAGTTATCAGGCAATCTAAGTACTGAGGTAACAAGTTGTAAGTTGATTTTAGCATTCAATCTATGGAACCTAGCAGCTCTTGGCTCTCCTGGTTTAAGGGTATTGGGAATAGTTGGACCAAGCGAAGGAAAATGCTCAAAAGCCCATAATTGTAAGAGTTTTAATGGACCTGAAACAGTTATTTGTTTAGGAAAAGACATTGCTTTATGTTTGAGCAATGTTAGGTTTTTGTAAAGGCTTGAAAGAACTGCTTGTGCAAGTGCCATTCTTGTGTTTGAAGACAAATGAACAGCAATAGGAAAAACTTGCTTGGCAACAATTTTCTCAGGTAAGGAAGGGAAAACATACCTTGTTAGCCAAAGAGACAAGAAGGCTATGTGTTGCTTTCTTTGACTTGTTCCTTGACAAAACCAAACGTTTTTTGTTCATATCTTCTTCAACCTTCACCAACTTCCCTTCTAATGGTCTTCTCACTGAATCCCCAAGTGTTGAAAACCCACCAAGAATCATTACATCTTCAAGGGTAACAGTGGACTCTCCCCATGGAAAGACAAATGTATTAGTTTCTGGACACCAAAACTCAACCAAACCAAGTATCAAATCTTTGTTACACATGATTTCATATGGAGAACTCCTGATAGCATCACAAATACCTGTCTGGTACCACAAAGCACCATATTTTCTAGCCATGTCATCAACCCATTCTTCCCAATGCTTTTGAGGGGCATGCCAGCCTTTTATCTCGATACTATCAGGCCATTTCTTAAGGTTTTGTTGTTGAGAGAAGATTTCGAACAACAATGGAGTGTTGGGAATTGTTGCCGCTTGTGACATAGTTTGAACATATGGTTTCAAGAACCAAGCTGTTCCTACAATGGTTTTTCCATCTTCGGGTGAAACTAGTTCTTCATGTCTGAATTAGTTGGCAGATTGATTCAGAATGATCTTTACCCATTTTTTATGAAACACAAGAACTTTTAGACAATAGTGAGAAAAATGGTGAAAGCATATGAACAGTCTAGAGGTTTTAAAAATAGCTGTTTCTCTCCTGTTTAATCCTTAAAAGCAGCCCAATACTAGCCCAAAAAAACACTATACTGTGGCCGTTGATTGTACATACGTGAGTAATTTCTCATTATATCAAAATAAAAGAAAAAACCATAGTTGCTTTTAAAAAACCAAATGATTAGAGGTAAAACGCCGGCGGTGATGTACATTGAAACCTCCAATGTAGCTAGCCTTATAGCCTTTGCTGGTATTTTCCATAGTTGCTTTTGCTGGTATTTTCCAAGTTCCTGGTCAAAATATCAGCACTTTGAACACCACTTCAATGTCGTTCCTTTTGAACATCAAATAAACTCCCAAGCCCGATTCGGTGTTGCATCAAATGTTTTAATTGCCACAGTTGCTTTTGCTGGTATTTTCTAAGTTCCCGGTCAAAATACCAGCACTTTGAACACCACTTCAATGTCGTTCTTTTTGAATGATAAACTGTAATATATACATATTTTTAGCTCATGCTTAGCATATTTATGGATGATTTCTCTTTGGTTTTATTAAATTCGATGCTTCTAATCCTTTAATTTCATGTTTTATACTCAAGAAAGCTTAGGATAGCAAAAGGAGCGAGAAACTGGCCAAAAACAGATAAATTGGGCTTAAATCAGTGCTTCACACGGCCTAGGCACTTCCACACGGGTAGACCACACGCCCGTGCGTCCTGGACGTGTCGACATTAATCCAAGTCAGAATTGCACATGGCCTGAGCATCTTCACACGGGCGTGGCACACACCGTGTCCCTATCGAGACCAAGTCTAGTTCTACTCAGAGAGAGGATAGCCATTGGAATCAGCTCAGAGAGAGGATCTACATCAAGACTGAAGATTTCCATTCAATTTTCTAAGAAGTTCTTTGGGTTTCTTTATGTTTTGTTATTTTCTAAACTTTGAGATGTTTTCCATTATTATTATGAACTAAACTCCCTAAATACCTAAGGGAGATGAAACCTAAGACGAATCTTATTACTTTTTGATTTATATGATAAATACTTGTTCTTATTCTTAATTGTGAAGTTTAACCCTTGTTTTAATATTCCAGGATATTAATTCAAATTTTTTATGTGCTTATTCAGTGGAGGAAAAGACCATGTTTAAGAGTAGATAATTTATAATTAAGTAGAGTTGAATGCAATCCTAGAGATAGGACGATATAAATCTGTCGGATTAGAGTCAAATCTAATAAGGGAGTCCATATATCGAGTTAATGCGACAATAGGGGTTTTAATTAGAAAGAGATTTCAATTAATCAACCTAGAGTCAATTGTTTTTAGTCTCGAGAGAGATATTAACATAAATTAGGGATTCCTACAGAATAAGTCAAGTGAATAAATCGTCTAAGTCAAAGGTAATAAATGAAGTGTAGGTGGATTCTTTCTTTGGTATTGTCTTCTCCATTGATTTTTTAAAAGTATTTTTCCAACTTCCATCTATGTCGTAATTTTATTTAAATTAGATAATTAGTTCTAGTTTAAAAACACCATTTAATTCTTAGGCTAGATAATAAAAAGATAGTAATTACTAGTACTTTTAGTCCTCGTGGATACGATATTTTCGATCTCAACATAACTATACTACTGTTCGATAGGTGCGCTTGCCTTAGTTGAATTTTTAGTTAGTTTTACGACTATCAAGTTTTTGGCGCTGTTGCTGGGGACTAAGATATTAGGAACGCTTGATTTTTTTTATTTTAGCTATTTTTACTTTTATTGCAATTTACTTTTTAGTCTAATTTTTCTTTACTAATTTTTCTTTCCTTTATTTCTGACAAGTTTTTATAGTTTATGACTAGACAAAACCCGTCAAGACCTTTACTTTTTTATAGTGAGATCGAGAGCACAGCTCGCAGAAACCAAAGAGAAATAAGACGAAGCTTACAATACATAGAGGAAGGGCAAGAGGACGATATTCACACTACAACTGAGGAGATGACTGAAAATCAGAATAATCCGCTACCTCCTGTGGTTGCTGCAGATCCAGTAAATCAGAATCCTGCTCCACGTACTATGTATGATTATGCTAAACCTACTTTAATAGGAATTGAATGGAGTATAGCTAGCCCTACTGTTGCTGCAAATAATTTTGAACTGAAACCTAACACTATTCAAATGATACAACAGTTTGTCCAGTTTGATGGTTTGCAAGACGAGAATTCAAACACTTATTTGGCAAATTTTCTGGAATTCTACGACACTTTTAAGATAAATGGCATTTTTGATGATGCCATTTGCCTTCGGTTATTTCCTTTTTCATTAAGGAACAAAACTAAACAGTGGTTAAACTTGTTACCGCGAGGGTCAATCACTATTTGGGAACAAATGACCAAAAAAAATTTATTAAAATATTTCCCATCAGTTAAAACGGCTAAACTAAGGAATGATATTTCTTCTTTTGTGCAGATGGATTTAGAAACACTTTATGATGCATGGGTGAGATACAATGACTTATTAAGAAGGTGCCCTCACCATGGGTTACCTCTATGGCTACAAGTTTAAACTTTTTACAACGATTTGAACCCCTCGACGAGACAAATGATTGACGCAGCTACTGGTGGAACCATTAAAAATAAAACACCTGAAGAGACCTATGAATTTATAAAAGAGATGTCACTGAATAATTATCAGTGGCAAGTCATGAGGACAAAGCTGACGAAAGCAGCCGGCGTTTTTAACGTTGATTCGGTTACTATGCTTTCTAATCAGGTAGAACTTTTGAATAGGAAAATTGATGGTTTACTTGGCTTTTCACAGGTTCATCCAGTAATGCAGTGCGATACAAGTGGAGGTGGAACGAGCAATCTAGATTATCCAGCCTACAATACCAACATAGAGAATGAGCAAATGAACTATATGGGTAACAATCCTCGACCTCAAAATAATCCTTATAGTAACACTTACAATGCAGGTTGGAGGAATCACCCAAATTTCTCATGGGGAGGCTAAAGAAATCAAAGACCACTATCCCCTCTAGGCTTCCAACAACACTATTACCAGCCAGAGAAAAAGTCAAACCTTGAGGAGATGATGAAAAAATTTATCTCAATAGTGGAAACTCATTTTCAGAATACTGAAACTGCACTTAAAAATCAGCAAGCATCAATTCAAGGGCTCGAAAACCAAATAGGACGGCTAGCTAAGATGATTTCAGAAAGACCACCAGAGAGCCTACCTAACAATACCGAACCCAACCCAAAAGAGCATGTGAAAGCAGTTACATTAAGGAGTCAGAAGGTATTGACTGAATCTGAAAAGAAGCCACTACCAGAAGCCGATAGAAAAGAAGATGAGGAGGAAAAACTCGAAAGCGATAAAAAACTGGTGATGGGAGAATATAAACCACCAATCTCATACCCAGCAAAGTTGAAGAAAGACCGCATGGATGCACAATTCGGTAAATTTCTTAAACTTTTTAAACAATTACATATTAACTTACCTTTTGTTAAAGCTATCTCGCAGATGCTTACATACGTAAAATTTTTGAAGGAGCTTCTAACAAATAAAAGGAAGTTTGAAGAATTATCTACAGTGAAAGTCAACAAGGAATGCTCGGATATACTCCAAAATAAACTGCCAACCAAACTGAAAGATCCAGGAAGTTTTACTATTCCCTACTTAATTGGTAGTTTGAATGTTGAGAAGGCACTAGCAGATTTAGGCGCTAGCATTAATTTGATGCCTTATAAAATGTTTAAGCAACTTGGTCTTGGGGAACTGAAGCCCACTAAGATGAGTATTCAACTAGCTGATAGATCTGTTAAATATCCTAGGGGTATTATAGAGGATATACTTGTAAAAGTAGATAAATTTATATTCCCTGTCGATTTTGTTGTGCTTGACATGGATGAGGATGTTGAAGTGCCTTTAATTTTAGGTCGTCCCTTTTTAGCCACTGCAAGGGCTATTATTAATATGGAAGATGGTAAAATTGTGCTTAGAGTAGGTGATGAAGAGATTATTTTTAAAATTTATGATGTCATGAGATTCTCTAGGGAACAGGATGACTCATGTTATTTTATTAACTCTATTGATCACGCTACTCAAGATTCTTTTCAGGAAATCGTGCATAAGGACACATTGGAACTATGTCTTACCCAAGGAAATGAGGTAGATGATGATGATTCTGAGATAGGTAAGGTAAAAAGCTGAACTAAACTCCAATGGACCCTCCTCAAGACAAGCAGAATATAAGGGTATTAAGGCAAACGATGAACTTAAGCAAAAACCCTCTATTGAAGAACCTCCCAAACTAGAACTTAAACAATTGCCAAATCACTTGGAATACGCATTCTTTGGAAATAATTCTACATTACTTGTGATTATTGCTTCTAACTTGCAACCCAAGGAGAAAGATGAATTACACCAAGTATTGAGAGAGCATAAAAGGGTCATAGCTTGAAAAATTTTTTACATTAAAGGGATCAACCATTCTTTCTGCACCCACAAAATTTTAATGGAAGATGAATATAAGCCATGTGTGGAAGCTCAAAGACAACTGAACCCTAATATAAAAGAAATTGTTAAAGCTGACGTAATTAAACTCCTAGATGCTGGAATTATTTATCCTATTTCTGATAGTTCTTGGGTAAGTCCAGTGCAGGTTGTTCCTAAGAAAAGAGGCATGATTGTGGTAGCCAATGAGAACAATGAGTTAATCCCAACAAGGACAGTCACAGGTTGGAAAGTTTGCATTGACTATAGGAAGCTGAATGATGCCACGAGAAAAGATCACTTCCCATTGCTATTCATTGACCAAATGTTGGAAAGATAATCAGGGCACATGTACTACTGCTTTTTAGACGGACTCTCTGGTTATTTTCAAATCCCAATAGCACTTGAAGATCAAGAAAAGACAACATTTACATGTTCATTCGGTACGTTTGCTTATCATAGAATGCCTTTTGGATTACGTAACGCTCCTGTTACTTTTCAGCGCTGTGTGATGGTCATTTTTGACGAACTTATAGAAGACATCATGGAGGTATTTATGGATGATTTCTCGGTATTTGGTAAATCTTTTCATATTTGCCTTAAAAATTTAAAACGAGTTTTAATAAAATGTGAGGAAATAAATCTTGTGCTTAACTGGGAAAAATGTCACTTTATAGTTCAAGAAGGTATTATGTTAGGACATAAAATTTCTAGTAAAAGGATTGAGGTTGATAAATCTAAAATTGAAACCATTAAAAAACTACCTCCCCTAGTTCGGTTAAGGCTTTTAGAAGCTTTTTAAGACATGTTGGGTTTTATAGAAGATTTATTAAAGATTTTTCTAAAATAGCTAAGCCTTTGACTAAATTACTAGAAAAAGATGTTTCTTTTAATTTTGATAAGGAATGTTTAGAAGCGTTTAATACTTTAAAGGATAAATTGATTAATGCTCCAATTATAATCGCACCTGATTGGAATTTACCTTTCGAACTAATGTGCGATGCGAGTAATTTTGTAGTAGGTGTAGTTTTGGAACAGCGAAGAGACAAACATTTTCAACCTATCTATTATGTTAGCAAAACTTTGATAGCTGCACAAGAAAACTACACCACCACGGAGAAAGAGCTGCTAGCTGTGGTTTTTGTATTCGATAAACTTAGGTTGTCATTTATACTGACCATTCTTCTCTTCGCTACATTTTAACTAAGACTGATGCAAAACCTCGACTCATTCGATAAATTCTGTTATTGCAGGAATTTGAATTGGAGATTCAGGATAAGAAAGGAGCTGAAAATCTCGCGCCTGATCATCTCTCCAGGCTTGAAAATTCAAGTACTAAAGAGTTAGATGAAGTTGAAATAAATGATTTGTTCCCTGAAGAATAGTTTTTTTGCTATATCTAATTCTGAATTACCTTGGTTTGCAGATATTACGAATTTTTTAGCCACTAACGTTATCCCAAAAGGGTTGACACATCATCAAACGAAACGATTCTTTACTGATATGAAAAACTACTTTTGGGAAGACCCTTTTCTTTTCTGTATATGTGCAGATCAAGTCATTAGGAGATACGTTACAAGGTCAGAAGCATTGAAGATCTTGGAACATTGCCACTCAGGACCGACTGGAGGACATTACAGTGGAACTAAGACCGCACATAAAATGTTTGAATCAGGTTTTTATTGGTCCACTCTATTCAAATACGCTAACAGGTATGTTACTTCTTGTGACAAATGCCAATAGACAGGTAATACCTCCAAACGTGAGGAAATACCTCAAACATATATGCTTTCATGTGAAATATTTGACGTGTGGGGTATCAACTTCATGGGTCCATTCCCTAGTTCATTTGGGAATAAATACATCTTAGTAGCCGTTGATTATATGTCCAAATGGGTTGAAGCCCAAGCTTTACCTACTAATGATGCAAGAGTAGTAGTACGATTCCTTAAGAAACTGTTCTCTCGATTTGGAACACCTAGAGCAATTATCAGTGATAGGGGTACCCATTTTTGTAACGCCCAATTTGATAAGACCCTTAAGAAATATGGAGTTCACCACAGAACAGCTACCCCTTACCATCCTTAAACTAGTAGACAAGTTGAAGTAGCAAACCGAGAACTTAAACGTATCTTAGAAAAGACAGTAGAATCAAACAGGAAAATTGGGCGATGAAAGTAGATGATGCTTTATGGGCTTATAGAACTGCTTTTAAGACCCCCATAGGAACATCCCCTTATAGACTTGTTTATGGAAAAAGTTATCTACCATTTGAGTTAAAACACAAGGTATTCTGGGCTATAAAATTTCTAAACTTTGATTCCAAATGTGTAGGTGAAAACAGGTTGATGCAGTTGAATGAGTTAGATGAGTGGCGAACTAATGCATATGAGAATTCACGCCTATACAAGGAGGAAACGAAGTGCCGCTACGACGCTCATTTAAGGCAACACAAGCAATTTGAAGTTGGAGATCTTGTCCTGTTATATAACTCGAGGCTTAAATTATTTCCTGGAAAGCTTAAATCACTATGGTCAGGTCCTTTCATAGTCCAAACTGTCTTTCCATATGGCACATTAGAGGTAAGTCACCCATCACAAGGCACTTTCAAGGTAAATGGACATCGTCTCAAACTTTATAATGGTGAGAATTTTAAAGACGATAGAGAGGAGCTACGGCTCTACAAACTTCCCTGAGTATACCCACAAGGTAGAGTCGATTTTAGACTCTAAATAAGTGCTTTTCGGGAGGCAACCCGAGCACTAACCCTACTAAATAACTTAGTTCGTTTTCCCTTTTTATTTTACAATCTAATTGTAGGTATATTTAGCATCCATAGCTTTGCACACGGCCGTGCGTGAGGCCGCGGGACCCCATGGTCAGGAGACACGGGTGTGGCCAGGGCCGTGCTTAAACATGACAAATATTTTTCCCTAAACAGGATAGAACACGGGCTGCGATAAAAAGCCACGGCCGTGCGAGGCCACCGCGTGAGCCACACGGTTACGAAACACGGGCATGTCCCAAACCGTGGTAAAACTGCACCTTAATTCTAAAAAATATCAACAGAGACACGGCCTACGATAAATCTACACGGTCGTGTGACGCGATCGTGGGAGACACACAGCTTTCAACACGAGCGTGCTTGAGACCGTGCGCAAACTTGCCTAAAGATCAAAACGTTCAATGAAGTCAGAATAGAACACGGGAATATACCACGGTTGTGCTCTTAGGCAGTGTACAATATTGATTAATTAACACGGGCGTGTTGGACCTCACACGGGCTTGGAAGAAATGAATAGAGCACCACATGACCATGCGACGTGGCCGTGTGACCAGGGATACGAGCGTGTCCTCAGGCCGTGTGCGACATTGACTTGAACATCAACCCATAAGCTTAAACTTGAGACACAGATGTGGAGGATCTAACACGGATGTGGGAGAAGCAAACGAACATGCACACGACCGTGTGTACTACATGGCCACAGCACATGGGTGTGTCCAATGGCCCGTGTGCAAACCTGACTACGAAAACATGAAAAACACGGGCTAAAAGACTACCATATGGGTGTGGGCCACAGCCGTGTGGTCCCCTTTTAAATTATCTCTAACCTTAATTCCCTCCCTATTCCCTTTACTATTCATCATCTTCTTCCTCCAGTCACCCTTCTTCCTATTTTCTTTTTCTTCCCCTTCACATTATTAAAACCCCATCCCCTCATCCCTCACTTCCCCCTCCGAAATCTTCTTCCCCAAACAACCCCAACCATTGACCCCACGCCTCACAGTCGCACAACCACCACACACCACCGGCCACTTCCTCATCCACTCTTCGGACGACCAACCTCCTCCCTCTACCAAGCACTATTACATTTGTCCAATCTTTCCTCTCTATTATCTTTATTTCTCTTACTAATTTTATGTTATCTCTTGTTTTATTTGACTACTTTGGATTAATCTTCACACTTCTAATGATATTCATGCTTATGCTCTTTGTTCTTATTTAGTAATTTACCATTTTAGTCGAACTTACCTTATGCATTATAATACATTCAGTCATTCTTATGGTTCCATGGATTTCACGCCTTCAGCACACCATATTCCATATTATCATCCCCATATGCATTGTTTCCTCACCAATTTACTGTTTTTATATCTAAAATAAGTTGTCTATATTATTCACTAGGTATTTCGTTTAACACTATTCTCGTATTCCTATTGCTAAAAATGATTTGATATGTCTGCCAATTGGGATTTGGTTATGAAGTATTTCTATTTAGTTTCAACCTGCTTATATACTTATCCATGCTATTTTTGAGGATTATCTTTATTAATAACTTCGACTTTTTATTCGTAGGTACACTATGACAAATACTAGAGGCAAGAAGACTTTCGTCCCCGCCTCGAAGAAGTGAAAAGGAGCAGCATCCTCATCGAGTCCTACCACCGAGATCCGGCACTCATTCCTCCAATTTTTGCTAGGACCCCAAGAAGAACTATTCTAGATACTACGGGCCCGACCGCTAGGTGTGAGCCGTTGTATTGATTGGACCGTACTAGATCAAGTCTACCTAATTGACTCGGTTCGGGCCCTCTTAGCCACCGCCCTGTGGGATCGGTTCTTTGACATCATCGAGTTGACATATCTAGAATTCACATTGGAACTAGGCTTGACTTTTCAGTTACAGATGGTGATGGCGAAGCACGACGACCCAGGAACAGTTTAATTCCGCCTTGGCGGTCTAGTACGTCAGTTGGGTGTCCCTGAATTTGGAGTTGCCTTGGGACTCTATATGGATGAGTTCATAGATGCCGACATCTTTCCCAACCTCCACTGTCACATTCATCGTTCACCTTCTGTATGTTGGAACGACCTCCAACCTGCTACAGGTATTTATGGTCCTAGTCGTTCAAAGGCATCGACATTACCTCTAGCTCTACGCTATCTCCATGCCCTTTTAGAACACACATTAACGGGGAGGCGAGAGAGCACTGGCGTCGTCAATATTCACGACGCCTACTTCTTGTGGAGCATGAGGAGAGGGCACATCTTTGATCTCGCGTACTTCGTCACCCTTGCTATTCACCATCAGATAGAACGGCACCAGAAATGAGTCATCAGTATAAGCCCATATGTGACTCGTCTAGCGTGCTATTTTGGGCTCCTGAATACGATAGCGCAGTCTTCATAGCTCACTCTTATTGGCCAGATGTCCCCACATGGCATCCAAAGTATGCTCCATATGCGAATAATTGAACGTCGACATGGGTTCGACCCTCCTCAGTATCGACTTGCACGAGCCACCGATAAGGATGATGACGAGGATATTCCTGATGATATCCCTCTAGTTCAGGACGAGCCACCTTCTCAGCCACCATCGAGACACTGGCCAGTTCATGCGACTGTTTCACTGTCTGAAGTTTCAGACCACCTTCATCACTTTGAGCAATATTGCACACAGCGATTCGACAGCATCGAGGCGACTTTATAACAAATCTGCCAACATTTTCACATATCGCCTCTAGCACCACCACCACAGGATCTAGCTGTCGACGAGGACTTTTAAGTCCATTTAATTATTAAACTGTTTTTCTTTTTAGTTTATTTTTATTTTTGCATTTCTTTTGGATTTTATTTATCATTTTCTTCCAAGACTTTTATTAGTTTAATTTGAATTTTATTTTATCTAGTTATTTCATTATTACTAACCCTATCAACCTTATAAATATAAATCCCTTAAACATTACTGATGGCACCACAATTCCAAAATGTTCAGTCGATGGGAGCTACTCAGGAATAAACAAACACTCCTCCACGACTGCCATGTCCTGCTCGACCACAACCATAGCCACCACGTCACCGACTACCACGATAACCTCTTCGCTGGACACTGTGGTTGTGGAACCCAACCTCTACCACCACCTTCACCTCTGTCTACATGCATATCACTTTCAATGCCTCCAAACCTGTTCTTGCTCTTTCAAGGAGTACATTCAAATTCAGGGCAGTTTCGCTTCTCTCCCTCTCTTCTGATATACTACTTATATTGCTATTATCTATCTTTGTACATTGAGGACAATGTACATCTTAAGTGTGAGGAGGATATTTATATAAAAAAATCCCTAAATTTTTATCTGTTCTCAAATAATTTTCTCATATCATTATTAGAGTAAATTCTTATTGATCTATGATTTTTATTGATATGTTTTGAATTAAATCATAGGTAATTGAGCATTGATTGTTTAAACTTTAAGACATTAGGGAATCAAGCATGATGAGTTGGCTTTTGAGGAAAAAAATTGCTAGGTTGTTTCCCTGAATTGAGGTATTATCTTGAAGTTTTGAATTTACAGGATTGACATCAAATACCCACAATTTTCGTGAGATTTTGAGCCTTTTAGAGCATATATCTTTCTTGCTAACTGATTTTATTGGTTATGAGTGTGTCAACATTGATTTGTTATTCTAGAACTTGCATTGATTATACATGTCAAGACCACACCTCTGATTTGATATATGAAAATGATAAAGGCACTTAGGTTTTAATCATCTACCCCATAAAAAGCTTACCCACATAATTGACCCCTAGTGAACCCGTTTGAGCCTTAACTATTATTTCTTGAATTCTTCCCTTAATATTAACCCATAACTTAGCCCTTTTTGGTTCATTAAGAATCTTTCCCTTTTCATTGACCCCCTTTTTATCGTGATTTAATTTGATTAGTTACCTTTTTCATTTTTTTGCTTTTCGTTCATTCCAATTGCTGAATTATTTCTTATTATGTATTTTCAATACTTACACTTGTTCTTATTCTAAAAAAAACATATATTTATATTCATACAGTTGCATATTTTTCTAATGAGCTTGGATGAGTTAAAATTGTTATGTTATGAAAAAGAAGCTCACATTATTTGCTTTAGATAGTCTAAATTCTAGCACTTTCTTGTAATTCAACACTTAGCCTCACTCTTCTAAGTTTGGTAATTTAGTTAAATTAATCTTGATTCTAACCCTCTTTTTCAGTCGTCATCCATACCTTTAACCCAAGCCCCATTACAACTCTGTTAAAGACCTTTTGATTTGTATATCATTTCATTATAGTGGTGAAGATTTGATTTTCATGCAAGCCTATGGTAATACTTTTCATGTTTGACTATTGAGTGCTTAATTATTAAACCTTAAACACCCTGAGTGATTTGAGTGAATCAATAGTGAGGATATCAACCTTGTCGATTTGGAATTAAATGTGATTACTTAGATAAATAGGGATACCTATAATTTTATGGTTGAAATGCTCGATTTGGATTGTTTGAAACTTTAATGTTATTATAGTTAATCTCTTAACGTATGGTTACTTATGGATTATTTCGAACATTATTAGTAAGAATTATAAGTTGAGAAGCATTTATTTTGATCGTGAGTTGAGGATTTTGCTTGAGGACAAGCAAATGTTTAAGTGTGGGGATATTTGATTAATCGTAATGTATACATATTTTTACCCCATACTTGACATATTTATGGATGATTTCTCCTTGGTTTTATTGAATTCGATGCTCCTAATCCTTTAATTTCATGTTTTATACTCAGGAGAGCTTAGGATAGCAAAATGAGCGAGAAACGGGAAAAAAGGGACAAATTGGGCTTAAATTAGTGCTTCACAAGGCCTAGGCATTTCCACACGGGTGATCTACATGCCCGTGTGTGACACACGGGTAGACCACATGTTCATGCGTCCTGGTCGTGTCGACATTAATCCAAGTCAGAATTACAAACGACCTGAGAATCTTCACACAGGAGTGGCACACGGCCGAGTCCCTGTCGAGACCAAGTCTAGTTCTACTCAGAAAAGGCTTATTTTGGGCTAATTTGGGCATTCAAAAGTCTATGTAAAGACCTTAGAAGAGTATTAGAAGGACATAAGGAGAGTAGAAGGTAGAAAACTCTAAAGGATAGCCATCAGAATGAGCTCAGAGAGAGGATCTACATCAAGACTGAAGATTTCCATTCAATTTCCTAAGAAGTTCTTTGGGTTTCTTTATGTTTTGTTGTTTTCTAAACTTTGAGATGTTTTCCATTATTATTATGAACTAAACTTTCTAAATACCTAAGGGAGATGAAACCTAAGACGAATCTTATTACTTTTTGATTTATATGATAAATACTTGTTCTTATTCTTAATTGTGAAGTTTAACCCTTGTTTTGATATTAATTCAGTTTTTTGATGTGCTTATTCAGTGGAGGAAAAGACCCTGTTTAAGAGTAGATCATTCATAATTAAGCGGAGTTGAATGTAATCCTAGAGATAAGACGACATAAATATGCTGGATTAGAGTCAAATCTAATAAGAGAGTCCATAGATAGAGTTAATGCGACAATAGAGGTTTTAATTAGAAAGAGATTTCAATTAATCAACCTAGAGCCAGTTGTTTTTAGTCTCGAGAGAGATATTAATATAAATCAGGGATTCCTACAGAATAAGTCAAGTGAATAAATCGTCTAAGTCAAAGGTAATAAGTGAAGTCTAGGTGGATTCTTTCTTGGGTATTGTCTTCTCCATTGGTTTTCTAAAAGTATTTTCCAACTTCCATCTCTGTCGTAATTTTAGTTAAATTAGATAATTAGTTTTAGTTTAAAAACACCATTTAATTATTAGGCTAGATAATAAAAAGATAGTAATTACTAGTACTTTTAGTCTCCATGGATACGATATTTTCAGTCTCAACATAACTATACTACTGTTCGATAGGTGCGCTTGCCTTAGTCAAATTTTTAGTTAGTTTTACGACCATCATTGAACATCAAATAAACTCCCAAGCCTGATTCGGTGTTGCATCAAATGTTTTAATTGCCACAGTTGCTTTTGCTGGTATTTTCCAAGTTCCTAGTCAAAATATGGATAGAAAAGAAAACATTCCACCTGGACTCTCTCTTGGGGAAGCAAGGATAGGATAAAACCCTGCTTTTGTAATATTATTCATCTTTGATGCCATTTCTCTCTTCACTTCACTGGTTGTTGTGGTGGTTCTGACCTTCGTTGTAGTCATTCAAAGCAAGGGAAAGAAGCAATTCATGATTGTTATTAACAAGATAATGTGGTTAGCTTGTGTGCTTGTTTCAGTGGCATACTTAGCCTTGTCATTCATTGTGGTCGGAGATGAACAGTGGCTTGCTATCAGAATTACTATTATTGGATCAGTAATAATGTTTGCAACTTTAAGGACCGTGCGTTATTGGGTGGTTATGCATCGGATCAAGGCTTCAAACAAATGAAATAGTTGAAGATCATCAATGGAGAGTTAGTCATGTTATTCATGGTTTTTGATGTTAGATACTAAAATACTAAACAGTAAGCTTAATAAAATGTATGTCAGATTCATATTGAATCTGGATGTCATATGTGTAGATTCATTTTGAATTTTAACTGTTAAATGATTTTTATTAATTATTTAAAATTTTAATAATGTTTTACAAATTTAAAAAATTATTTTTATTTTTTAATTTAAAATAAATTTAAGTTTTGAAATAAATGAACCTAGACAATTTCTCCAAGCTCATTCGAGTAAAAAAATAAAAATAAATTTTATTTCTATATATTTTAAATTTTTTTATTTTTTACTAACATGGCATTGCTACGCCAGCAACTCTCAATGATATAGAGCGCCATGCCAGCATTGTTAATGGCTAAATTAGCACTATAATGGTTAAAGATAGAAAACATTGGTCGAAGGGCTTAATTTATTTTTTTGCAAAAGTTAAAAGGTCTTAGCAAAAACAAGGTAAAAAATATTACTGTAAAAAATGATAAAGCCAAGTTTCGATCCTGGGACCTGTGGGTTATGGGCCCACCACGCTTCCGCTGCGCCACTCTGATTTGATGCTCATTTGTTACTTAATTATTTAATGATAAAGGTTAGTAAGTTCGTCGATTTAACGATAAAGCTTGCCGAATTTAACATAATAATTCAAATAACAAGTTTAATGAATAAAGTTCATGTCAACAGGGTTACTATCAGAATTCTTGTCAATCACAGCTCACAACAGGTAAGAAATACTCAATAATAGAACAAATCAATTTTCCATATTTCAATAGTACTTAGTGTTCATTAAATAGTTCCCTATGAAAGATATACGGATACGAGTACACGATTAACCATCAGAAAACACGCCAAATGCTCATATGGGCCAATCCAACCGATAACACGCCTTAGCACCAAGTGCCTAGCTTGTAGACTAACATCCCTCTTGTAACACGCGTCGACACTAAGTGCCAAGCCCGAAGGCTTTACATCCGCTCCCTTTAACACGCCAGAAATATGATAAATATAACATGATAATCCGCAACAAATGCTGGACTTCGGTATATTCAATGAACATGAAATAAACGGAACCATTGTCTTATCTCAAATCAATCCCATATAGTGCGCACTATAACCTATTGCCATGTCAATCATACTTTATCTTACGTTCATCGGCTCAGAATATCTCAATCAAAAGAAAAACAGTATTGTCGTGTCAATATATCAGTTCTCATTTACAAGGTATCATTTGTATTAATAAGCATTCAATAATTAGATTTCATCTATTATGCATTTAAAAATGTATTAAAATTAAACTGAACGAACTTACTAGACTAATCTGCAGGAACTACAAAGTACATGGACTATTCAATAATTTTCTCTTTTTCTTGATTTTCCACTCGTTCTTGATCTAAAATAACAATTTCATTCAATTCACTAATTCCAATAGAAGAATTAACTTATGCTATGCAATTAAGTCATTTTTGATATTTTTACGAAATTATCCCCAATATTTTACTTTTATGCAATTTAGTCTTTAAGCTCAAAACTTAAAATTTAACTAATTTTAACTAAAATTAAATTCAGCCCAATAGTATAACACTCCATTACAACCCATATTTTCTGCTATTACGCATCAAATCCTTGTAATTTTATCACTATAATATTTTAGTCCTTAAACATTAAAAATTACTAAAAATTACTTTACAAAATAGTCCTATTTAACAACTAAGCTTGCAACTCAAAAGAATAAAAATAAAATCTAATGAATGCCTAAACTCATAAGAATGTCCAAAGTAATTTTCCATATTAAAATCGTATTTATACAAATCACAAAATTAAATCTAATGAATGCCTCTTCATAATCACATTTAAACCAAAATAATTACCCAGACACACCTACAAAGCTTAAACGTATAAGGAATCGACTAGGGACTGAAATAAAATATTTTGCAAAAAGTTGCAAAAACTACAAAATATGACCACACGGCCGTGTGGGAGGGTTCAGACTATGTGAAGGGTCTACATGATTGTGTTAAGAAGTGACACGCTCGTGTGACTGGGTTACACGACCATGTGAGCAAACCGTGTAACTCACTGTGCACTTTGTAACAAAATTAACATAATTTTAGAAGCAGAAGAGATACGGCCATCCGACTGAACGACATGCCCGTGTGATAGAGGCACACGGCCATGTACGATCGACAACTTCCTCGAACAATGATCACACAACCGTGTGACAGCCCGTGTGACTCATTCTTGGTCATATGATTCTAAAACTTACTTAACTTTAAGTGGCACATGGCCATTTGGACCGCCCATGTGCGGGCACATGCCCGTATGGTCGAAAAACCACCCCCAAACTTGCTGAAATTCATGGATATAAAACCAAAGTGACCTCTAATTACAAAAGGTTCAGAACACACACCTGAAATACGCTATTTCAAGCACCAAGAATCATTGATTCATCACCACCAAACCAAACTGAAAACTCATCACACAAATACCCAAAACTAAGAAATTTTCATTTGCAATATGGAAAATTCCAAAACAATTGATAGAATCCTAACCACAATACTTACCCCTTGAAACCTGATTGAACGAAACAAAAACCAAAAAATTAATTCCCACTTAAACGAACACAAGAACTTGAACCCGTGACCAAAGACAAGCCAAACACCTAATCACTAAATCACTAGGCTTATTGTTGTTTTCAATTTGTCACGAAAAACATAAAAACCTAACTGAAGTGTCAGACTTACACGTAAACCTTAATTCTTCTAACCCCTAAAATCGGGATGTTACATTCATAGCCTATGATGTCAGATACTAAAATACTAAACAATGAGCTTAACAAAATGTATGTCAAATTCACATTGAATCTAGTTATCTAGATTTATTTCGAATTTTAACTTTTAAATGATTATTATTATTTTTTAATTTTTTAATTTTTAATATTTTTAAAAATTTTAATAATGTTTTACAAATTTTAAAAATTATTTTTATTTTTTTAATTTAGAAAAAAATTAAGTCTTGAAATAGATGAATTTGGACAATTTCTCCAAGCTCATTCAAGTAAATATATGTATATATATTTCTTTTACTTTTATATATTTAAAAAAAATTGCTGACATGGCATTGCTACGCTAGCAACTGTCAATGATATGGAGCACCATGCAAGCACTATTAACGGCCAAATTAGCACTGCAACGGTCAAATTAGCACTGTAACGGTCAAAGACAGAAAACTTTGGTCAAAGGGCTTAATTTTGCAATTTAAGAGTTTGAGGGCTTAATTAAATACATTTTCCACATAGGGGCTTAATTGCTTTTTTTACGAAAGTTCAAGGGTCTTAGCAATAAAAAATAAAAAAATATTACTGTAAAAAATATCAAAGCCAGGTTTCGATCCTGGGACCTGTGGGTTATGGGCCCACTACGCTTCCGCTGCGCCACTTTGATTTGAGGTTCATTTGTTACTTAATTTTTTAAAAATTTTATTCTTTTTGCCTTTACATCCTCTTAAAATAGTAAAAAAAAAAATGAGAAAACATCCTAAAATCAACCCTTCAAAAAGTTGTTGTTGGGCTTTGCTTTAACATTCCACTTGGTTTCAATTATGATTCTCCACAATAGTCATCATCATCATTGTCTTAAGCAAGAACAACTTGTTATTGCTAAACTTTGAGGGCATACAAGTTTCAAGTTTATTCCACAATGTGTTTGCATGTACCTCTTGACTAATGTGGTTGAAATCATTTTCTTCTAACAAATTGGAAAAAAATTACTAGTGCTCAAATGCTCACCCCTCATCTCTTTTAAATTCAAGTTTTTAAGTAGGAAAAAGTAGGAGATGTAAAGCCTTCACAAATAAAAAGATTTTTAATTCTATTCCGTCAAAGTTTATAATTTATGTCATTCAACATAATCATTTTATTTGTTTTAATTTCTATAACTATAAAATATGACAATCAAGTTTTAATACCAGTTTGAGGGAAGAAACCAAACTGAACGAATACTAAAATTAAAGCTGGTGTTCTTTCTCCCCTAATAAACATAAGTCAGCAATCATGTCAAATACAATTAGACAATATATCTTCATGCAACATAAAATCTGCCACAATAACCATAAACAATAAACTAAACGAAATACACGATCTTAACGTGGAAAATCCCTTTGAAGTAAAAGAGTAAAAATCGAAGGACTTGAGAGTCCACTCTAAAGCTCCATTATATTTGAAGGTTTCACTACAATATCACAATATAAAGCCACTTCAACGAGCATAAAACTCCAACAAGGCTAACAACAAGTAATCTCAAGTAAACAAAAGAGAAAAGTTGAGAATGTCACAAAGAACAAGGCTAACTTTGAAATTAAACACCAACTTAATTGAGAAATGACTAAAACCCCATTTTCTTAGATAGAAAAAAATATTTCAAAAATATTAAAATTAATAAAAAAATTACAAGTTAAATCTTTGAATGAATCTGGACAACAATGTGTCCAGATTCGTTGAGAATAATTTTCTAAATTATATTAAAAAATTTAAAATTTATTTGTTTAAAAATATGTTATGTGTATAATGTTTTGGTTCTATTGGTAACTTTTAGGAGAAATAAATAAAAATAAAAATTTATTTTTGTAAATAAATATATATTAATCTTTCAACTACTACTTCAACTAAACCGCCCAACCGGGGATAGCAGCCTTCTTGTAGCAACACGGGGTTCAAAGTGCTGGATTTATTAAGCCTGCAACACCAAATCCGGCTCGGAATTTGAAACTAACCGTGAGTGATATAAAGCATCAAGTGCATGATCAACTTGAACTTACCCATCAAACTCCAAAACACATACAAGGGATCATCAAAAGGCTTTACAAAATGCATTCTGAAGGGCTTAACAATGCAATAAACTCCACTACTGTAGTTGATGTATTAATTGCCACAGTTGCTTTTGCTGGTATTTTCCAAGTTCCTAGTCAATATGTGAATAGAAAAGAAAACAGTCCACCTGGACTCTCTCTTGGTGAAGCAAGGACAGGACAAAACCATTGTTTTATAATATTCTTCATCTTTGATGCTATTTCTTTCTTCACTTCACTAGTTGTTGTGGTGGTTCACACCTCAGTTGTAGTCATTCAAAGCTAGGCAAAGAAGCAATTGATGTTTGTTATTAACAAGATAATGTGGTTAGCTTGCATGCTTGTTTTAGTGGCATACTTAGCCTTGTCATTCGTTGTGGTCGGAGATGAACGGTGACTAGCTGTCGGAGTTACTATTAATATTGGATGAGTAATAATGTTTGCAACTTTAAGACCATGTGTTATTGGGTGATTAGGCATCGGATTAAAGTTTCAAAAAAATGAAATAGTTGAAGATCATCAATGGAGAGCTAATCGTGTCATCTATGGTCTGTGATGTCAGATACTAAAATACTAAACAATGAGCTTAACAAAATGTATGTTAGATTCACATTGAATCAGGATATTGTGTAGATTCATTTCGAATTTCAAATTTTAAATGGTTTTTATTAATTATAATTAATTTATTCTATTTTATTTTATTTAAAATTTATAAAAAAATTTAATAATGTATAACAAATTTAAAAATATTATTTTTATTTTTTTAATTTTAAAAAATTAAGTTTTGAAATAAATGGACCTGGACAATTTTCAAGCTCATTCAAGTAAAAAATTTTAAAAATATTTATTTTACTTTTATTTCTTTTAAAAAATTTTGACAGTCAAATTAACACTGTAATGATCAAAGACAGAAAACATTGGTCAAAGGACTTAATTGATGCAATTTAAGAGTTCGAGGGCTTAATTAAATGCATTTTACGCAAAGGGTCTTAATTGATATTTTCATGAAAGTTCAAGGGTCATAGCAAAAACAAGTAAAAGAATATCATTGCCAAAGATATCAGAGCCAGGTTTTGATCCTAGGACCTGTGGGTTATGGGCCCACAACGCTTTCGCTGTGCCACTCTGATTTGGGGCTCATTTGTTACTTAATTCTTTAAATAAATCTTTGAATGAAAGTAGACAACCATGTGTTGAGACCTCAGTTGTAGTCATTCAAAGCAAGGCAAAGAAGCAATTGATGGTTGTTATTAACAAGATAATGTGGTTAGCTTGCACTTGGCATACTTAGCCTTGTTATTCGTTGTGGTCGGAGATGAACGGTGGTTACCTATCGGAGTTACTATTAATATTGGATCAGTAATAATGTTTGCAATTTTAAGACCATGCGTTATTGGGTGATTAGGTATCAGATCAAGGCTTCAAAAAAATGAAGTAGTTGAAGATTATCAATGGAGAGAGTTAATCATCTTATCCATGGTCTATGATGCTAGATACTAAAATACTAAATAATTAGGTTAACAAAATGTATGTCAAATTCACATTGGATCTAGATATCCATATTTGCAGATTTATTTCGAATTTTAACTTTTAAGTGATTTTTATTAATTATTATTTTTAAAAATTTTAATTTTTAATTAATATTTTTAAAATTTTTAATAATGTTTTACAAATTTTAAAAAATATTATTATTTTTTAATTTATAAAAAATTAAGTTTTTAAATAAATGAACCTGGACAATTTCTGCAAGCTCATTTGAGTAAAAAAATAAAAAAAAATTCTTTTACTTTTATATATTTTAATTTTTTTTTGTTGACATGGCACTACTACACCAGCAATTCTCAATGATATGGAGCGTCATGTCAGCATTGTTAATGGTCAAATTAATTTTTTAATTAAATGTGTTTTTCACAGAGAAGCTTAATTAATTTTTTCACGAAGGTAAGTGTCTTAGCAAAAACAAGTAAAAAGAAATATTACTGTCAAAAATATCAAAGCCAAGTTTTGATCCTAGGACCTATGGGTTATGAGCCCACCACGCTTCCGCTGCACCACTCTAATTTAAGGCTTATTTTTTACTTAATTATTTAAAAGTTAATTTTTTTGCCTTTACCTCCTCTTAGAATAGTAGGAAAAAAAAATAAACAAAATGTGAAAACAACCTAAACTAAAATCCACCCTTTAAAAAGTTGTTGGGCTTAATTCATCCATTAGATACTCCACCATAAGAATAAAAAATTT